>QJPP01001745.1:0-444203 GCA_003996215.1 Jaltomata sinuosa | reverse complement strand
TTTAAAGGTCTATGAAAAATACTTTTAATATGATATAATTGTGTATGTACTTATTTTATAAGGTTTGTATACATTGTAATATTTTAACAGAGATAGTAGATTTAGTTATGTTGAAAATTATTATTATAATATCGTAGGTTTTATTGGAAATAATTTTCTATTAATTATGATATATTCAAAAGTTATATTTATTTTACCACGAACCTATGCAATATTCGAGTATGTACCTAGTCGAGGTGAATGGATTGAGGATAATGGTAGTGGTGCCACCACCTCTCCACGTGGGAGTGTGTTAATAAGGCAGCAACATGTTATAAAATGGGTGTCATCAGCCAATTCAAAAGCTAGTTTATTAATTTAGTATTTTTCAATTTTAAGAATTTATTAAGGATGATTGCTTTATATTATGTATATAATTATTGAACATGAGCACTGGAGAATGATTTTATTTCTCTCGACAAAAACATCAAGTTACATAGCTGCTACAGTACACGCATGTTGATATATCACACTGTGTAAAAGAGAATTTGTGGGTTATCCAAGTGGTGTGGTACGAGAACATCAAAAAGAAAATCAATTATCTACGTCAAGTTATTCAAGCCCGAGTTCGAGTTTGATTTTGTGTTGGAGCTTTTTCGGAGAAGTTCAAGCTTGTCATCGGACGACAGGTAGGTTACTGTTTATTTTCCCTAGATTCCGCATATATAGGATAAAATTGTATTAATGGGCATCCTTGGGTTAGGTTTATTAGGTTGGTACCACAGACCTTGGCCGCTTTATTCATGTCCGCCTACTTTTGTTCTTCTGATGCTTGTAGTACTTGCCGATATATTTTATTTACCCTTGTGGTCCTGTGAGGCCTTGTTGACTTTGGAACATAGAAGGTGGGATATTGGGAATGTCCGCGAGTCCCGGGCATAGAATTATCCTTCTAGGTTGGTTATACTTGCTGAGTAGCTGTGGGCCTGTGCAGGGTCGATAGGTTGATTGTGAGCTGCTGGGCAGCTATTGTGCTTGATCATACCATTTCCATGCATATAAGAGGTTTTTATCCATGTTTTACTACGGTTTTGGCTTCGGGCCTACTGGCACTATTTTCTAAACCTTGCATGGCCCCGGGGGCCCTTTTTTATGGAAATAAATTGGAAATGGTTGATTTAACTCGTGAATATTCTTGGGTAAAAGAAAGTAAAATTATGATTTAAATCACCAGTTTTACGATAAACGCTAGACTCGGCAGGGCCGGGGTGCTAGTTGAGTTTTCTTGCTACTTGAGATGATTTTTAGCCTCGGTCGGACCGAGCACCTGAGATGACTTTCTACTGTTTAGACCCGGTTATGCCCGGGCACCCTTGGAGGGGTTTTTGAGATATTTTCCTACTACTTTAGTCCTGGACAGGGTCTGGGCATGCATATTAGAGACTGGGTCTCTATCTTGAACCCGGACTTGCTTCCGGACGACATGTTTTGATACTGAGTTTTAGTATGGGGTCAGGGACCTCCATGGACCTTGCCATCCGGGCCTGGGGCTGTGGGCTGCATATGCCGGGGGAAGGGTATACGGTGGAGTAGAGGTATACGGGCAGTGTCCTTCCATGGAACCTACCTGTTGGGCCGGATCGGCACCGGAGGAGGTACATACAGAGATACCATTTCACTTGAGATCTTCATGCATCATATCATTCATTGTTTGAGGCTCCATCCTTGTTTGTTGTTTGATGATTGTACGTTCCAGTAGTATGGGATGCTGGAGGGTTTGTTTTCATTTGTTTGTGTTCTTCGGTTGTATGGGCGGCCGGGGGACTGTAGGTAGACTCTTTCTATTTACTTACAGAATTGTTCCCTGTTACGGTTAAGTATGAAATTGGTTACTGCTAGACTGTTAGTTTTTGGATTTGAGATTTATATGACTAGTTGAGTTTGACTCATGTCTCTGAGCATGCCTATCATTACTCTTTCCCTCTTCTTATACTTGAGGTTACCGGTATACCATCAATTTCGTAAACTTATTATGTATACACTGTTATTGCAAGGACCTCAGGTGCGTTATTTCTTACTTTCACCTGTGCCTATGGTGTGTATATTCTGCTTACTGGCCTCACATGTGGTTCTGTTGATTTCCCTCTGGGCTAGTTCCTGTGTACCTTTCGTTGATTTTCTGTGACTGCTTGCTTCTATTCTGTCTGTTACTACGCTTTTATCTTATATGTGCCCAATCGGCCTATGATACCTACTGGGTACCTTATGCTTCGCATTTGGTGCTCACCCTACCCCCTGCATCTTTGGGTGCAGATCCTAGCGTGGGCCATCACTGTTAGTTCGTTGTGATTCGTGCTTGGAGATCTGTTGGGGACTACTTCAAACTGAGGATGAGCTCTTGGCGATCGGAGCTTAGCTTTAGTTTATCTTTTGCTTTATGTACTTTATTACCATTCAGAGACATCTGTATATATTGTTCTGGATCGTTTGCACTCCATGTATGTAGTTTTGTCTCTATACTATGATACCAGGTCTTGGGGTTTGGTTTAGTTTCTGCATATGTATATATATATTCCTGTTATCTATTCTCTTCATCTTGTTCCCTCACTTTTGCTTATTAAACTACTCTCCCGCTTATTTGCTAGATAGTAGCCCATTACTAACTGTCCTGGGCTACGGGAATTGGTTCGCCTACTGATGGGTTGTAGGTTCCATCATGACCGAGAAATCGGGTCATGACATAATCGATGAAAATCCCAATAGAGGTCAATTTAACAAAAAGTAGGCCCTACACCTAATAAACGCTGAAACGTACTCTCCCATGAGAAGGTATTGGTGATCATCAAGCAAAACACATTTATAAGTACCCAACGGATGTCGGGGTCATACCCACAGAGACTTGTAGATAGCACAATGATGATTGTATAGAAATGAATTCACTAAGAGAGTAAGTGTTAAATGCAAGAATGTAAAGGATTGGGGGAATTGGGGATTCTATCACAAAAATCCAATTCAAGCAAGACGGTAAAGTAAAACGGGTGTACAAATGAGAGTAGACGACTAGGGATGTGTATCCAATGGAGATTTAATGTGGGATAGGGTGTTTGTCTATTCACACTTATTCTCGCTCATTGACATCGGTAGCCTTGGTCATGGGTAAGGTTGTTTATCTCTCGATCAACAACCATATATCCGATAATCCCAGTTGGAGCACTATCGGTAAAATCATCAAACAACCAAGATCAAGCTTGGGCAGGTCACATTATCTCTATCTTAGACCCTTAAATGGGAGATTCTGTCGATATGAGCTATTTCTAGCCTCAAATCTGAATGGAGTCCCAAGTTCCCACTAGTAATTTCACATCCGAAACTATGAAATTCTCTTTCAAGAAATAACATAGTCAAGTAATAAAAATTAATATTTGCAACCAGCAATTTTAGGATTAAAACTTGGTGAAACTACTAGACCCATGTCAAATAAGAAATTATAAGTAAGAATTAATAACACCCACACTCATTTGTCAAGCACCCATCATCAACACATCCCTAGACAAATGAAATTAGCTACTCATGCTAAAGTAAAGATATATACCAAATGGATAAGTCAAATTCCTCTTCATTCAAGTGTAATTTTAAGTTCTAAGCTCAGTTTTTTGTACCCAGATGGTTAACCAAGATTTGGAAGAGAGAATGGATTGAAACTCTCTTCTTCTTCTTAGAGAGGAAAACTTGTTCTCAAAGCTAAAATTCTTTTCAAAAAATTTAGGACTGAAAAAATCTCCTTACAATTGTGCCTAAATTGGCTTTTTATACTTTCCCAAAACGTCACTAATTTTCTAGACAAAAATGGCCTTCAGGTGGTGTGTGATGCGATGTGCAGTTTGCATATCATGATGTGCGCGTCACACACCATCTTTAATCATATCGGTGACTTCAGCTAATTTTGGAGGCTTCACGCGAAGGGTGTGCAGTTCGTACCATAAGTTGTGCACGTCGCACAGCAACCGCACCCCTTAGCAGATTTTTCAGTGACTTTTGTGGCTCTATGCGGTGTAGGTGTGTTCTGCACCACATCTTATGCGTGTCGCACGGGCACCGCATCTCAGGGCAGAATATCCATCTTTTTCAATCACTTCACACTTCACTACTTTTAAGCTCTTTTTGGGTCCATTTCCTTATTTTCCATCATTGCTCATAAGTACCTGCATGGACATCAATAAAGGCCATAAGAACCTTTAAATCTATTCAAAACATATAATTCATGGATAAAGGGTCAATAAGTTGGTAGATTACCGACTTATCAAACTCCAAACTTGAACTATTGCTTGTCCTCAAGCAAGATACTCACAAGGCAAGGAATGAATTATGCTATAGATTCAATCAAGGCACAAAGGACTAATCTATACTAAATATTAATAAAAAGAATAAACAAAAAGACTCAAACAAAAGACTCAACTATAATGCTCATCTCAATTTGAACCACCACACTATCAGGGTAATTGGCCATTTCAAAACCTTTTCCAAAAGGACTTCATTTCTCATTCAAAATCAAGGGAATTTTGTCATTCAAAACAAGATATTTAAGCTTCTCAAGTCATTGGCATGGACCATCATGGTTTGCCTCGAGATTCGCCATACAACTTGTCTCATTCATTCCTCTCAATTGAAATAGGGACTTTATGTTTTAATTCGAGTGCATGATACCACTCACCACAAGAGAGAATCCCACTCACATTCATGTAATTCACAAAACCACGGGATTATAGGAGAACCAAAAAGACTCTCACTCTCTCAAGGAAGCTCAAGTGCACACGCGTTGAACCATAGGCTTGCCCTTCATGTAAATCGCCACTAATGTAGGGTAGCAAAGCTCAGAATCACCAGGACTTGTGGGTTATGATGTTGCCTAGGGATAAGGTGAGGATTTTATTTGGTTCAAGTGACTACACCTCCCTAATGCTCTTTGTTATCATTTTGAACACCGCTCACATTTTCAAATTTTAACTTCACCTTATTTCTCCCTCACATAACCCAATCTTCTCCCTTCCAATCATGATCCTTCAAACTCCTTGTATCACCTTTGCTTGGTAGCACCTATTCTTGATTTTCATTTTTGCTCATTGGATTGAACTTTTGGAGAAATTTTCAATTCGAACCTAAGGTGCTACCTTGCACTTGAAGTGCATTCATTTTCTTCTCCTTATTTGATCACATACGCTCCCAAACATAGGCATTTGCCTATGTTGTCTTCTCATTCCCCCCCCCCCCAAAAAAAAACTTAGGCTTTTAGCCCATATTTCATTTTAAAGCAATTAAGGAGCACGGGAGACAAGATAGAGATTCCAAAAAGGTCAAGGTGTTAACCAGGTGCCAAAGAACGGTTACAAGCTCAAAGGGGTTCACTAGGATTGATGTCACGGGAAGTCATTAGGGTGAAGTGGCTATCAAAAAAGGACTAAGATTATCTTCCAAGCTCGGTCACACCTAGAATTTTGCCTTGAATCACATTCGGGGCAAGTTCTAGATGACACGCATGCACGAGAATCAAGGTAAAGCATCACCACACAAGGCATCATGCCATAAGACTTCTTTCATTAGTCTCAAAATCAATTGGGACAATTGTCTTTAGACAAGCTATTGTGAGTTCATTACACACTCTTTGTAAGTCAATCAAGTCAAAGCAAGAGTGTGCAATTCATGACAAAAGAATGATTTTCCTCAAAAATTCATTTCCCTTCTTCCTTTTGTTTTCAAAAATAATTTGCCAAGAGAAAATTTTTGGTGGGCCCATTTCAAGATAAGCAACTACTGACTCAATGCTAAGCTAAAACTTGGCATTTTCCCTTAAGAAATTCACCTCTCAATCTATCATAGGGAAACACCAACCCGATTCAATGCAAAAAAAAAAAAAAAAAAGATAAAGAAAACTTTTGCTCCTTGGGAATGAACCGCAGTATTAAGAAAACCCTCGAAGTTTATTGCTAAACTACTATTAACAAGGCGATATCCAAATAAAGCACCCCCAAACATAAACGGAGCATTGTCCCCAATGATATTAGCTAGAGAAAATAGAACACTCGCTAAGGCACTTGTGCGAAGTGCACTAATGTTGATGCGGTCGCACCTCAATCGCACAAATAATTCGGGTACTTTGGATCGTGATTCTATTTATCATTGTGCGAAGGTTGTGTGACACGCACTTTGAGGCATTTATAACACCCCAGTGATCGCATGATGGCATGGATTTTTAGAGAAAACTGCCAGTTTTCTATTTAGGAGGTGCGGAATTGGTGTGCGACGTGCACAATCACTCATGCGACCGCACACCAGTCACAGGTTATGAAGCCCAACTTCTCAGCTTTCTGTTATGCTTATGCGACCAGCTATGTGATGCGCGCCTTCTGACATGCGATCATATGGGGTGCCTCACATTCTGATTATTGCTCACACATCCTTAGTTTGGTTCTCAACTACAAGAATAACAAAAACAACATACAAAGTAAAACCAGAAAGCAAAATCAAAATGTTTGGGTTGCCTCCCAAGAAGCGCTTGGTTTAACATCACGGCTCGATGAAGGTACCTCCCACTCAAGGCTCATCTAGGTAAATAGCCTCTAAGATTGAAACTTCCTCCGGAATGCCCAAGTACTTCTTCAATCGCTGCCTATTGACATTGAAGATCGATCCATCCTCATTTTCCAATTCTATGGCCCCATTGGTTAAAGAATGATGCACGAAGGGATAGAGAGTTATCAATCACTTCCACACTCCTTGAATTTATGGTGAGGAGTGCCTCAAATGACCGAGTTGAAACAATCAACATTTTTATCATTTCGAGAGGCCATGGAACCAATCAAAAAAAATAAAACTAAACAAAAGAAAAACAACTATTCACAAATTTGAACTAAAGTAAGTAAATTCAAATTCTAAACTAACTCAATACACCAAATTGTTCCCCGGCAATGGCACCATTTTTGATAAATGCTCAAACGTACTCTCCCATGAGGAGGTATCAATGATCATCAAGCAAAATATATTTATAAGTACCCAATGGATGTCGGGGTCATACCCACAGAGACTTGTAGATACCACAATGATGATTGTATAGAAATGACTTCAATAAGAGAGTAAGTGTTTAAATGCAAGAAAGTAAAGGATTGGGGGAATTGGGAATTCTGTCACAAAAATCTAATTCAAGCAAGACGGTAAAGTAAAACGGGTGTACAAATAAGTGTAGATGACTAGAGATGTGTATCCAATTGGGATTTAATGTGGGATAGGATGTTTGTCTATTCACACTTATTCTCTCCCATTGACATCGATAGCCTTGGTCATGGATATGGCTGTTTATCTCTCGATCAACAACCATATATCTGATAATCCCAGTTAGAGCACTATCGGTGAAATCATCAAACAACCAAGATCAAGCTTTGGGAGGTCACACTATCTCTAGTTTAAACCCTTAAATGGGTGATTCCTTTGATATGAGCTATTTGTAGCCTCAAATCTGAATGGAGTCCCAAGTTCCCACTAGTAATTTCACATCCGAACTGCACATCGTGATGTGCGCATTGTACACTGTCTTCATTCATGCCAGTGACTTCAGCTAATTTTGGAGGCTTCGTGCGAAGGGTGTGCGGTTCACACCATGAGTTATGCGCGTCGCACAGCGACTGCACCCTTTAGTAGATTATTCAGTGACTTTAGTGGCTCTATGCGGTGTAGCTGCGTTCTGCACCACAGTTTGGACGTGTCGCACGGGTACTGCATCTCAGGGCAGAATCTCCATCTTTTTTGATCATTTCACACTTCACTCCTTTTAAGCTCTTTTTGGGTCTATTTCCTTGTTTTCCATCATTGATCATAAGTACCTGCATGGACATCAATAAAGGCCATAAGAACCTCTAAATCTATTCAAAACATAGCAATAATTCATGGATAAAGGCTCAATAAGTTAGTAGATTACCGACTTATCAACGCCCAAAACCAAATATTGGCCAACCAAAACCAAAACGAAACCCAAAGGCCAAAAGTAAGTCCAGAAGCCTCAGGACCTGAACCAAAGGTTCCTCTAGCCCAAAGTCGACATTCCAAAGCTAACAGCGCTGACAGAATTTCCATCCAAGGCCGTCTTCTTCGAAAGTTGACTAAAGTCAACCCCACAAGCTAAATTGGCCTGAAAACACAAAAACAAACCAAAAGCACTCAGACACAGACCTAGGGTTCCACTAGACCAAAATCCCCACTCCGGAGCCAACAGAACTGTCGAAATTTGATTCTGAGCACTTCTACCAAGAAAGCTTACCAAAGTTAAAGATTTTCTAAGTTCAAGTTCTAAAATAGGGAAATGGTCATAATGACCTAATGAACAGCCCGGGCACCAAACCAGCAGTCCCAGCAAGTTATAAATGACCTATAGCTACTGAGAGAAAGCTTGAAATGCAGAAAAAGCATGAAAAATAGAAAATGACCTGGGGGTCATTACAACATCCACTACTAAAAGGACTTTCGTCCGCGAAAGTTAAAGAAAGAAAGCACCAGAAGGATCAAACAAAGACTGATACTAAGCTCGCACCACTCTCTTGGAAACCCAGGCAGCCTCCCCGACCAGGCGGCACCACACGGAGCTAAACCAAAGGAAGACTACCAACCCCCGACTCCTACTAGCCAAACTGGACTTCCACCCTTTAGCTCCAAAAATCCCAAGATATAACCACCAAATCGAACCTCAATAATCTTAACCGGAAAGCACTGACACAACACTGAAACCAGATAACCAAGGCAATTCAACATACGGAACTCGAATCCTCGATACCACAACTATGGTCACCGAGAAATCCATCAACCCAAAACTCTAACTCATGAACCCGCTGATCCGCAAAACCCTTTATTTTGACCTAAATCTTTTTGCACAATAATCATGAAGCTTCATCTAAGTCAAACACTCGAGCCACCCTCAAAACATCATCCAACCTATCAGAGATCCATAGTTCCCGCTCGTACACCATCTCGAATTAAGTCATCCTTATGCTCAAACTCTATCCAAGCCAAGCCATAGCTTTCTATCCTTTGACATCCAAAATACTAACCCAAAGCACATCCTCAAAAACTGCAATGCTATGCTCTAACTAACCATTGACCAATGAACGGATACCTTTGCTAACATTAATCTCGATATCTGAACCCAACTGAACTAACCATCAGAATTTAACTTAAGCTTGCACACCAGGGTTGGGAAGGACATGTATGAACACTCTGTGTTAATGGAGAGATCTCCCAACTGTCGAACAAAACCAAACTCGTTGAACTGTGCCACGTCTGAATTAACTGAAAGTGAATGAACTAGGGAAACCTCCCCAAAAGACCCAAAACAAGACCAAGTCTCTGCAAGGAGTAAAGTAAGCCTGCCATGAAGTCCGTAGCGATCAACTAAGCTCCAAACTCTAAGAAACACTACTTCTACTCTGAATACTCGAACACCATTTGAATTTGAAATTTCCTTACTACCCCTACCTCAAAAAGAAGTCCACCAGGCCGCGAATACCAAGTCAAAACACCTCGTAGGCAAAGGAAAAGGTGTCTGAGGTCCAAGGTTGCCACCTAGCTATTGGCAAAGTCTTAATCTTCTAACTCACCCCTTTGGCTCGAAACAACTGCTCTACTACATCTGCACACAATCCATCAACTCTAAACCATACAACATACCAAACTTCTTGTCCACACTGGCTGAGTCTAACCAATGTTGAAATCCCGTACAATAGACAACCCACGAAAAAACAACTAATCAATCTTTCAGACTCTTGGAATACAAGGTGACCATCAAACACAATGAACTATCAGGACTTAAAGTAGCCCTGTTGGCTTCAACCCGCACAACCTGATCATATACAAAACACCACCGATGATTATGTCCAACCGAGGAAGAATGAACCTCGTACTGACAAGAATATCACTGAGACCTGGGATGTCCAGCCTAATCCAATGGTTAGCAAAGGACTGTATGCCCAAAGCCAACAGTCACTCCAAAACCAAAGTAAATAAGCCAAGTTGCCCGCACCCACTGCCTTTCGGCACAAGGATGTTGCAACCGAAGAGAAACTCCCATGAACCATCTGATGTAACCTGCTATCCCACAATTCTGAAATCCACTCCAATTGAAAAATCTATGCCTCTGTCAAACCTATGAGTAGACCCGCACACTGTCGATGAACACTTAGGAACCAGATCCAACTAGGCTCTGAAGATGCAAGTTGTTCAATCAATAAATGTTACTGAAACTTGGGTCTCCCAAAGAATATAACAAGGAAACCACAGTCGATGTAACAAGCTCCCAAAGGTAGTACTGGAAAGACCACTACCTCGATCTCACACTAGAAGGAAATCTGACCTCGAATTCACCTAAGGCAATGCCACTGCAACCTATATTTGGTCAAAGCAGGTCACCAACACACAAGCTGAAGCAAACTCTTAGTCGTCACCTCAGTCAGCTACTAGAAATTTGCACCTGTACGCAAAAAGCCATCTCCTTTCCCTTTTCAACAAAACAGAACCATTTCTTAGTATACATCTAACTTTACAATCTCTTCCAAAGATACAATCAACCTGATAGACCCTTTTTTAGATAAACCAGGATTTATTCCTTTAGCTCCGACATCCTTTACAAGCGGCACTCAATAAGGCAGGAAAAGAATAGGCCGAATGCCCAGCTCACCTAAAATACTATGAATGCAACCCAACCACGATGCTACAATCAACACCTAGTCAAAATGCTATAGCCAAAACTCGATTACAATGCCACAACCAAAAACTCAACCAGAGTACCACGATCAAAACTCATCCCAACCGGAACTAGGGAAAAAGAAGAAGACAACCCAACCAGATAAGAAATAGAAGAAAACCAGGGGAACAACCCAAATACCTGCCAACTCCTTAAACCAACTATTAACAAAGGTCGATCCTAATCTTCCAAGAAAACAAAGCCAACCCATACCTACTTGTATAACCAACACCATCTCCTTAAAACAGAACCCCTTCCTCCGGCACACAACCACTGGTACCACACTATACCAATAGAAAGGCTCCTAGCAAATGCTAGAAATCAACCTAGGCAACAACCATGTAAGACCGCTAGAAAAGGAAGACTTAAACCAAGTTTAGAACCACAACAAAACTGGAAACAAAGTCAACCAGAAACGAGGCTAACAAGACCTACCCATGAGTCAAAAAACCCAGGGAGTCACCTCCCAAAGTCAATGCACCCCATCCATTACTAAAAGAAATCAACTATCAAGAAAATCACATGCATAAATACTACAAACTCAAAAATTAAATCGACTGAACAAGAAACGGGTAGGCATATAAACATAAAAAAAGAAACAGGGTAGGCACACAATGAAAACACTACCAACCCTAGTTGATGGTACCAAAAAGGCCTTACTTGTAGCAACAATATCTGAAACCTCCACATTTGGCCCACCAAGAGGGCCATGGAGTTGACTATGTCTATCACTGTACTGAGTAGTCGATGTAGAAGGCCTGACCATCCCATGCCGGGGGAAATCTCTAGAAAAGTGGCCTACCTCGCCACACTCAAAACAATCCCGGCCAAACATACTCCACTGTGATGACCTGGCCGAATTAGAATGACTACCACAAACTATGGGACCTGAACGAGCACCATGTGAAGCTGGAATGCAGAGGGGGTGGAACTCTCTGAATATCAAACAAGTCTTAGCAAAGTATCCCTGCTCACCATAAGTATAGCAACCCTTACCAGAAGTACCTCGATGAGAGAATTCAGCTAAACCTGACTGGCCTACATGCTCTGAATGCAAACCCCAAAAAACCTGACCTGCACCATGCCCAATCTACTCAACATGTTCTTCACAATCACCCTCTAAAATCTGTGGAGCCACCAAAACTGGCCTGCTAGACAGAAAGCAATGAAATTGGTCCCTACCAGAGAATCCCCTACCTTGAGTCTGAGAACCACAGAAATTATCCTGACAGCCATGCCTCTTACCATGACCTCCATATGCCTCTTGGCATAAACCCTCAATAGCCCAAGCATGATCAACTACCTGAAGAAAGGTAGTCCCAACTGTCACTAAGTGCTCTGTCGCCAAACAGTTCGGTGGAATCAATCCAACAAAACCCTAAACCCTCTCAAACTTTGTAGGTACAGTCCTAGCAGTGTACTTAATCCCTCATGAAACTTCGCCTCATACTCCAATACTGACATGCAACCCTGCCGAGGACCTAGAACCTCAAACCTAACTGAAGCATCACTCGAAGAACTGGGTACTGCCCCCACTTGTAGCACTGATACACCCTCTGGAAGACTCGGAGTCCTAGCCACAGTATCCTGAAGAGTTGGGGTAGCCATATCCCACCGGAGACTAGGCTGGCTCTAACCCCCTAGCTGATGCAGCATACTCCAACTCTGAAATCTTGGCGCTAGAGAAAACACTGAAGCAACAGGCGCATATGTCTCGTTGTCGCACACATCCTAGTCATCTGAGAAGGAATGGAACAAATGAAGTTTAGGAGTTGATAAAGTCACGCACGCACAATACAGAATCAAACAAGATGAAATCTTTCCTAGGAATGTCCTATAGCCTCTCGCAGATAGGATACGGACGTCATCATACCAATCCACGAGACTTTACTAGACACTTTGCTCTTATACTGGCAAGATCGGTGAACCTAGAGCTCTGTTACCACTCTGTCATGACCCAAAACCGAGCCATGATAGTTCTTACATAACCCTCCGGTAGGCAAGCCAAACCCAATGATGCAGAAGATAATAAAAGTAGATAAGGTAAGGAAAGCGATAGACATAACTAAAAAAGATAGGTCCAATAGCATATATACATATCAACTATACTAAATATACGAAAGATTGCCCTAAAGTGACCAAGAACACAAAACATACACGAGCACCAACCCGGACCTGGTGTCACTGATACAAGAGCGACTAAAGTATGGAGTAGCTATACAACAGACTCTGTCTAGCCAAAATATAAAATATAGACAAAAAGTACAAGATGGAAAGCATGTAAAGTCTCCAAAAGGCCAGGAGCTCACCGTGATCCAAACTGCAACAGGCCTCGAATGATAGGAGGATCAACCTGGGTGGCTAGTACTAGGTGCTGAATCAAAAACAAAGATGCAGAGTGTAGTATGAGTACAAAGACAACGGGTACCCAGTAGGCATCATAGGCCGACCGAGATGCCTACCGAGTGCAGAAAGATAATATATATAATAAATTACAGGAAAGTAAGCTAAAATACAGGGATCTACCTAAATCTAGTTGTAAACCTGAAATAGAACTAAATGAACCGACAAGAAGGAACTAATAACACAATCAACCTAGGAAATCAACACATCCAAGAATATACCAGCATAGTAAAATGCAATGAGGGATGATGTGATGCATAATGTATAAAAGTAAAAACTCGGTGTTTGGTACACCGGGGTGCCAGGAATTTAACATCAGGTTCATCAATAAATGCATAAAGGTAAAACCCAGATATGTGATCATCGAGGCGCCAATAATTTAACATCAGGCTCATCAACAATGAACAAAGGTAAAACCCAAAATAAATGCGTCGGGGCACCCGAAATTGAACATCGAGCTTATCAATAAGTGCATAAGAGTAGTACTTTTCCTTTCCTTTCCAAAATCAGTAGTAAAAACCCAATATAGCCCTTTTTAAACCCAAAAATCATGGTAACCAAAGTATGTCCCAAGTTTGATCCAAAACATCGAAAAACCTTTCTTTTCTTGAATTTTTAAATATGCGAATGTAGTATGAGCACACAAGGTTCCGAATCCACAGAATTAATTCACACCACAAACAACCAGGGCAAAGCACACTCCTATTAAGAAAACTGACCTGGAACTCCGTTCAAATCCAAGTTATGGCCTCGGGCCGACAATTACACATGATGGTAGAATAAAGCGGGTAAAATAGGAAAACAATAGCGAAAAGCACGAAAAGCCTCTACTCTACCTCTAAAGCCTCGTAAAAGCGTACTAGGGATCCTATGCTAGCCACAATGATACTACGAGCTCCTAGGCTAAGGATAATCATAATAATTCTAAGCTATGATCGAAAATGGCCAATTTAATACAAGTAACAGAATTCAAGCCTAATTCCAACTTAAGGTCCAACCTAACATTCCAGTAACATATAATATATAAAATCTAACTAAACTCAGTCTAGAAAGTAAACTGTAACCTATCTCGGGGATTAACCGCAAGCACGAACCGTCACACATTTGCCTTCCCCTTTCTAACAGCCTCAGAAAGTTGGCACGCTATCAAGAACATAATTCAAGTGTCAAGACGAGAAGAATAAAATTCATATTGATATACGGAAAATCGGGATGAAAATTAGGTCGTAAAATGTCAGGGCTTGCATGATAAAACAGAAGACAAAATTTACAATTATGTTTGCAGCGGGTTACGGAACCCACACCCAAAAGTTGAGCGCAAATGGGACTCATTTCAGGGCCCAAAATAGCCCCGAAGTCCTCTTGATCAAAGGAAACAAAAACGGAGAAAGAGAGATTTTGGAGGCGAAAACTTACCAATTTGACAAACACGGACGAACCACGCAGCTGCCAGCACCTAGAGCAGGGGCAGCCATGCCATAGTGCCACAGACGCGCACAGGCCAGCGCCAAGGCGCCAGCGCAGGCGTACAAAGGCCAGTGCAGGTGCAGCCAGGCGCCATACCAGCAACAGCTGCTGCAACAGCCAAGTTTTTTGCCAACTTTGAATGGATAGACCTCCGACAATGCATCCGGGGTCCCGCGAACAAAAATGAGCTGAGCTATTCAATTATAAAATGGCATTTTGGATTCAACAGAATCGATGAAAATCCCAACGAATGTCGATTTAAGGAAAAGTAGGCCCCACGCCCAAAACCAACTATTGGCCAACCAAAACCAAAATGAAATCCAAAGGCCAAAAGTAAGTCCAGAAGCCTCGGGACCCAAACCAAAGGTCCCTATAGCCCAAAGTTGACATTCTAGAGCTAACAGCGTTGACAAAATTTCCATCCGAGGTTGTCTTCTCCGAATATTGACCAAAGTCAACTCCACAAGCCAAACTGGCCTGAAAACACAGAAAATAACACAAAAATAAACCGAAAGCTCTCAGAACCAAACCAAGGATCCCACTAGAATAAAATTTCTACTCTAGAGCCAACATAACTATCTGAATTCGATTCTGAGCACGTCTACCAAGAAAGCTGACCAAAGTGAAAGATTTTCTAAGTTCAAGTGCTAAAATTGGGAAATGATCATAATGACCTAAAAAATGGCTCGAGCACCAAACTGTTTGTCACGGCAAGTCATAAATGACTTGTAGCTGCTGAGGTAAAGCTCAAAATACATAAAAAGCATGAAAAATAGAAAATAACTTGGAGGGTCATTATAGACATAATCTACATGTCAATACGGGATTAAAAACACCCATCTCACTACTTTAAAATTTGGGTCAAAAATCGAATCAAAAATCAACCCTTGGGCCCATCAATAGAATTGGTAATAAAATTCCCAATTATGTTCTCTATAGGTCATAAACTCATGCCCGAAAGTTATGCACAATAGGAATCCATTCAAGGCTCAAAATAGCCCGGAAAGCATACTTGATCAAGGAGAATATTCAAGGATTAAGCTATGAATTTACGGGAATTAAGGACAAATATACACAAAATACTAGAGAAAATAACATGAGGGAGTATAAGTAACTTACCCGGACAATTTGGATGAAAAACTCCATCCAAGAACAGCTCTTAAGCTCCACTTAGCTCAAATTTTTGAAGAAAATGGTGAGGAAAACGATGGAGAAGTAATATACTATCAGGGGTCCCTTTATTAAAAAAGCAAGGACCCCATCATGATTGCGGGACTGTACCCTGCTAGACCATCACAAATGCGGGGATCCTATCGCGATCACAGAATTGCACCCAGATAAAAAATGGTCTCCTTGGGAATGCAAAAAAGGACCCAAACTGGGTCCCAGCAGACCCTTCATCACGAACGCTTAGGTTCCCTTCCAAATGTGATGTTCAAAAAACAGACCTTCGCAAACATGAAGGCCTCGTTGCTAACGCGATGAAGGAGATAGAGCTGCACCAGCAGCTGAAAATAGCAATATTCTCAAGCCCAAAATGACTTCAAATGGACCCTTGATTCAGAATCCCAAGAACACAAATCAGATATGCTACTCAATTGAAAATGATATTCCGGACTCTATAAAATTATCAAAATTATCAACAGAGGTCATTTTGATGAAATGTTGACTAAAGTCAATATTGTTCTAGTTTTGCATAAAAGCCACCCAAGTTTCCAAAATGAGTCTGAAAGTCTCGAGACCTGAAGCAAAGGTTCCACTAGTCCAAAATCCATTCTCTGGATCTAACGGTGCTGACAAAATTCTCATTCGAGCCCGTTTACTTAGAATATTGATGAAAGTTAAATATTTAAACTTTAACAGTTCTAAAATAGGGAAACTCTTCTAAAACCCAACTGAATACTTCAGAAAGCGTGTCACCCATCTCAGCAAGTCACATAAGCAGTGCATAAGCTACAGAAAGGGTCTCAATAAAAAAAATACACAACAAAAGAAAATAACCACGAGGGTCATTATAGAACCCTAATCAAGAACTTTCTAGAGAGAATTTGTGAATAGAAAAGATATTATTAGCCAAAAGTTGGGTCACCGACTAACTATACAAGTATATGTGCATAAAAAAAGTAGGTCTCTTACACACTATGGGGCAGGTTACATTTAAATAAAACCAATATATAAAAATGGGCCAATTACAAAAGCTAAGTAAAACTAAGTCACATCAGCATCCCAATTCTTTTGTATTCCAACATAGAGTAGCTCAATGCTTATAAGTACGAGGACTATTACAATCACTAATTATTGCTTATCAGATTTATGATTCAAATTTGAAGATATATTTTGTTTAAATCATAATATCAAAAAGTATATGTCAAATTAATTTTTTTCTTGTTGTTACACGGGTACATAAAACTAAAAATTGATTCAAGAGTGAAGTTCTTAAATAAGCGAAGCTACGTCGGCGCACAAGGAAGCAACACACCGTTGTCATTTATAATTTACCAATATTCATGTATTTCAGCTTGACTTTTTATATTAATTACAGTATATGATTTTGTATGCATTTTTGGTATTACATTTCACTTTTTAATATCATTGTCGTAACGTTTTGATTTATAAGCCAGTTTTAAAAACTGAAATATATGTGTAATTACTAACAAACTATGTAACTATAAATTTTAGTTAGTAGGATTACAAATTATTAAGTATACTATAATTTTTAAACAATTTTATTCTTCAAATCGTTAATTTTTGATGATAATTATTTAGACATTTTAGGACAATCACATTTGTCGCAAAAAAGTCTTTTTTATCTACGGTAAATCATATTTCTACATCATCATCATTTGTCACAAATTGATTGCATTTGGTGACGAGAAAATAATTTGTCCCAAAACAGCCTAATTAATAACATAACTATATTTTTAACAATATAATATATAACTCAATATTTGATGACAATTGAAATTGTCCCTAAGTAATAGTACAACTTATAGTGACAAACTAGTCTTATCACTAATAGCATCATTTTTAATGTCACAAAAATAGTTTTCAACAATGAATTTTTTGCCTTTTAAAGACAAACAAATTTTTCAAGATTTAGAGATGAAATTTTCCTTCGTTCATAAAACATATACCTTTTAGTGATATAATTGCATTCTTTCAACTAAAAGTTTTTGCATAGCTTTAAGGGCAATTGACATCGTCACTAATTAAAATTATAGTTAGTGACAAATTAGATTTGTCGATATTAAATACTTTTTTAGCTACGACATGTTGCTTTTAACAATAAAATTTTATACTTTTTTATGACAAATAAGTTTGTCACAAATACTATGCATTTGAGAACGAAAAAAGATATCATAGTTGATAAAATTTTATTTAGCAATGAAATAATAAGTTGTCTTTATATACTTTTAGCGACCCATCTTTAGAGACGAATGATTGAAAAAAAAAATTGTCACACAAGGCTTTTATGATGAGATACGATTTGTGAGTGAAAAAATAATTTGTCACTTATAATCAAATTTGTTGTAGTGATAAAACA
The DNA here is from genome assembly GCA_003996215.1 of Jaltomata sinuosa. Lineage (NCBI taxonomy): Eukaryota > Viridiplantae > Streptophyta > Magnoliopsida > Solanales > Solanaceae > Jaltomata > Jaltomata sinuosa. The sequence goes on along the minus strand of QJPP01001745.1, from coordinate 426,033 downwards.
TGATTTATACCCATAAATTCTAAAAATTATTAAAATACTCATAAATTTGATACAAAATTATTATTTTTATAATAAAATAGATAATACATCAAAAAAAATTATAACACGAGAGTTTAATAATACAATTACGAGCTATTATAATTAGTTACAAAGATTCAGCGATGCAAAAAAAAAATAACAATGGTAGTAACTAGCTATTCTTTAATATAATCTTCTCATATTCTACAATTAATCTCTCTAATAAGAATGTGTTTAATGAGGGGTTGGATAGATAGATGTTGTCACGACCCAATTTCTCGATCATGATGGCACCAACAACCCCCCGGTAGGCGTACCAATCCCCGTAGCCCAGAACGGTTAGTAATGGACTACATTTAACAATTTAGGCGGAAGAAAAGTTTGATAAACGGAAGCAAGGGAACAAGATGAAGAAAATAGATAACAGGGATACATACATATGCGGAAGCTAAACCAAACCCAAAACCTGGTATCATAGTATATAGCCGGAACTACAAACAAGGAGTACGAAGCATACTAAATAATATAAACATAAATGTCTCCGAGTAGTAACAGAGTACATAAGCAAAAGATAAACTAAAAGCTAAGCTCCGGTCGCCAAGAGCTCACACTCAGTCTGGAGTATCACAAAAGTAGCTCCTCGGATGAGTCTCCAACGAGCTAACGACGATGGCCTACACTAGGATCTGCACCAGAAGATGCAGAGTGTAGTATGAGCACCAAATGCGAAGCATAAGGTACCCAGTAGGAATCATAGACCGACTGGGCACATATCAGATAAAAGCATAGTAACAGACAGAATAGAAGCAAGTAGTCACAGAAATCAATGAAAAGTACACATGAACTAGCCCAGAGGGAAGACAACAGAAACAACATACAAGGCTAGCAAGTAGAATATATACCAACAGGCACAGGTGAAAGTAAGAAATGACGCACCTGGGATCCTTGCAATAACAGTATATACATGATAAGTTTTAGAAATGGACGGTATACCGATAACCTCAAGTATAAGAGAAAGAAGAGGAGAGTAAAGATAGACATGCTCGGAAACAGGAATCAATAACCCAACTAATCATACCAATATCAAATCCAATAAGTAACAACTTAGCCGTATATAATCTTATAAGTATAACCGTAACAGGGGATAACACCGCGATAAAGTAACAAGAGTTTACCTACAGTCCCCCGGTCGCCCATATAATCGAGAAACACAAAGAGGTGAAAACAAACCCTCTGACCGCCTATACAGCCGGAGCGTACACTTAACAAGCAACAAACAAGGGTGGAGCCTCAAACAATGAATGATATGATCCATGAAGATCTCATGGTGAAATGGTAACTCTATATGTACCCCTTTCGGTGCCGATCGGGCCCAGCAGGTAGGTTTCATGGAAGGACACTGCCCGTAAACCTCTACTCCGCCGTATACCCTCCCTCCAGCACACAAAGCCCTAGGCCCCAGGTCTGAAACGGCAAGGTCCATGGAGGTCCCAGACCCCATACTAAAACTCAGTATCGAAATATGTCATCCAAAAGCAAGTCTGAGTTGAATATAGAGACCCAGTCTTGAATATGCATCCCTAGACCCTTTCCAGGACTAAAGTAGTGGGGAAAATGTCTCAAAAACCCCTCCAAGGGTGCCCGGGCGTAACCGGGTCAAACAGTAGAAACTCATCTCAGGTGCTCGGTCTGACCGAGGCTAAAATCATCCCAATTCAGTAAGAAAACTCAACTATTCTAGCGTTAATAGTAAAACTGGTGATAGAAACCATAATTTTAACTTTCTTTTACCCCAAGAAGATCCACATGATAAGTCAAACCATTTCCAATCCATTTCCATCGAAAGCGGGTCCCCAGGGCCATGCAAAGTTTAGAAAATCAGTTCCAGTAGGCCTGAAGCCAAAACCATAGTAAAGCATGGATAAAACCTCTTTATATGCATGGAAATAATATGCTAAACAGAAATAGCCGTCAATAGCTCACAATCAACCTATCGGCCCTGCACATGCTCCAATCGCTCTACAGCACAGATAGCCAACATAATATCACGATAATGATGCCCGGGACTTATGGGCACCCCTGAATAACCCACCATCTATGGTCCAGAGTCAAAATAAGGCCACACATGATAATAAGGGTGATAATATAAAATACAGAGAATACTACACACAACGGAGAAAATAAATGAGGCAAGGCATGGAAAGCGGTCAAGGTCTGTGGTACCAACCTAACAACCCAACCCAAGGATGCCAGCTAGTACAATTTTATTTGATATATGCTAAGTCTAGGGAGTTTAGACCGTAACCTACCTGTCTTCCGAAGATAAGTTGTTAAGACAACGAAATTCAAGCCTGAATTGCTCCGAGAAACCCCAAATGATAATAAAACTATCAAAAGTATGAGTAAAACATTAGAACGGGTCTAACAATACCCATATCACTACAATTTTAGCCGGGTCAAAATTCAGGTAAAAAGTGAGCCTGTGGGGCCCACAACCCAAAACCAAAAATGGAAAGGAGAACGATGACCACAACGATGCCAAGAATACATGCTCCAAAAATGAGCACAATTGGCCAAGAGAAGGGCATCAAAACAACCCGCCAAGAGAAGGCCTAAAGATGGAAATTAAAGAACATTAATCGGAAATTAGGCAAGGATTATTTACCCCAAAGATAGAATTTAAGCCAAGACGGATAATTCTCCAAACCCACGAACATGCAAGAACTATGAGGCAGTCACTAAAAAAATTTTCAAGCCTTTGGAATTTAGCAACAATGGAGGATTTTAGAGAAAACCAAAAGGAAGAAAGTTGGGGAAGATGACTTACCAAGAGATGAAGAAACACAGATTTATGATGAACAACAATTTCCTCAAGGTTAGAACTGATATGGAGAAATTTGGTAGAGAGTATATAAGTTTTAGAGTGAGAAAGGTTGAGAGAAATGGCTGGAAGATCGAACTAACAAAAAATATATAGTTGATGGTCGTTGGTCAGTGCTATCGCACTAAACCAGGCCAGAGACGTGAAAAGATTCTCCATCTAATCTACTACGCTAACAAAGCACTTAATGTTGCTCAAAAGAACTACACTGTGATAGAACAAGAGTTTCTTGATGTGGTCTTTGCGTTTGAAAAGTTCAGATCTTATTTCCTGGGAACTAAGGTGATTGTGCCCACTGACCATGCAGCTCTTAGGCCTTATGGAAAAGAAGGATGCTAAGCCTTGATTGATTTGGTGGGTACTTATGTTGCAAGAATTCAACTTTGAGGTAAAATATCGAAAGGGGACTAAAAATTAGGTAGCTGACCACTTGTCTAGATTGGAGGAAGAGGCAATGCTGAAGCTGAAGGATGAGCTTGAGATTGATGACACCTTCCCAGATGAGCAAGTGTTGGTTGTATCTCAAGATTTGATTCCATGGTTTGCAGACTTTGCTAACTATTTAGTGAGTGATGTGGTGCCTCTTGATTTGTCCTTCCATCAACGAAGGAAGTTTATGTCATATATGAAGAAGTTCTTCTGGGAGGAGCCTTACTTTTTTCGTGTATGTGCTTATACCATGATTTGTAAATGCGTACCTGAGGCAGAGATGATGGATATATTGGAGGCATGTCATTCATCCCCTATTGGGGGACATCATAGTGGTATCCAGACAGCCCATAACATCTTGCAATGCGGTTACTATTGGCCTACCCTTCATAAGGATGCTCATGATTATGAAAAGGCTTGCAATTAATGTCAAAGGGAAGGTGGCATATCAAGGAAGCATGAGCTTCCTCTCACCCCCATTCTTATGGTTGAATTATTTGACGTGTGGGGCATTGACTTCATGGTCCTTTTTGTGAGTTCGAATGGGATAAAGTAGATATTGGTGGCTGTTGACTATGTATCTAAGTGGGTGGAGGTGGTTGCGCTTTCCAATAATAAAGGCAAGAGTGTCACAGCATTCTTGAAGTGGAATATCTTTTCCAAATTTGGTACACCACGGGCAATCATTAGCAATGGAGGCTCTTACTTTTGCAACAGGTTGTTCCGGGCTCTACTTGAGAAATATGGGGTTAGGCATAATGTGGCAACTCCTTACCATCCGCAATCTAGTGGCCAAGTTGAGGTCTCCAACCATGAGATAAAGACAATCTTTGCGAAGACTAAATGCACAAAGAACAAATTGGTCTAGAAAAGTTGATGATGCTCTATGTGCGTACCGAACTGCTTACAAAACCCCAATAGGGATGTGGCCATATCAGTTTGTGTTTGGAAAGGCTTGTCATCTTCTGGTGAAGCTTGAGCACAAGGCTATATGGGTGCTCAAGAAGCTAAACTTAGATTAGTGTGCCACATCCTATCAGCGGCTTGGTCAGTTAAATGAATTAGATGAGTTCCGTCTCAATGCTTATGAGAGTTCAGCACTATAAAAGGAGAAAATGAAGATGTACCATGACCAAAAGATTGAAAAGAGAGACCTTAAACGAGGAAATTTGATTCCATTGTTCAACTTAAGACTCACTTGTTTCTTGAAAAGCTGAAGTCTAAGTGGATGGGACCATTTTGAGTGTTGCAGGTATCCCCATATAGTGCAATAAGCTTGAGAACCATAAAGGCAAGTGGTTCAAGGTGAATGGTTAGCGTATGAAAGCTTACTTGGGAACTACAGAGGATATACAGTTTGTGGAAGTTTGGGACCTTGGTGAAGTCTGAGTAACAAAGGAATCTATGTTATGTTGCAATATTCATTCAGGCACTACATGGGAGGCAACTCATGGGGGTAACTTGATGAATTCTGAGTAATCAAGTAACCTGCATCATGCTGCAATGTTAAATCAGGTGTTGCTTGGGACGCAACCCAAGATTAAAATTTGTTTAACTGTGTAGGAGCTGATAAAATGAAAGAAGAAAAATTGCAGAAAAAGAGTTTCCCACGGGGGTTTCTGACAGGCTATCACGGGTCCCACAGCCCGTGGGAATTGGCCGTGCAAAAGGAACCATGAGAAATAAGAACTGGAATGAATCAACAGTGAGTTGACATGGGTCTTCATGCACCACACGGGCCATCGCACCCAATGTCGGCTCTAAGGCTCGCCAAAAGGTTCACTAGTTCATGCTTATAGTCCGGCATGATGGGCCGTCGTAGCTGATGAGTCGGTAATCTACCAACTCATTGAGCCTTTAATCATGAATTATTATCATGTTTTGATAAGATTTAGAGGTTCTTATAGCCTTTATTGACATGAATGCAGGCACTCTAGGTTCAAGATGGATAACAAGGAAATGGACCCAAAAGAGATTAAACGGAGTTGAAGTGTGAAGTTGATCAAAAGAGGTAAATAATTTGCCTTGAGGTGCAGACATCATGCGACATGCACAACCGCTGGTGCATTCCGCACCTTCCTCTGCATGAATGTTGACACCCAATTTTTACCCTCTCCATTACAAATTAATCTTGCGTCTTTTTCAAATTTTTAAATAAATTTCAAAATAATATTTTTGTAAAAAAGAAAACATTTTTTCAAATCAGCTTTATAATAGTTTTGAGTAAGTGTTTATATTTTTCATATTTAATTATATGAAATTTATATAAGTTTACTTAAGAAACTATTTTAAGGTTTAGATTCATAAGAAATTCCTTTTAAAAAGATTAAATGCCTGATCTTCCTCCAAATTAATTTAAAATGGGAGGTTAATTGAATAATTAATCTCATAATTTTTAAAAAGAGGTAATTGTGCTTTAAACATAGTAATTATTTTAATGGTTTTAAAATTTAAATTAAAGCTCAATGGTTAATTTTAATTAATTCATTTTTATTCCTATTCCAGCCTAATTTCTTTAAATCATTTAAAATCTAGCCTAATTTCATCAATTTACTCTTAATTGGCTATCTCCTAAATCTAAAATGGCCCATTTTGCAAACGTAGCCATATCTTAAACCACCCCTACAACCCTTTGTTTCAGCCAGCAAATTTGGGCCAACAAACCCGCCTGACCCGCCTAAGTCCACCCCTTATTCCCTTTAACCCGCTCAAAGCCCACTCAAATCCGCATGACCCGGTCCAGCCCACCCTATACACCACTATATTCTCTCTTTCTCTTTTCCTTGCAACACAGACCAATCGAACCCTTCCTCTCTCTCTCTTCTTTGTCTTTCATAGACGACAAAAAAGATGAAACTCCATCCAAACCCAATAACAAACGATAACCAAAACTCCAGCAAACGACTCCCAAATTCCCAAAAATCATTACCCTCCCACCTATTCTCCCTCGTCTTCGTTTGTTTGTACGAATTGATGAGTTGTTCACCTTTTAGAAGCTCCTAGAAATCACAGGTGGCGACCACAATGTTCCTCGCCTAAAATCACGGTGGGTAATGCTCCAGATCAGTGGTTGATGATCGATTTCATACTAGAGAGTACATACATGGCTTGAATCAAAGGAATTTGGTTTGAAATTCAAAAACCCTATCCGAATTCCCCAATGTTCCCCCCCCCCCCCCTCAAATTCTATCTCTAAATCCTCCTATATAAACCCCTGATATTTCATTGTGAAAGCGGCAGAAAATTTGGGGATTTTTCGGTCTAGAGTTGAGAGCAATTAGGAAGAAAAGTCTAATTTCGCCAAGAAGTTTTTCTCAAGTCCCTTCTCTGTAATCTCAAAGTATCCTGGAGGGTCTTTTCCTCTTGTTGTTGAGACCAGAGAAGCCTTGAGTTCATTGAAAAGTCGATACAAGCTCAAAACTCGACTTGCCTTGTCCTAGCCTCGCTGCCCAGAAACAGGTAAAGGCTTCATCTTTTCTACATTTTTTAACGTTGAAATGTTACAATGTGAAGTTTGGCTATTGTCGTGAAATTTTGAAATTTTCTGGGTTGGTCTTGTATGAAGAATGTGTGTTCGAGTTTGGTGAAAGTCTGTGAATGAAGGTTAGTGTTTGCTTGTATGTGTGTGTGTTTATATATAGTTCTAAGGAAGAACATGTTATCTTATGTGCGATTTGGTTGGGGATTCCTCTTTAAAAATCTTCTTGGTTCATAATTCAGAAAGAATAGTCGAAGAGAAGTGAGTCTGACTTTGGAGAATTACTCCCTAGTTCTCTCCCAAAGTCACAAGAGAGGGTAAAGATTTGTTATTTGTTGGAGGTTTGCCGTTGAGACGGGAGATTAGTGGAAATTTTTGCCCTGTTCTTGCTATTTCATGGTTGTTTCTTGCGTTCATATGAATGGTTTATTGGTATATATGTTTCCTATACGATAGGAAGAGGAAATGACGATTCCCTATTGAATTCGTTTGAGTGTGATCCTTTGTGCAGGTGTTGGTTATGTGTGATATTTCTTGTTTGATTAAGTTTTCTTGGTGTTCTTTTGCTCAGAATGAATCATTGTTCGAAGTAGGCATCTAAGTTGACCGATGACATTGTTTCGAACCATGTTGTGGAATTTCCATGGTCTATAATACCATGTGAAGTTCCATGAGCCAAGGTTTTTGAAATAACTTGTTAGTTATTTTCAAAAGAACCTTCATAATATGAACAAAGATCATGGCTTTTCTTACCACCTTGTATATCGAATTTGGATACTGACCCAGCCCCTTTGGTGTAGAGTTTTTCTTTAGTTAAAACAACTAACATGTTCTTTTGCCCTTGAAAACATATGTAGTTTGGTCTGAAGTTTAATTCAATATGTCATCTAGAGATTACGTTAAGAATTTTCTCTTAAGACTACTACAGGTTCACTGCGTCTTTGTTGGTCTGATATCGAATTTTGGGTCTTGAATTGATGACATAATTTGGTAATTCTAGAATCAAGAACTCATTTTTTCTTGTTATGAAACCATTATAAACCAATGTGGATGTAGTCATACTATATATTATTTCTTTGATGAACTGGAATTAATCTTCAAGTTTTGCTTAACTATTTTAATAAGTTTGTTTGTCTGAATGTATTAGAGTGGTTTGCCTTATTTCCTCATGTGCATAAGAAGCAAGTTTAGTTCATTTTGTTCTCATTTGGCCATTAAAAGAATTGTTGGAAAATGTTTATGATTAACCCAGTAGCTATTATGGTGGCTGAATCTTTCCAAACACCCTTTGTTGTGATGACCTATTTTGATGATATTTTTGTTTAAGAGTTATCTAGCAACAAACCTAGTTTTAGATCCACTTAGCCTAAATGACCCTTTAGTATAAGCTTTCTTTTGGGTTAAATTTTATTAGTGTTTCTTTTAGCTACTACTTATTCTTAGTTTTCTAATGTGTCTTTCTTTAAGATTGCTTTGTTTACTTCTTGCAACATACAACAATTTTGAGTGAAAATATTTTAAAAAGGAATCCATGATGTTTCATTTTAGTGTTAAATATCACTATATATGCGGTACTAATTCCTTTCTTTCCTTTATTTTGGTGCATGAACTCATCCGAGTCATCCGGATTCCCACCTTGCATTCTTATTTGGGCCGAGCCCCAATCTTCCTCGTCATGATTTAATCTAGTCGCCAAGGAGCCAGTATATGAGTAAAGGAGCTGACATGCGGGCAATATATGGAGAATATATGCAGAAAGGAAGCTGATATACAGGTGGAAGATAAAGATATGTGACTGATATACAGTCGTATACATAAAAAGAAGCTGATATACCAGCTGATATACAGTAAGGAAATGGGCCAAAATCCAGGTTTAGCAGCAGCAACAGCCCAAGGCCGTAATTCTGAGTCACTTTGACTCAAAAGTCCAAAATCTGGACAGCTTTGCAATGGGCCAAAAGGGGCCCAAATCTCAACTCTTCTTTATTTGTATATATATCTTATTTATTGAAATTATCTGTATTAACTAACTCTTTTAATTTTAATCTAAATAAATTCTCTAGAGTTGCTACTTCGATTTTATCTTTGCATTTATGCATCTCATTTACTTGAGTATGTTTTAAACAACAAAAAATAAACCTTTGTCAATTGCCCTTAATAAAAAATGGACTTTTTTTGGACATGAGAGAATTTTCTTAAAATTCGTTTTCTTCAAAAATTCATTTTTCATAAAATTAGTTGAGATAATCTCCTCGTTTATGCAAGTGAATGTTTTCCTCTATGCTTTTACTACTTTCAATTTTTGTAAAATAAAATCGCCCTCTTTCAAACTCTTTTATTCAAAATCACTTGTTCTCCTACGACTTTAATCATTTTAAGGACTTGTTCAAATCTCTAAAAAATTATCTTTAAATAAAGCTTCTTTCAATTGGTTGAAATGATTTTAAAGTTTAACAACTTTTAATTCCCATCAATTTTCTTGAATTAAATTTATTTCACATCTCTTCTTTCAAAATATGGGTTTCATTTTCAGTACTTGTTAATAAAATAAACTTTTTTTAGAAGTCCTTGATTCAAAAAGAGGCTTTTCAATTTGAATAACTTTTGCTTGGAATTAAAATTGCTTTAAGATAAAATTTCTTAAATACAAAATCTTTTCAAAGAATGAATTTTCTTTAGTTGAAATATATTATTTTTGCCTTGAATTAAGTGATAGCATTTTTCCTTAAATTTTCTTCATAAATATCAAAAAAATTCAACTCTTTCAAAATGAGTCATCTTCAAGTTAGTCAAAGTTATTTTGGTCAATCGTTTTTAAACGGACGTTCTTAAGTGCCTTAAAAACCTTCTTAAGACGTCACTTGAACCCTTACCCATTTTCTCTAATTTTAAAGATTTATTTTTGTTTTTAAGTCCTTGAAAATTCTTTTAAGTTTTCTTAATTTCTTTATAAAAATTAAGTGGCGACTCTGTTTTCTTTTAGAATTATTTTAGAACTTTCTTTTTAAGTTTAAAATGTTTTTAAAGTGTCAAAACCATTTTCATTTTCTTTTTTAAATTTGCAATAATAAATTTCGAAAAGGGATAAAACAAAGGCTAAGAAGGAGAAGAGAATCTGTAAGGGGGTGTGGTGCCCGTGCGACATGCACAATGCTTGGTGCGAACTTCACCCCACTTCGCACGAAGACTGAAGATCAGCTGAAGTCTCTGGCTCACTTTTGCAGAGCTGTGCGATGAGCACAAATGTGACATGTAAATCGCACATCACGCCGCACGGCTCCCAAAGGGCATTTTTGTCCATCTTTGTATGATGAATTGGGAACTTTCTAAAACCCATTTCAGGCACAATTTTCCATAGTATTGAATAGTTTTCAGTTTTTGAAGCAAGTTTCTCTCCCGAGGCAAGAAAGAGGGTTTCAATCCATTCTCTCAATCTTTAACCTTGGGCTTGTAAATTTGAGCTTGGATATTGGATTCTTGCTACAATTAATGAAAAGAAATTTGAATTTCCCTATGGGTATACTTTCTTCTTCCTTTAGCATAAGTGGCTAAGTTTCCTTGTTTAGGGATATGTTAATGATGGGTACTTGATAAAAGGGTATGAGTCTTGCTTATTTGTGTTTATAATTGCTAATATGGTATGGGTCTAGTGATTTCATCATATTTTAACTCTAAAATTGATAGTTGCTAACATTGATTTACTTTACTTGATTGTGTTCTTACTTGAAAAAGGAGTTTACAATTTCAGATGTGAAATTGCTAGTGGGTACTTGAGACTCCACTTAGATTGAAGCTAGAAATAACTTAATTCGCCAGAACCACCCATTTAAGGGTCTAAGCTAGAGATAGTGTGACCTCCCCAAGCATGTATTGGTTGGTTTATGCCTAAACAATGGTGTTTGAACAAAAAACGTTGGATAATAAATAAATGTTTGATTGAGAGATTAACAAGCATACCTAAAACCAATGCTACCTATGTTAGTTAGTAAGAGTTTATGAAAATGAGAAAGTACCTTGACCCGTATTCAAGTCTCATCAGAAACACATCCCTAGTCGTCCTCTCTCTATTGTTTACACCTTGCATTTATTTTCATTACTTTGTTGGAATTTGAATTGTGACGGATTCCAAATTCCCCCTTTTTACATTATTTGTTGTTTGGACAATCTATTCTTGTTGTGAAGTCTTTTCTACAATCTCTTTGGTTAAGCTCCAATTCTCTGTGGGATCAACCACGACTCCCGTCGGGTAATATAAATTTTGTTTTGCTTAGCATTCGATTATACCTCCATCTTGGAGAGATGGAGTAAATTTGAGCATTATCAAAAATGACATTTTTGCCAGGAAATTGTGTTTGAATAGCCTTTTTATTGTGAATTAAAATCACCTTGTAGAGTGTTTGTTCTTTTTATTTTGTTTGTTGTTTGTGATTGGCTACAGGTAGACATTCCTCAAGCACCTATGCCTAGTATTTCTCACTCAACCCATATGCGCTTAAGAATGTGACCTTATTAGATCGTGAGCTGGATATTTGGGGAGCCCAGGGAGCAATGGGTGCAACCTCCGCTAAAGAGATTGAGGATTGCGTTAAGAGTGGTGCGCAAAGGGATAGAGAGCTATCAATTGCCACCACACTTATTGAATTCATGGCAATGAGCATAGCGAATCACCGTCTTGAAATAGTCAATATTATTGGTGTTGTTTGGGCCATGAGGATAGTGGAAGAAGTAGATGGTTTGAATGAAAGAAATGAAGGGGCATCCATGGTAGACCACGAGATGGGTTCCCATGGAAATCCCCAAAGTGTGGGGAGACAAGATCATGGGAATCAAGGTTGGAATGAACAAAATAGTGGCTCTAGAATTGAAAGTATGCTCGTGAGGGTATTGGAAAAGGTAGAGTCCACTGACGGAGTCGTCAAGGAGCTAAGATATGATCTTGGGAGCCTTGCCCAAATGGTACAATCACACTCCATTTCCATTGAACATCTTGAAGAAAGAATGGTGTGGCTCACCTCTCAATTCGACTTTGCAAAAGTGAAGAGAGGTGAAGGAAGTGAAAATATAAGGGACTCAACCGATCCTATTGAAGTTGTGATACCAAATACGAGTAAGCCTAGAAACAAGAGAGCTTGGAGAAAAGGGTTGTCCCAACCTACACATCACAAGAACAAGTTGCCTAAAGTTTGAAAACCTTTTCCTAAATGTCCACTGCCTTTCCCCAGCGTTTAGTGCAAGACAAAGAGAATGAGCACGCGAGAGAGTTTAACCCTATGGTGGAAAGGATCATTGCCAACATTTCGTCAAGTAGTGCTCTCAACAAAATGCCCCAGTATGCCAAGTTTGTAAAAGAAATGTGCACAACATACAACTTCAAAGATGGTGGGATGGTTCACATGTCTCCTCAAAGTAGTGCAATAATATCGGGCAACTTGGCCAATGATGGGGTGATGAAGGGTGTATGCATTGTCTGTTATGCAAAGGGAATGCACAAATCCACAAAAGTGGTGTATCACTAAAATGCAAAGGTAAATTTGATGTCAATGACCACCTTTTGGAAATTACAACTTGGGCAACCCACCATCACAGATATGAGACTTTTTATGGCGGATCAATTGGTAAATCACCAAATGGGGGTTGGTTACGATATTCTGGTGAAGGTGGGTCGGTTTGTGTACCCTATGGATTTTTTTGTACTGGATTGCAATAGGGGCTTCGATATACCAATTGTTTTGGGGCAACCAAGTCTAAAAACAGGGGGCACTTTAAATGAAATAGATTTGGGTGAATTCAAATTCTTCGTGAATGAGGAGGAAATAACGTTTGACTTGTGTAGGTCCATGAAACAACCGAATAACCTTTAAATGGCTTTTGTAATTGGCAAGATTGAGGAAAACATTAACCTACACATGAAAGAGGGGTTTGTAGATGAAGCATTGGAAGCGGTGTTATTAAATTATGATTGTGAGGGGTAGAAGAATATGATGAGATTTGTTGTGCATTAGTGGGAATAGGTTCCTACTCCTACCCCCCAAAGAAGCTTGATCTTGATTTGAAAAATAGGCAAATACCTCCTATCAAACCTTCAATTATTGGACCACCCACATTAGAGCATTGGAGCTCAAGCTGCTACCATCTTACTTGAAGTATGCTTACTTGGGTGCTAATGAAACCTTGCCGATTATCATATCCAACAAGTTGAGTGACAAACAAGTGGAGGCATTTCTCGGAGTGTTGAAGAAACACATTCATTCCATCGAGTGGACTATTGCCGATATAATTGGCATACCCTCGGGGATATGCATGCTAAAGATAAATCTCTAAGAGGAAAGCACCCCTTCGATTGAGCACCAACGAAGGCTAAGTCCACTTATGCAAGAGGTGGTAAAGAAGGAAATTATTAAGTGGTTAGATGTGGGAGTGGTCTTCCCTATGTCTAATAGTACTTGGGTTAGCCCAGTGCGATGTGTGCCAAAGAATGGTGGTATCACTGTTGTGCCGAATGAAAAAGATGAGATGATAGCCCTGAGACCTGTGACTGGATGAAGGGTGTGAATGGATTACTGGAATTTGAACTCATGGATGGAGAAAGATCACTTCCCTCTACCGTTCATGGATCAAATTCTAGATAGGCTAGCTGTCCGTGTTTTTTATTGCTTTCTTGATAGTTATTCCGGTTACAACCAGATCTCTATCGCTCCGGAAGATCAAGCAAAGACAACCTTTGCATGCCCTTATGGAACTTTTGCATTCAAAAGAATGCCCTTTGTACTTTGCAATGCCCCATCCACCTTCAAATGGTGCATGATGTCTATATTCTCAGATATAGTCAAAGATACTATGGATATCTTCATGGATGACTTCTCAGTAGTTGGGGATGAGTTTGATGATTGTTTAGAACACTTAGAAGAAGTGCTTAAACGATGTAAGGAAACAAACCTGGTGTTAAATAGGGAGAAATGCCATTTTATGGTAAACAAAGGGATAGTTTTGGGACACAAAATATCCGAAAAAGGGCTTAAAGTTGACCAAGATAAAATTAAAGTCATATCCAAGATACCTTTTCCAAAAACTATAAAAGGTATAAGGAGTTTTGTTGGTTATGTAGGGTTCTATAGGCGCTTCATCAAGGACTTCTTGAAGGTGGATTATCCTTTGTGTAAGTTGCTTGAAAAAGAAGTCGTGTTTGACTTTGATAGTAGTTGCATGAAGGCTTTCCTCACTCTAAAAGAGAAGTTAACTTCAACCCCCATCATCATTGCACTGGATTGGACAAAAATGTTCGAACTTATGTGCGATGCTAGTGGTGTAGCTTTAGGGACAAGACTTCTTGAGAAACTCTTCCACCCAATCTAATATGCAAGCAAAACATTGAATACAGCTCAAACAAATTACACAATGATGGAACAAGAGTTGTTAGTCGTAGTCTTTGCCTTTGAAAAGCTCCGGTCATATCTTTTTGGGACCAAAGTGGTAGTGCACACTGACCATGCCGCAATATGATACTTGATGACTAATAAATATGCAAAGCCTCGGCTAATTTGTTGGGTGTTACTCCTCCTAGAGTTTAATTTTGAAGTAAAAGATCGGAGGGGATGTGAGAATCAAGTGGCTGACCATTTATCAAGACTAGAAGCAGAGGGAAGGCTCATAGGGGAACTTGAGATAAATGACTCATTCCCCAATGAGCGCATTTTGGCTGCTTTGCATGATTTTACACCATGGTTCATAGATTTCACTAACTTTTTAGTGAGTGATTTGACTTCCGGATGGTTTGAATTCACGCCAGAAAAAGAAGTTCTTGCATGATGTCTAGAAGTACTATTGGGATGATCCTTACCTATTTAAGATTTGTGCCGATGGAATGATTCGGAGGTGCAACCCCAAAATTGAGATGATGCCTATTCTTGAGGCATGCCACTCTTCACCTGTTGGTGGTCAGCATGGGGGTATGCGCACAACTTCAAAAGTGTTACAATGTGGATTTTATTGGCCAACTCTCTTTCAAGACGCCCATGATGTGGTGAAGGCATGTGACAGATGTCAATGCGAAGGGGGAGGATCTCGGCGCCATGAGCTCCCATTAACACCAATCCTTGAAGTGGAATTATTTGATATGTGGGGAATTGATTTCATGGGTACATTTGTAAGTTCGTATGGAAATACCTTCATCTTTGTGGATGTGGACTACGTCTCCAAATGGGTTGAAGTTGTGGCATTACTAAACAATGAGGGAAAAAGCATCACAACTTTTCTAAAGAAGCATATATTTGCCCGGTTTGGCACCCCCCGTGCCATCATTAGTAATGGGGGTAAACATTTCTGCAACAATTTATTTAGCACTCTCCTTGAAAAGTATTGAGTCAAGCATAAATTTTCCACCTCCTACCACCCACAAATGAGCGGACAAGTTGAGGTATCCAATAGGGAAATCAAGTCTTTCTTACAAAGTCGGTAAACGTTCATCGAATGGATTGGGCTCGGAAGTTGGACGATGCCCTATGGGCCTGGAAAACTGCATACAAGACCCCAATTGGTATGTCCTCCTATCAAATGGTCTTTGTCAAAGCTTTCCATCTCCCAGTAGAACTTGAGCATAAAGCTATGTGGGCTTTGAAGAGGCTGAACTTAGATTGGGAAAAGGCTGCCCATGCTAGAGTTGAGGGCTTCAATGAGATGGATGAGTTCCAAATGAGGGGATATGAGAGTGCATCAATTTATAAAGCATGCATGAAGCGCTATCACATCTCAAGCGAGAATTCTTCCCTGGAGATTGCGTCCTTTTGTTCAACTCTAGACTCCGACTCTTTCCGGAGAAGTTGAAGTCCAAATGGTCTGGCCCTTTCAAAGTGTATCAAGTATTTCCAAATGGTGCAACATAGCTCGAAGCTGAGAATGGTTGAACTTTTAAGTGAATGGGCAGCGAGTGAAGAAGTACTTGGGCATACCAGACGAAATCGCACTCTTCAAAGCCATTTACCTTGATGAGCCTTAAAGGGAAGGTACCATCGTCGAGCCGTGACATTGAACCAAGCGCTTCTTGGGAGGAAACCCAAGCTTTCACCTTTACTTTCTATATTTTTACTTTTTGGTATTATTTGGTGTGTTATTTTTGTTGGCTTTGTAGTTAGAAACCAAGCTAACAGTGTTGGATCAATATTTAGGACGTGCGTCGCACCGTGCGATCGCACGTCACACCGTGCATATCGCACAACACTTTGCAGGGGGAGACAGACCACTGGTGGAATTTTCTAAAGATGAAACTTTGGCATGCGCCTAGTGTGCGGACCGCACCTCCGAATGTGCATGTCGCACATCAATTTTGCACCACCAACCAGAACGCTGGCAGTTTCACCAAAAAATCAGCCCTCCATGCGACTGTTGGGGCAATTGCACATCGCAAAGTGCATCTAGCATGTCCTTTGCACATCAGTAGCCAGAATACTGGCACCAAATTCCTATATGCTCGTGCATTTATTGATGCAGTTCGCCCTATAGCGTGTGCATTTTGCACAAGGTTCCAAGAAGTACCCTCTTCCTTAAACACTCTAATTTCATTGAGGACAATGCCCCATTTGTGTTTGGGGGTGCTTTAAGCTTGGTAATCACCTTGTTAATAGTAGTTTATCAATAAACTCCAAGGGTTTTTTTTAACACCACGATTCTTTCCCAATGAGCAAACATTTTCTTTTTCGTTTGTTTTTGTGTCGAACCGAATTGGTGTTTCCCTATGATAGATTGAGAGGCGACTTTCTTAAGAGAAAATTCCAAGTTTTAGTTTTAATTTGAGTTCGTGCTTTAGTTATCTCGAAATGGATCCACCGAAAAAAATTCTTGGCAAGACGTTTTTGAAAAGGAAAGGGAAGAGGGAAACTGATTTTGTAAGGAAAGTATTCTCTTGTCATGATTTACACACTCTCATTTTGGCTTGATCGATTCACAAATGAATGTGTAATGAACTCGGAATAGCTTGTCAAAAATTATTTGTCCCAATTGATTTTGAGACTAATGTGAAGAAGTCTTATGGCATGATACCTTGTATGGTGAGGCTTTATCTTGATTCTTGTGCATGCGTGTTGCCTAGAACTTTCCCCGAATGTGATTCAAGGCAAAATTCTATATGTGATCGAGCTTGGAAGATGATCTTAGGCCCTTTTTGAATAGCCAATTTACCCAAATGACTTCCCTTGACATCAATCCTAGTGCACCCTTTTGAGCTTATGACCGTTCTTTGGCACCTTGTTTGATACCTTGGCCTTTTTGGAACCTCTATCTTAGCACCTATCCTCCCTAATGGATTAAAAGTGAAACGTAGGCTAAAAGCCTAAGTTTGGGGGGGAATTAAAATGACAACATATGCAAAAGCCTAAGTTTGGGGTGTATGTGCTTAATGTGGAGAAGAAAAGGAATGCACCTTAAGTGCAAAGTAGCACCTTATGTTCAACTGAAAATTGCTCCAAAAGTTCAAACGCTATGAGCAAAATGAAAAGAAAAGAATGGGTGCTACCAAATTAAGGTATTACAAGGAGGTTGAATGATAGAAATTGAAAGGGAAAAGCTTGGGTAGTGTGAGGGAGAAATAAGGTGAAGTCAAAAATTTGAAACTGTGAGCGGTGTTGAAATGAACAAACAACATTAGGGAGGTGTAGTCACTTGAGCCAAATGAAATCCTCACCTTAGCCCTAGCAAACATTGTAACCCGCAAGTCCTTAGTGATTTCGAGCTTGGCTACTCTACATTAGTGACGATTTCCATGAAGGGCAAGCCTATGGGTCGACATGTGTGTACTTCAACTTCCTTGAGAGAGTGAGAGTCTTCTCGGTTCTCTTATAATCCCTTGTATTGTGAAATTGCATGATTATGAGTGGGATTATCTCGTGTGGTGAGTGGCATCATGCACTCGAATTGAAACATGAAGTCTATATTTTAATTAAGAGGAATAAATGAGATAAGTTGTGTGACGAATCTCGAGGCAACCCTTGATGGTCCATGCCAATGACTTGAGAAGCTTGATATCTTATTTTGAATGACAAATTTCCTTGATTTTGAATGAGAAATGAAATCCTTTTGAGAAGGTTTTGAATTGAGAAATTACCTTGATTTTTGTGGTGGTTCAAATTGAGATGAGCATGGTAGTTGAGTCTTTTGTTTGACTTATTTTTCTTGGTTTTTAGAATAGATTAGTCTTTTGTGCCTTGATTGAGTTTAAGATCATAATTCATTCCTTACCTTATGAGAATCTTGCTTGAGGACAAGCAATAGTTCAAGTTTGGGAATTTGATGAGTCGGTACTCTACCAACTCATTGAGCCTTTAATCATGAATTATTTATGTTTTGATAATATTTATAGGTTCTTATAGCCTTTATTGACATGAATGCAGGCATTCTTGGTTCAAGATGTATAACAAGGAAATGGACCTAAAAGAGCTTAAACAGAGTTGAGGTGTGAAGTTGATCAAAAGAGGTGAAGAATCTGCCTTGAGGTACAGACCTCGTGCAACACGCACAACCGCTGGTGCGGTCTGCACCTTCCTCCGCATGAAGGCTAAGAAGGAGAAGAGAATCTGTAAGGGGGTGTGGTGCCCGTGCAATATGCACAACGCTTGGTGCGAACCGCACCCCACTTCGCATGAAGACTTAAGATCGATTGAAGTCTCTGGTTCACTTTTGTAGAGCTGTGTGATGCGCACAATGTGACATGCAAACCACATGTCGCGCTACACGACTCTCGAAGGGCATTTTCGTCTATCTTTGTATGACAAATTGGGAACTTCCTAAAACCCAGTTCAGGCACGATTTTCCATAGTTTTGAATAGTTTTCAGTTTTTTAAGCAAGTTTCTCTCCCAAGGCATGAAAGAGGGTTTCAATCCATTCTTTCAATCTTCAACCTTGGGCTTGTAAATTTGAGCTTGGATATTGGATTCTTTCTTCAATTAATGAAAAGGAATTTTAATTTCCCTATGAGTATACTTTCTTCTTCCATTAGCATGAGTGGATAAGTTTCCTTGTCTAGGGATGTGTTGATGATGGGTACTTGATAAAAGGGTATGGGTCTTGCTTATTTGTGTTTATAATTTCTAATATGGCATAGGTCTAGTAATTTCACCATATTTTAACTCTAAAATTGATAGTTGCAAACATTGATTTACTTTACTTGAATGTGTTCTTGCTTGAAAAAATAGTTTACAATTTCGGATGTGAAATTGCTTGTGGGTACTTGGGATTCCACTTATATTGAGGCTAGAAATAGCTCAATTCGCCGGAAACACCCATTTAAGTGTCTAAGCTAGAGATAGTGTGACCTCCCCAAGCATATATTGGTTGGTTTATGCCTAAACAATGGTGTTTGAACAAAAACCGTTGGATAAATGATTGTTTGATCGAGAGATTAACAAGCATTTCTAAAACCAATACTACCTATGTTTGTTAGTAAGAGTTTATACAAATTAGCAAGTACCTTTACCCGTATTCAAGTCCCATCAGAAATGCATCCCTAGTCATCCTCTCTCTATTGTTTACACCTTGCATTTATTTTCATTACTTTGTTGGAATTTGAATTATGATGGATTCCGAATCCCCCTCTTTTTACATTATTTGTTGTTTGAACAATCTATTCTTGTTGTGAAGTCTTTCTACAATCTCTTTGGTTAAGCTCCAGTTCTCTGTGGGATCGACCCCGACTCCTGTCGGGTAATATAAATTTTGTTTTGCTTAACAATCGATGATACCTCCATCTTGGAGAGTACATTTGAGCATTATCACTAGCTCTGACAGTCGTGGGAATAAAAAGCCTGATGTCCAGGTAAGTAGCCTATGGGATGGGCCATCACGTACAGGCCATCAAATTTGACCATCATCTAGGTCGGTAAAATTGAAAAACACTTTTTAAAGTGACACAACTCAACCTGATGCGGCATTCCTTTTTTCCCTTTTAAAACACGGTTTTCAAATTAAATTGACCCACTATAATTGGATTAATTCAATTTCAACCGAAACTCTCCCTCTATCACTCCTACAATCTCTCCCTACATCACTTATGATACCCCTCAACCTCTCCCCCACTAAAATCGATCTCTCCCTTAGGTTTCCTCATGCACACAACTTTGCAAGAACAACCACTGTACGAGCACCATCCTCAGTTACTCCGCTTTTACTCGTCCAAAATCTTTACAAAAACACAGAGTAAGTTTAATCTCACTCCAAGGTTTTCAATTCATTCATCGAGTAACTGGGTCTATAGGGTTCATATTTTGTGAAAACATTCATTATGTTTAAAGTGACGAACCCTAGGTTGTGTGCTTGTACGTTTATTTGTCTGTTGTTATACTAGTGGGGATTATGATGAAGAGGGTGTTCTAAGTCTAAATGTTATAATGAAATGAAGTGTGGATTGTGTCAGTGAGTTGGAGGGCAGTTCGACCAACATTGTGCCTCAGAAACAAATGCAAAAGGTTGAATCGTCTGCCAACTCCTAACAAAATGGTTATAACATTGTGTTGGGTGAAGTTTTCGTAACCCATAGGTTGGTAATAATGAGAGGATCGTGTTCCCATATTTCCAATGATCGTCATGATTTGATATTTGTGGAAGTGCTATACTGTGCCCTAAGCTTATGTGCTTCACCAATCACTGAGATTTATGCCCCGTAAGGTTTGTAACCTCAAGTGATCGATGAAACACATGAGTTTTTGGCATGAACAAATGGCTAAATCCCACTTCCTCATTCCCATGGCCAAACCTAATAGGCCGTGGGAGCTCTCACGACCGTGGGATTTGGATGTGGGAAAGGAAGGGAAGGCTTAAAAGTCACTTCCCCTTTCTGATGGCCAAATACGACGGGACGTCAGACCTCTCACGCTTGTGGGATGTCACCGTAGGAGTTCAAAACAGCTAAAATATTGTTATGTCTCATTTTGACGGCCAACCTGATGGGCCGTCAGACTTCTCACGGCCTGTGAGAGGCTAAAAGTGCTAAAAAAATTCTATCTTTTTTGTTTATGGTTTGTGATTCGAATGTACTAACAGTGTTCATCCACATGTAGTATGGCACCAAAGAAACCCACATGTACATAAAGAAAGGAGGAATCTCTCTGAATGAAACATCAACTTGTAGACGAGCCCAAAAGAATGCAAAAAAAGGGATCCGAGGAGGAGTACAATGTGGAGCCTAATTCAGGCATGTAGCCTCGGACTATGACAAATGTCACAAAGAGGAAGATGGTTCTATCACCTTCCCCCCAGTCTGAAGAGGGGATATGTATATCGCCTGGAAAAAGGCAAGAGTCAGAAAACACTTCCCCCCAATCTGAAGAGGGGAAAAAGTCTTCATTCAGATCTGCAAGTTCGGAAGAAAAGGGTGGTGAAGCTGAGTCGCCAAATAAGGAGGGGTAAAGACACAACCATCCCAGTCTTGAGCGGCAAAGATACATAATTTGGCTCTGATACAAAGAGCACTACACATGAAAGTGAGCTGACTACGAACACTCCTAAAGATCCCAGAACCACCCTTGCTATCACAACTAAAGATTCGAATCTCATAGAATGGGCAAGGTGGTATGTGAAAGGGGCTAATGACATTTTTGAGTATGGACTGGGTTTGATGGACAAGGGGCATGTCCGACATCCCATTGCAGAAGAGTGGAGAATTGACACAACTGAGCTCAAAGAGTTCCCCAAGCTCGATGAATACTTCTGCCACATAACCTAGCCTTGATCAGCAAGCCACTGGATGAATACCAGCCTGCGATAGTCAGAGAATTCTATGCCAACTATCTATCCTTGCAAGAGAGTAGCTGCAAAAAGGGCCAGAAAGCAAAGGACTTGCCCGCTTTTGAGAGCTTCCCCATTAGAGGAGTACTAATTGATATATCAGCCCGCACAATCAATTGGTTTATTTATGGACCTAGGTATGTGGAGCCTTCAGACACTATAAAGTATGACTACTGATCTTGGGCATATTTATATGCCCGTTTATCGTATTTTACCCATATTTACCTTATGTTTTAAGAACATTCCTTACTATATTTCGTGTGTTTTGAGTTGAATTGCTATATTATATATTGAGATACATGATTTGATGATTTCAAGGAATGTGACACGGGAAACTAACCATTTGAAGATGAAACGGAAGAGTAAAGCATTGAAGAAACTTAGTGGAATGCTCGGGAGCAAACAAAAAGAGAAAACTGGGCACTAGCACCTTGGTGGGGCACTGCCCCATACCCAAAACTTTAGAAGGCCATTACTGGTGCTATGATGGGGCGTTGCCCCAGCACCTAAACTTCAGAAGGGTGAGGCTGGGGCTATGGTGGGGCAACGTGCCATGGCTAACCCTATATGGATTTTCCAGCTTTCTCCTATTCTGACTCCAAGAAGGAAAAGGGGTTATTTCTCAAGGCCTATAAATAGAATATTGTGCATCTTTTTTAGGGGTTTTGTCATATTTTCAAAGCATAAGGCAGAGAATAGAATTCACCATTAGGTTTTTTTTTTCTTCCTTTTCTTAGCCATTACTTTGAATGAAAATAATATATTATTTGGTTCTTTATTAGCATGAGTGGCTAAGAACCCTTGTTCTGGGGTTACAGCTACAAACTGATAATGATCTCAATCGAGTGACTAAAATCGATACCGAAAACACAGAATTCAACAACACAAAATAAAGATTGTGGGAAAATTAAGATGAAAATTAGAAGAAATTGAGATGAGAATAGAAGAAAGAAAGGCTAATTGAATCAACAATCAACTAAAGGAGAAGAGAACTCAATCAAATACATGAGAAACCAAATTAAATCCACAAGATGATAACTCGATGATCAATTAAGCAAAGAAGATAACACAAGCAATACGGGAATCCACCCCAATCACTCATTCTAAACTAATAATTGGAATTGAACCCAATCAATATCCTAACCTAAAATATCAAGTCTATTCAAGACAATTCAATCATCAAAAATCTAAGTATGAAAATGGCTAAGCAACTATTTATAGTTATTGCCTTTACACAAATAGCCTATTACAAAATAGCTCAAAAGTGACTATTTTGGAAATAACCCACAAGAGCCCTTCTTGATTGCTCAAATGGCATCTTGATCACCCATGACCTTGTGTATTTGTTTCTCCATAGATTCCTACGGGCTCCAAGCTACCATCCATATGTAGAAGCCCCTCCAGTTATGCTCCAAGCTAACCAAGATCGTATCATCCTCCCCTTCTTCAAAAGGATTCGTCCTCGAATCCGAACCTTGCAAAAACATAAGAAGGACAAACAACAAACATATCCTCATAGCATGAGGGTTAGCACACGGGTTATCTACCATACCAACTTTCCAAGGAGGCACACATTTAAAATACAACCAACTATCCTTTGTGTCAAGTAAGAGCAAGAACATACAAAGGATCCAGCTATGAGAAATATCATGGAACAAAGAAACCTCAAAGGTCCTAAGACACAATTGCTTCCCTATTCCCCCATAAGACCATACCAAATGTGGTGTCTCCATTGGTTCAAACACCCATGAGTGTTTACCGGGGTCAAAGATATAAAAGGCCCACATAGTTTGGTCACAAAGGCAAATGGACCAACCCAAGAAACCCCTACCTCTATATAAAACAAATCTCATATAAACATGGACATCATCATATGCAAAGAGGTAGTATAGAAAGGTGTTACTTAAATGAAATTCATCCAAGGTGTGCCCACATATAGAATCACCCTTTGATCTACAAGAATTAAGGCCTTGATCAAGAGTGGGGTCACATAAGAATGAAGGGGTCATTAGAGAACATACACCCCTTTTCTTTTGACCACTAACCCCTCCAGTAGACGTACTATCATCTTTCAAGAAGAGAGTTTTGTCTTTGGAAAGTGTGACATCATACCATAGTGGATTCTCAATCACTTGGTAGACTTCAAGAGGGGCTACACTTCCATCATGCCAAAACACATCACTATGCATTTCATCTTCATTAGTCATGTGAAGCTCAAACAAGGGATTGTCCTTAAAAACATACTCCACCTCAAAATTCTCATGACAAGAATTAGAAATAGAATCAACACTCAAGGAATCATCACCTCTAAGTAAAGATCCTACATGACCAACTATATCATTACCATTACTAAATTGAGGTTCATTTATCACATCACACAACTCCTCAATTAGTAAGTGATCATTACAAGCAAGTTGGTCAACACCACAATGAATACTAGTTGGTAGCATATCAAGCTCAAAAGAATCACACACATGATTACCATCATTATAGCCAACTAGCATTTGACTACCCCCATTACATGACAATACATTTTCACTCAAGTCACAAGTGCTAACACTAGATGGACTCAAATCGATCTTACTAGAAGAATCAATTAAGTCATCTATAGGATCAACTAGTGTTTGGGAACTCACAACAATGGCATCATCATCATGAAACAAGGTGTCATCAAGATCATCACAAGGTAAAGGCTCTTTAAGCTCACACATATACAAGCTATCACTTACACTCAATTGTCCACTAACCACACAATGATCTTCCAAGTTCAATAAAGTGCAAGAGTTAGCTTTGTTACCTTGTAGCTCATAGGAAGAATTGCCTTCACCTTGGTTACAAACACTTGAGCACAATTGCTTCCTTTGAAATCTTTCAACCACCTCATGATGTTCCACATTTTGAGGTTCCACAATAGGTTTGCTTCCAAGAATAACTGCACAAGAATTAAGACAACTAGAAAAAGAAGAGAGGGTACAAAAGTTAGTATAAGGTTGTGACAACCCTCTCACATCACTTCACACAACCTCTCCTTTTTCCACTCTAGAATTGTCACTTATCACACCCTTACTCCTCTCAATCTTTTGTCTCTCAATTTCATTGGAGTTCGGACAAGCGCCAAGTATACCTTGTGAAGGGTTAGATGATCCCTTCACTTCAAGCTTCCACTTTGGTGCACAAGGTGTGGATGTTTTGACTTCCATGTTCAACTCCTTAGTGGGTTCATCTTCATGAGGAGTAGTTTTCTTCAACATGTTTATTATCTCCTCGGGCATAAGATTGGCAACCCATCGAATGACTTTGTCAACTCCTCTTTGTATGGCATCCCCTAATTCTTTAATTCTTAAAGATTCAAGATCCCTCACCGGAAGAGGCTCATTTGATTTCACTCTACTTTCATGGCTTATTGATCCTTCAATTCTACCTCCAACATCATTACCATAAGGAGAACAAGTCACATTATAAGGAGAATAAGAAGTATAAGTTCTTGCATTCCAAGAAGTAGAGGATGTTCTTCTCCTATGGTTCACACAACGTCTTCGAATTGGTTGCACCCACACATTTATACCCCCTCGACTAGTATAGGAAGTAGCACAAGACAAGGATGGTAATTCATCTTCACAATATTCCCTTCTATCACAATCTTCCTCAAATGATTCATAAGAAATATGGGAGAAAGCATCGTACCTCACATCGTCTTCATCACCATGGTGTGTAATATGAGAATCCCCATACTCTTCATCTTCACTATCAGATTTACCATAAGATACTTCTACTCCTTCATGTTCATCATAAGAGCCATAAGCCTCATTCATTTCACATTCATTTTCGAAGTAGAAGTTCTCACAATCATATAACTCATGATCACAATCATAGCCTTCATAAGATTCCCCTTCAAAAGATTCTGAGGCTATGGATGACATCCTTACTTATACCTCCTTTTGTACCTACAAAACTAGCAAACAAGTTAGTAATAAAATCCTCACGCCACTCTTTATGTAAGCTCTCAACTCACCTACTATGGCTTCTTTCCCAAATTGATAGTGTTACTAGTTTCGCTCAATCAATTCAAGGTTATCTAACCTTGTGGAGGAATGGATCCTTGTGACTCTTGAAAGAAGGATGACTCAAACAAAACTAAAAGGACTTGAATCAAGAAATTAACTAAGAAATAAAAGAGAAAAGCACACAAAGAAACGCATAAGAAAAAAAAATGGACTCAAAGAACTTGATAATATTTAGTAGGGTAATCTACTAATTAAAATCAAGTTATGAACCTAAAAGAAGGTAGATTTAATGAAAAAGAAATTAAGTTACCAAGATTTGAGCTAAGAAAATCATTTGGGAAGAAATTTGGTTGAAATCCATGGAGAAAAGCTTCAAAAAGTGAAGAAAAACATGAAAATTGCTCCAAAAACAAAGCTGGCAGGGCGTTGGAGCCGTCTAGACCGTCGGCTTGAGGTTGGAGCCGACTATATCGGGCCCTGGAGCTGTTGGCTGGGGCGGAAGCCAGCACTAAAGGCTAGAAAATGGCTGGAGCCGTTGGGGAGAACCATATTGACGCGGAAGCCAACTGTTGATCAGCTTGGAGTCGCGGAGCCGGCTGAATGACGTGTCTGACGCAGCTTGGAGGGGCCTGGGCGGGACCACAACAGCTGGCAGCATCCTATTGGGCGCGAAAAACAGCTGGAAATTCCCTTTTTTTTCCTCAATTTTTCAGATATTTTTTGTACTCTTTTGGCCCCACAATCACTTTTACATTTTCTCCTTATTTTCTTTTTGGATTAAACACCACCTTTTTGAAGATTCTTCCTCAACAACATATGAATTTCATGAAGAACACCATAAACATTGATGAACTTCAAAAATTCATAACTTCCTCAATTTAACTCCGATCTTCACCAAATTTTAAACACGAGCTCCTTTCGACACTACAAACCCCAATAATTTTTAGCCCTCAATTTCAAGCCAAAAATAAACTCATTTTCTCCATCTTCAAGCTACGAAGAACATCATGAACTAGTGAACTTCAAATCTTCATAACTTCTTTGTTTTAGCTTCAAATTTCATGAAATTCAAGATTTAGGCTCCCCTTGCTATAGAGAACAAACCCCAATACTTTTCAAGCTCAAATTTAGCCTCAAAGAACAAACCCACTTCACATTCTTCAAGCTTTATCAAGCTCAACAATGGTGAAATTTTGAAACACCTCCAAATCAACTCGAAATCGTCTCAAATTTTAGGAGAAAACTTCCTCTTAAGCTAGAGAACAAATTTCATTACTTTTTCTAGCTCAAATCTCTCTGAATCTTCAAGACCCATTTTCAAGTTTTCAAACCTTCAAGCTCCTTTAATGGTAGAATCTTCCCTACAACTCAAAATCACTTGAAATCTTGGATTTAGACTCAAAAAATACTAGAGAATATGAATCTGGTGTCAAAAACAACAAATCAAACACAAAAAAATTCGGATTTTTTTTTGGATGATTTTTTTTAGGAACCTAAGACCTAAGAATTGATGGAACAACTCTTAAAACCTAAGCTCTGATACCAAGATGATAACGATCTCAATCGAGTGACTAAAATCGATACTGGAAACACGAAATTCAATAACACAAAATAAAGATAGTGGGAAAATTAAGATGAAAATTAGAAGAAATTGAGATGAGAATAGAAGAAAGAAAGGCTAATTGAATCAACAATCAACCAAAGGAGAAGAGAACTCAATCAAATACATGAGAAACCAAATTGAATCAACAAGATGATAACTCGATGATCAATTAAGCAAAGAAGATAACACAAGCAATACGGGAATCCATCCTAATCACTCATTCTAAACTAATAATTGGAATTGAACCCAATCAATATCCTAACCTAAAATATCAAGTCTATTCAAGACAATTCAATTATCAAAAATCTAAGTATGAAAATGGCTAAGGCAACTATTTATAGTTATTGCCTTTACACAAATAGCCTATTACAAAAATAGCTCAAAAGTGACTATTTTGGAAATAACCCACAAGGGCCCTTCTTGATTGCTCAAATGGCATCTTGATCACCCATGGCCTTGTGTATTTGTTTTTCCATAGCTTCCTCCAGGCTCCAAGCTACCATCCATATGTAGAAGCCCCTCCAGTTATGCTCCAAGCTAACCAACATCGTATCACAAACGCATGATTAGTAGTATAAAGTTGGATTGATTAGTTCATTTGCCATTACTAGTTGTTCTTGTATTCCTGTATTTAGTATTTTATGCCTTGCCACCATCAAGATAAATCTCTAATTTGTTGTGAACTCGGGAGAAGGATCAACAAGATAGACCAAGGAATATAGGGAGCAAGACCTCTCTTTTATAACGTAAAGGGTAGGTTTGCGACTAAGATAGGAATATACCTAGAACGCCTTATTTGGTTTATATGGGAAGATATATAAAAGCATTCAGAATAAGATGTCACATCCCCGCTCAATGATGTAGTTGTGATGCTATTCAAGATAGGCGATTAGAGGCTCGAAAGACCATAGTCATAAAATCAACCCCAAAATCAGAAACTAGGTAGATGAACAAGTCGATTCAAGTGAATACTACTTATGATTGCAAAATAAAGTTGTAACCCTGGAATTCTCTCTAAACTTGGAACAACAATCATTATTTACTCGCGTTTAATTCTCACAATTTGTTTTAGAATTTTAGTTAGTACAAACTCATACTCCAATACTTACATACTTTTTTATTCTAGCGATATACAAATAATTTAGAATGTTTGTTAAGTCATAAGTCTCTTAGGTATGATATCTGAACAAACCAGTCTATATTACTTGGACGAC
Source organism: Jaltomata sinuosa (assembly GCA_003996215.1). Classification (NCBI taxonomy): domain Eukaryota; kingdom Viridiplantae; phylum Streptophyta; class Magnoliopsida; order Solanales; family Solanaceae; genus Jaltomata; species Jaltomata sinuosa. The sequence goes on along the minus strand of QJPP01001745.1, from coordinate 397,639 downwards.
CACGTACACTTGTGTGTGAATGAAAAGTCGCTAACAAATTTTTGGTGTCGTTGTCGAGGACTTAGAAATTAGCTAATCAAAAGCTTTCTTTCGAATTAGATATTCTTTTTATATTGATAGGGATCCCCATTCATTCCTAGATTCCCGTCACTACAGACTTATTGTCCCCTCACGTCAGCCTTTTCCCAGTGCGCGAAGCCCGTACGAGGAAGGTGTTAGTGCTTTATCATTGGGTCAATAATGCTAATCCCTCTTTTTGTCATGCTCCTAGGGCGGGAAGAAGATAAGAAAATGTGAAGCGTTCTCTTGCTTTCCCAACCAGTTGTTTCTAAAGACTGCCCTCTCTCGGCTTGATCGTACGAGCAGAAGTTCTCTTGCTAGTGGAAGTAAGAGTAGCAAGGTTAGGATCGCATATGTATAAATTTTCTTATATGGCTTAATTATTCAAGTATTAACAACTTGATCTTAGATTTTTGAAAATCTGCAGGTATATACTTTGAATTGTCAACACACTGGCAAGGACTAAAGACTTAGTGGAGCTACACCCTGAACTCGAAAGATTATTTCACCAAAGAAGAAGGGGCAACATCACTTTATCCTATTAAGTTTCAGGAGGTGGTTGCTAATCCGACCCAGTTAGTTGAACAACTTGAAGTTGCCCCCGTGGAAATGGCAGCACCATGGACAGTAAGAGATGTGGCTATCTCACTTGTTACTAATGTCACCAACAGTATTTGGAAACCCGCAGTAGGTGGTTGTTTTGAACTCAAACAGAATATGGTGAAACTCTTCCACACCAATGGTCAGTTCACAGGCTTATCGCATGAGAACCCGCAGAAGCATATCCAGAATTTTCTTGAAATCAGTGATACGTTTATACCGATGACAGTCGCAGAGGATTATGTGAGGCTGACATTGTTTCTATTTTCCCTCCTTGGGGAAGCGGAGAGGTGGTTGAAAGCTGAGCAACCAAACTCCATCACTTCTTGGAATTATTTTTTCAGGAAATTCTTTATGCGCTTCTTTCCTTCGGGAAAGACAGCCAAGCTGAGGAGAAAAATATTGAGTTTCAGGCAAAAATATGGTGAGAATCTCTATCAGGCATTGGAGACGCTTAAGTCCATTTTTATGGACTGTCTTCATCATCAACAAACAAATGTAAGTGTTGGTTGCAGCAGACGGACAAGCACTAAAGAAAACCTATGACCAGAAAAAGAAAAAAAAAAGATAGCGATCGTGATGGGACTCGAACCCACAATCTCCTGCTCTGGAGGTGAGCGCCTTATCCGTTAGGCCACGGGATCACTTGTTGTTCTCTAATTACCCAACATATAATATCATATAATACGATAAGAGAATACAAGTGAACCATTGAAATATAAAACATACATAATACTTACTATTACTATTCAGTAGTTTCATTACACAATAACAATCTAGTTTTAACAGGGGGAAAAATTAAAGGGGGATAATAGACATAGGATATGATAGCTTTAATTTAGAGAGGACGCGGCAATGGCAGCAAAGAACAAGGTTTCTTGACAAGGTGATCTCTTCAGAGACGATAAATAATAATAAGGTGGAGCGACCTCTTTTGGTGCATTTCCATCTCAAGTTATTGAGTGGGCTTGAACCATTATTGGCTTGTTTTCCAATAGTAGGTAATTCTCCATTAATGTGAAGATTTGATATAAGATATTCTATTGCTTCCTTATCATAATTCATCTTCTTCACGTCTTCTTCTTTTTCATCATTAGTACATGTCGACATCTCATCCTTCATGCCATCTTCATCCAGTTGATCCTCATTCCCCACTCTTGTTTTGGATGCAGGTTCATTGCTGCTTTGTGCCTCGTGAATATCTCCAGTACTAACTTTTTCTTCGAGAATAATATTGGCCTTTGAATCATTATCATCCACATTGTTAATGTCCTTCAATATCTTATCAAGTTCCAGTAGGCGATTTGCATTGGCGTCGGCCATTTCTCAAGTATTCTTTTGCTGAGGGTGACGGTTAATTGCAGAATAAGACTTCAATTTGAAGTAATATAAATTATTTTATGATGATACTAGCGTAGCATTTACAAATATATATATATATATATATATATATATATATAGATGTCGAAAGGGGACCTTTGGAGCAGTTAACGAAATGGTGGCAGTTGTTTGTTATTGAGTTTTGAAAGAAAGCACTAGAGAAAACCTATGACTAGAAAAAGAAAAAACTACTGCACAGTCTAGCAGTATAACAATACACTTTTCTACAAAGAATGGCGCAGAGTAATCCAGAATGGAACGCAGACACCAGCAAGGCTATGCCCAAAAAAGTTATCGGGTTGCTAGAGGTAGATTCCAACACGGCTTTATTTGCCAAGGTGGAATCTATGTATAATCAGATGAGCAACATAGCTATGGTCCTCAACAAGTTAGCTCTTGGAAGTAATCAGGCACAAGTGAATGCATTGTATCCTGCAACTCTTCAGTTTTGCGAGACTTGTGGAGGAGACCCTCTGTCAGAAGATTGTTGTCATGCCCCGAGGCTACCCCCTAGATATAACACAGGACCTAGGACCGCAAGTGCCCCAAGTTAACCCTTGGTCATAGCATAACTTAGATAATCATATGAAAACATAGCAGAAGCATAAATAGAAAACTAGGCAACCCAATACATAAATGATGAAGTCAAGATGAAACATAATCCAAAACAGAAACTTGAATGCTGTCTATGTCTGAAAAGCATCTACATGCGACATAAGGAGTTGCTAGGACAAGACCCCAGCTAACTCTAAGTACTGAAAGAATGATAATAAACTAAGCTCAAGAACCAGTCCTCGGAAGATGAGGACTCACCAACAACTAGCTGGATGGCCTAAAACCTCTAGCCACGAGTCTGAGGAGGAAAACCTGAATCTGCATCATCAAAAGGATGCAATGCAAGATATGCGTCAGTACTATACGATGTACTGAATATGTGAGATATGCATAAACATGGTAGAAGCATACTTGAAACATAATTAAAACTGAGTTCATGCATAAAAAGGTATAATGAGTAAATATCAAAAGTTGAACTTAAAGCGTGAAATAGAATAACTTAATACTTAAAAACCTTCATACGGGAGTTTCTCCTAACTGACATAAATCATGATGAGCTACGCGGAGTCCAGTGTCATACACCCACACCGAAAAAGGTTGTCCTAACCGACCAAGGTTAGAACCTTATCTACCAGGATCCTGTCATAAGCCACAGAGGACACCTATAGTGGTACGTAGTTCTGGGACTAAGGGTACTCTTACCCTGTCCAACTCGGTGCTAAATACTACTCCCAAAACATATACATATGGCTCACCTATACTGGTGACATATCTAATGTCAAATCTGTTTTAAAAGCATAAGGGTATATCTAATACCATGCAATTCACATAGCTTAGGTAGACATATCTAGATGCCAAACCTTTCATATAACATAGGGACATATCTAATGTCATGCAATTCATACTTTAAAATCCTTAAGACTTAGCATAGCCATAATTCAAAAAATATTTTTCTTTCTAAATTCATAACTTGAAGAATTACGCATGCACTTTCATAAATACATAAGGCCATGTTATCTAAACATGCTAATTTTCACTTTAAATCATGCAATTCAATGGAACCATGCTAGAAATCATCTTTAATGCATGGGATTTTGATTTCAATTAAGGAACCTCAAATAAATCATAGATAAGTAATAAGAAACCATAAATTGATGCTTTAAAACTGAACCCATAAGTTTTTCCCAAATTGGGTAAGAATCCTAATTTCATAAATCCATAAATCAAAGTAAGAATCATGGATTTTGGGCATAAGGGTGAAAGGAATCCCTTATTAAATACCCACATACCTTATTAAAGCTTGCTTGATCTAAGATGAAAAGAAATGGAGGCTTGAACTTGGAGCTTGAGACTTGGATCTTAAAGGAGTTCTTTTCCTCTTTTGGTAGATGAATGAGGAATAATGAAAGACTAAAGCTAATAAGAGTAGAAACCCTACTAAAAATGGCCAAAATGACCTCACTTAAGAGTTAAAAGGATGGATAATTATAAAAATACCCCTGGGATTTAATTAGAAAAAGTTGTTAAAATTTTTGGCTTCAAGGATTACGGGTGGAATCCACAAGCCGTAGATCAAACCATGACTCGTGGTTTTCACTCGCAGTTCCTGTACCAATTAATCAACAGCAGATTTAACTCCATGAGTCAATAGGATGGACCGTAGTTCAACTACGATTTGTAGACCAATTCGTGGTTTCTCGGGGAACTTGTCAGCCCTCTAATCTGATTCTACGAGTGGACAGGACGGGCCGTAGACTGAACCACAGTCCGTAGAACCAACTCATGGTTCTCAGACCAGAGAGTAAACGTGCAAATACAAACCACGGGTCATTCCACGGCTCATGGTTCAAACCGTGGCACATGGTTTGGACCCGTAATTCCTGAGATGAACAAAATTTTCAGATTTCTTAAGTTTGAAAGCAGGATCAGATTCTGGGGTGTTACAATATCTCCCCCTTGGGATCATTCATCCTCGAATGAAGACTAAGCTAGGAAAACTTGAGAGAAAATAGCCCAACCAAGTAACAAAATAGGAAAACTAAAGAATAAACATGAAAACTGAGCTTTTCAACTTAAAACATGATAGAACTAACTTCGGAAAACATGAATGCATGCTAAGATCATGAAAGAAATTGATGTACTAGAACTGGAGGGACATACTAAGGAGGAAACTAATATCTCAAGCTGAAACTGAGTCGAAAGGAAAGAGATGAGGGTACTTGGCTCTCATGGATGCTTTTGCTTCCCAAGTAGCTCTCTCAACTAGTTGATTTCTCCAAAGGACCTTCACCAAAGCGACTTTTTTGTTTCTCAACCTCTGAATCTGACGATCAAGAATCTTTATGGGAACTTTCTCATAAGTAAGGTTGTCCTTCACACCCACATCTTCCAAAGGAACAATCAAGGTCGGGTCACCAATACACTTCTTCAACAAGGAAACATGGAAAACCGGATGAACCACTTCTAATTCTGTTGGAAGATCCAACTCATAAGCAACACTACCAACTCTCCTCAGAATCCGATAAGGACCTACATAGAGGGGACTAATCTTCCCTTTCTTGCCAAATCTTATCACACCCTTCATGGGTGACACTTTTAGAAATACACAATCACCAACCTCAAACTCCAACTCCCTTCTCCTCACATCTGCATATGATTTTTGTCGACTCTGAGCGGTCTTCAACCTCTCCCTAATGATCTGAACTTTCTCCATAGTCTCATGAACTGAATCAAGACCAATCAGAGCTACCTCACCTACCTCAGACCAACCAATAGGAGATCTACACCTCCGCCCATAAAGTGCCTTATAAGTATCCATCTGGATGCCAGAATGAAAGTTGTTATTGTAGGCAAACTCGATAAGAGGTAAATGACCATCCCAACTACCTTTGAAATCAATCACACAACCTCTCAACATATCCTCCAAAGTCTGAATGGTACACTCTATCTTGCCATCTATCTGTGGGTGAAAAGTTGTGCTAATCTTAACTTGAGTACCAAGACCTCTCTGAAATGACTTCCAAAACTGGATGTAAACTGAGTACCCCTATCAGAAATGATAGACAATATAACACCATGCTATTTTAATATCTCCCGAATGTAGAGTCTAGCATAATCATCTACTAAATCTGTAGTCTTAACAGCTAAGAAGTGGGATGACTTACTTATCCGGCCGATAATCACCCAAATAGAATCATATTGCCTTCGAGTACGAGGCAAACTAGTAATGAAAACCATATTGATTGCTTCCCATTTTCGAGTAGAAATATCAATATCCTGAGTCATACCATCTGATCGCTGATGCTCTACTTTCACTTGTTGACAGTTGGGACACTTAACCACAAAACCTCCTATGTCCCTCTTCATGAAATTCCACTAATAGACTTCTTGTAGGTCACGGTACATCTTTGTGGCACCGGGGTGAATAGAATACCTGGAGCTATGAGCCTCTGTCAAAATCCGCTGTCTCAACCTATCTATGTCAGGAACACACAATCGACCCTGATATCGAAGCACACCATCTCTCCCTTGGGAGAAAATCTCTACCCTTTGTTAATGGACTGCACCTTTCAACTGGTGCAAAATAGGATCACTGTTTTGCTTTTCTTTCACTTCAGCTACCAAAGAAGATTCAGAACCATTCTGAACAATAACACTACCTTCTGTCGAATCCATAAGGCGAAGTTCTAGTTGAGCAAGTCGATGAACATCCTTAGCCAATTCCTTCTTTCTGTCCTCAACCAAAGACACACTACCCATGGACAACCTACTAAGTGCATCCGCCACAACATTGGCCGTATCCAGATGGTAAAGCACACTCATATCATAATTCTTAAGAAGCTCAAGTCATCTCCTCTGACGAAGATTCAATTCCTTTTGAGTGAACATGTACTAAAGACTTTTATGATCGGTGAACACATCCACATGAACACCATACAAGTAATGTCTCCCAATCTTCAAAGCAAAAACCACAGTCGCTAACTCAAGATCATGAGTAGGGTAGTTCTTCTCATGAAACTTATGCTATCTCGAAGCATAAGAAATCACCTTACTATGCTGCATCAACACACAACCCAAACCAATCCTAGAAGCATCACAATACACAACAAAGTCATCTAGGCCCTCGGGTAGAGCTAACACTGGGGCTGTGGTCAATCTAGTCTTCAATTCCTGAAAGTTCTTCTCACATAGATCAGACCACTAAAATTTAACCTTCTTCTGAGTCAACTGAATCAATGGGGCAGCAATGGAAGAAAACCCCTCCACAAATCTCCTGTAGTAACCAGCCAAACCCAAAAAGCTCCTAATATCATATGGGGAAGTGGTCTAGACCAGTTCTTTACTGCCTCAATCTTTTAAGAATCAACTCGAATACCATCTCTAGTCACAATATGACCCAGAAAAGCAATAGACTGCATCCAAAACTCATATTTGCTAAACTTAGCAAATAACTATCGATCCTTGAGAGTTTGCAACATAACCCTCAAATGATCTGCATGCTCCTCCTAACTTCGAGAATAGATAAGAATATCATCAATGAAAATAATAACAAACATATCCAAATACTATTTGAACACACGGTTCATCAAATCCATAAAGGTTGCAGGAGCATTCGCTAATCCAAAAGACATAACCACAAATTCATAATGACCATACCAAGTTCTGAAGGCTGTCTTTGGAATGTCACACGCTCTAACATGAAGATAATGATTACCGGATCTAAGGTCAATTTTGGAGAAGAAACTGGCATCCTGAAGCTGATCGAACAAGTCATCAATCCTAGGAATAGGATACTTATTCTTGATTGTGACTTTGTTCAACTGATGGTAGTTGATACACATTCTGAGGTAACCATCTTTCTTTTGCACGAATAAAACTGGAGAACCCCATGAAGAGATGCTGGGTTGAATAAAACCCTTATCAAGGAGGTCTTTCAACTGATGTTTCAATTCCTTAAGCTCCACGGGAGACATTCTATAGGGAGGAACAGAGATAGGATGCGTATCTGGAAGAAGATCTATTCCAAAGTCGATCTCTCGCTCGGGAGTGACTCTGGCCAAATCTTCGGGAAACACTTCTAGAAACTCATTCAAAATAGGAACATACTGGAGGGATGGGGTTTCAGGCTTCGTGTCCATAACCCAAACTATATGATAAACATAACCCTTAGAAATCATCTTCCTAGCCTTAAGATAAGATATGAAATGACCCTTTGAGGATGGAGGACTACCTTGCCACTCTAAGACAAATTCATTTGGAAACTTGAAACTGATGACTCGAGTACGACAATAAACTAAGGCATAACATGTATACAACCAATCCATGCCAAGAATAATATCAAAATCAGTCATCTCCAACTCTACTAGATCTGCTGAAGTGACTCTATGAAGGACTGAGATAGGGAAATTTTGGTAGATTGTTTTGGCTAGGATTGACTCACCAATAAGAGTACAAACACAAAAGGTTTCTAAGAGCTGATCAGGACTAATTTCAAACTTTCAAGCAACATAAGGAGTCACAAAATATAAGGAGGCACCGAGGTTTAGTAAAGCATACACATCGAGAGAGAAGACTTTCAACATACCAGTAACAATGTCCAGTGAACTCTCCTAGTCCTGGCAAGAGGACATGGCATAAAGGCAGTTCTGACGCTGACCACCATAACTAGAAGTAGTTCCTTGCTGTGCCAGTCAACCTCCTGGGGCTGTTGGGGCAGCCTGAGTCCTACTACCTCCCTGTCCCTTCTTAGTTGAAGGGGAATCCTTAATCTTGTGTCCAACCTGACCACACCCAAAGCATCCACCTGAACCAGCTAAACACTCACCAAGATGACTTTTACCACACTTGTTGCAAGAAAGGTAAAGAGTCCCCTTTGCAACACTCCCCTGTAAATAGGAACCAGATCCTCTACCAGTCTGATCATGATGAGGCCTAGGTAGGATCACTAGCTGAAGAATGAATGGGTCCTGATGATTTCTTCTGAAATGAAGAGCGATGTCCGCCTTCGGACCTATGATGGCCAAAACTTGAACTCTCTGATCTAACCCTCTTGTTCTACCTTACCATCTCCCTCAACTTGTCTCCCTCGATCTGTTGGGCATGAGTCATAAGTCGAGAAATATCCATGTCACCTAAAATCATCGTGAGCCTACACTCCTTCTTTACCAAATCTGATACTCCATAAACATACTTACTCATCTCATCTCACAGGTCAGCCACCATAGAAGGAACATACCTAAAAATATGGGTGAACTTCAACCTGTACTCCTGAACTATCACGGAACCTTGCCTCAAGTCATGAACTCTTCGGCCTTAGCTTGCCTCAACTCCCTCGAGAAGAACAGGTCAAAAAAAGCTTCTCAAAACACTCCCATGTCATAGGGACTACGTCCCTAGCCCTAGCATCTTTCCATTGAGTAAACCAAATATGAGCCACGTCCTTGAGTTGATAGAAAGATAGCTCAATGCCATCCATGCCAACCACTTGCATTACACCAAAGATCTTCTTTACCTTATCCAAGAAATTTTGCAGATCCTCACCAATTTTTGAACCCAAAAACTCAGGTGGGTTCATGTGAATGATGTCTCAGACTTGGGCCGTTATTCCACCTTGAGGGTGGACGGGGATAAGAGCTAGCTGATTAGCCTGAGTAGCCATAGTCTAGGCTAGCATATGAATAGCATTTTTGAACTCCGTATTTATGACCTCGGGGTCTAGAATCATAGGATTAGCATTTCGGGCATTAGCCCGGTGAGGCATATCAAGGCGAGAAGGCATAATCTGAAACGCATAAAGAATAGATTAGAGGGTTAATAGATTGAACTCTATCATACGGTATTGATCAAGAAAGAAGTGATGTTTTTCCTAAGACACTGATAACGCTCAAAATCACTCTCGAATGGAGGTAATTGTGATTGTCAGAGCAAAACACATTTATATTCCTAATGGATGTCTGGGTTGTACCCACAGAAAATAATGTAGTCGCGATCGAGTTAATAAGGAATCCAAACAACTTATCGAAGTTCAATTAATGAAGAGGGGAAAAGATATATAAAAAGGGGGGTTTACTAACTACAACTAAAGATAAAATAAACTCAAACAAAAGATAGATTGATCAATGACTTTCACCTTACTTTCACCAAGCAAGGATAACAAGGCAGAATTGGGGATGGGAATTCGATTCACAAGACCTACACCCGATTTAACACTTAGGTAGTCTTGGTTAGAAGGATGTCTGACCATCTTTTGACCAATAAAGTATATATCTCGCGTGTTCTCTCGAACCACCATGAGTGAGCAATAAAACAACCAAATCAACTTGGGTAAATTAGGCTATTTCTATCCCCAATTCATAGATGGGAGTTTCTGGCAACCAAACTATCTCTAGCTTTGATCTAGAGTGGAAACCCCAAATCCCCACTATTAAACCTTCCAAATTTAGGAAAATCCTATCTCAAGCAAAAACCCAAATTAGTAAGCTAAGTCAATGTTTGTAACCATTGACTCTGAATTCAATCTTGGAAGATTCAATAGACCCAAATGATAAATCAAGAGAAAGCACAAGATTTAGAATTAAAAACCCAAAATAAGTATTATATCTAACACAAAACCCAAATCTCAATTCAACAATTACACTAATGAAAAAGCAATTAAGAACAAGAGTTGAAGAATGGAAACTAAAGATTTTACAATAAAGAGCATCCAAATCTTCACTCCTGTGGTGGTGGTTGATGAACTTTCTCTCCAAGCTTGCCAAAAGTTGTGAGAATAGCCAAAGATAGCTTCCAAAATGGTTGAGAAGAGTTTTTATGTGAATTGGGGTTTCCAAAAGGGGAAATTTCCATTTCTGCCCCGCAGCTGCCCTTTTCTTCTTCGCCTACGTGTGTGGTCCACCGCATTCGCAAAGAGTCTTTTTTCTGGTTGACCTTCACGTATGTGGAAAGACTACTACATTCGCGTAGCTTCTGCTCAAGTGGCCTCCATATATGTGGAGGCTCTGCCGCGTTCACATAGGCTAATCAACAGCCACTTCTTTATTTCTTCGGAATGGCTTATTTTTTACTTGTTTTCATCCAAATTCTTCCCGAACACTTTTAAAACACAAAGACCTGCAAAATGGAAGTAATTCGTTTCACTTGCACTATTTTTTCACTCATTATTAGCAAAAGCATAAGTTTAAGAGTTAAATAAGTAGGTAGAATACCAACTTATCAAACCCTCAAACTTGAACTATTGCTTGTCCCCAAGCAACTAAAAATTCTAACTCAAGAGGCACACAATTCAAGTGTAAATGACAATACCACAAGCCAAGGAAAACCCATTTCGAGCACAAACAAAAAATGACTTCGGGTTATATAATGATTAGTCAATCAGATGATACTTACTCTAAGCATTCCCCTCGATTCAAACACAATTCAATGATGCAATGGCACAATAAGAACAAGCAAGCTACAATAACCAATCCTCAAGATGTGACTCAAACCACTAGCTTACCAAAACATGCTCATTTGATTCTCACTCCAGAATTTATCAATGTCACCAACTATCCTAATTTGCATGTCCTCACAAGAACGAAAGTCCCAAAAACACATTTTATGTACAAAGACAATTACAAGGGACAAATACAGAAACACTCACACTCACAATGAATTTCAAGTACCAACAAGTATCAATCATAGGCTTGCCCTTATTTTCATTCGTCACTAGCTCAAGAACCATCTATTGGAGATCTCAAAGGGATTTTCTGAGCTTGTAATGTAGGCTCGGGGACGGGTAGGATACACATTTGGATTCAAGTGACTACATCCTCCTCAAACTCTACACAACTTTTTCAATTCGAAACCAAGGCCATTTCTTTCATTTTCATTCAACAGGGGGCACCATTTCACTTCTTTTTATTTGAAGCCCCACTTCTCATCATTTTCTTCACCTTAGAGGATTTTCTTTCTTTCCTTTCCTCTTTGCTTTTCTTTTCAAAATCTTTCTTCTTTTTAGAAATTATTTTTGTGCAACAAACCAAGATAATCTCAATTAGCACTCCTCCAAGGTACCTTTTATCAACCTCCAAACTTAGGCTTTTAGCCTCGATTTCACACTTGTGGAGTTCAAGGAGGGACGGGTTCAAGAGAGATTTATTGTCAAAATGGTTCAAGGCTTGTAACGAGGTTGCCAAAAAAGAGGTATTAGGCTCAAGAGGGGTGACTAATGATTCAATGTAAGTGCAATGGTGGCTTTTAAGGCTAAGTGGGCTTCAATAATCACAAAGAAGGCCTAATATCATTTCTCCAACCAAAAGTAATCAAGACTAGCTTTAAAGACTAATCGGGCAAGTTCTAGTTAACACAAGCAAGCACAAGAATTAATCAACTAAACCTCATCACATAGGGCATGAAAATTATTCAAGAAGGATCGATTTTAACTTCCTAAACAAGAACAAAGAGGAGCCATTCTACATTATCACCGCTAATGAGCTAAGAGTCACAAAAAGATCAAAGGGGTTGTCACAAACATCAATCTTTGCCATGCACTTTTCACAAAATTTTTGGAAGGGTATGCCTATTTCACTTAACATTTAAGACTACTTCATTAGTACCAAACAAGTCAATCGCAACTAAAACCTCAAAAGACAATGATTGCCCTTAAGAATAACGTCACTCAGTCTATCATTGGGCCAATTCATCTAACTACATTGGTATGTCTACACTAGGTGGATCAACACAATTATCACAATCTCTGAGCATATGCGATTTGCTCATGTCAAATTATGGACCGCACGTGTAATGCACAGGCCAAACAGTGGGCATGTGCGAAGCTCATGGGATTCACACGTCGACATATGCGGTACAAGTATTCCCTAGCTCAGACAAGTTCCATCTAGCCTAACGGATACTCAGACTTCCCCTGGCCCACAACACCCAATACCTCAACTATAAAATAACAAAAGAAGCTAAAAAGTAAAAAAAAAAACTAAAAATCTAAACATCAACTTCTTCCACACAATACCAAAACTCGACAAGGGCATAAAACCAAACAAAATAAGCCTGACAAGGGCACCATAATGAGGAGGGTTGGTGTTTATACCTAATGAGTTACAATTAGCAACGCAATGGAAGAACTTGATGGAATTTATTTATGTGCTTAAGTAAGAGGAGCACCTTTGTTTTGAGAAGAAAACGTTTGAGGCTTCTGAATTCTTGAACGTTTTTAACTTACCTGAAACTGTCTGAAGGCTTCGCGTTCACGAGTGGTCTGGTGTGTTCGTGAAACCTGATATTTGGCTGGCCTTCGCATTCATGGTCGGTCCACCGCATTCACGAAGAAGGAGTGCTAGGATAGATTTTTTATTTTTTCTCCAGCTTATTGCTCGCGATGTGTGATGCCTGGTGTGACGGGCACTTTGTGAGGTGCGAAATGCACCACGTTCACATATGCCAATATTTTTTATCAGTTCACTATTTGATTATGCGATGGCATGTGCAACAGACACTCTACCAGGTGCAAAAAGTAAATTTTTTAAAGGTATTTTTAGTGCTTCTCAACACTTAGTTCCTCTTCTCATTCCTTTGGGCACCTAAAAACACACCAAAAAGAAACAAAAAGTGAAGTAAAGCATAAAAATGATGGGTTGCCTCCCATCAAGTGCACAATTTAATGTCGCGGCGTGGCACAAGTTACTTCATCATCTAGATCTCCACTTGTAAGATTGAACCTTCGACCCAAATTTTGAATTGAATTTTCAATGACAATCCTGGGGTGAAGGTTTGAGCATGAGAAGGCCATTCTCTTGATTTCACATTTCACACTTTTTAGCCTTCAAGTGAGGAAGGACGCTTTGCCTTCTTTCCATGACAAACTCAAAACCGGATAAACCTTCATTCATCCTCCTTCCAAGGTCTTCCAAAAGCTCGATTACTTTGACTTTCGTCCATTTAATCAAACTTAAGGTCAAAAAATGGTTGGAGGAGGATTTGGGCATCTCCACCTTCAAGCTTGCCTTATTCACAACATCCTCACTTTGAGATGTCATGACATCATGACCCACATATGGGGTAGTTGGTTGCAGCACCACCTTCAATCCATGATCCTCCCTTGTATTTTCCTCTTTTTTAGCCCTTACGTCCACAAAGCCTTGCTTTATGGATTGCACACTCTCCTCTTGGATTTCTAGCGAGGCCAAAAGGGTTTGGATCTTGACACATATGCCTTCTTCGCTTGCTAAGTCATGGTTCCTATTAAGGTCATAAGTACCACTAGCAACATTGTTAGCACAAGAGGAGGGAGGTGGGCGATCATCATTGGGGCATTCGCTCCAATGTCTGTCAATACCACCACACAAATAGCAATTGCACCCATCATAGGAGTGAGAAGGGGAGTACCACCCTCTCCTAGGGCTAATTGTACACCTTCGCCCAAGGTGGGGTCCTCCACAATAAACACAATAGGCGAGAATATAAACTAGGATGCAACCCTCAACATTACTAGCATTCAGATATGCCATGATGCCATCAACAAAATAAAACTAAACAAAATGAAAACAACTATTCATAAAATTGAACTAGAGTAAGTAAACTCAAATTCTAAACTAACTCAATACGTTAAATTGTTCCCCGGCAATGGTGCCATTTTTGATAACGCTCAAAAGCACTCTCCAATGGAGGTGATTGCGATTGTTAGAGCAAAACACATTTACATTCGCCACTGATGTCGGGGTCATACCCACAGAGAATAATGTAGTCGCGATCGAGATAATAAATAATCCAAGCAACTTTTTGAAGTTCAATTAACGAAGAGGGGAAAAGATATATAAAAGGGGGGGGGGGGTTACGAACTACAACTAAAGATAAAAGAAAATCAAATAAAAGATAGAATTATCAATGGCTTTGACGTTACTTTCACCAAGCAAGGATAACAAGGGAGAATTGGGGATGGGAATTTGATTCACAAGACTTACACCGGATTTAACACTTAGGTAGTCTTGGTTAGAAGGATGCCTGACCGTCTATCAACCAAACAAGCATATATCTCGCGTGTTCTCTCGAACCACCATGAGTGAGCAATAAACCAACCAAATCAACTTGGGTAAATTAGGCTATTTCTAGCCCTAATTCTTAGGTGAGAGTTTTTGGCAACCAAACTATCTCTAGCTTTGATCTAGAGTGGAAACCCCAAATCTCCACTATTAAACCTTCCCGAATTTAGGGAAATACTCTCTCAAGCAAAAACCCAAATTAATAAGCTAAGTCAATATTTGTAACCATTGACTATGAATTCAAGCATGGAAGATTCAATAGACCCAAATGATAAATCAAGAGAAAGCACAAGATTTAGAATTAAAAACCCAAAATAAGTATTATCTCTAACACAAAACCCAAATATCAATTCAACAATTACACCAATAAAATAGCAATTAAGAACAAGAGTTGAAGAATGGAAACTAAAGATTTTTACAATAAAGAGCATCCAAATCTTCACTCTTATGGTGTTGGTTGATGAACTTGCTCTCCAAGCTTGCCAAAAGTTGTGAGAATAGCCAAAGATAGCTTCCAAAATGGCTGAGAAGAGTTTTTATGTGAATTGGGGTTTCCAAAAGGGGAAATTTCCATTTCTTCCCCACAGCTGCCCTTTTCTTCTTCGCCTACGCATGTGGTCCACCACATTCGCCAAGAGTCTTCTGTCTAGTTGACCTTCGCGTACGCAGAAAGACTATCATGTTTGTGTAGCTTCTGCGCAAGTTGCATCTGCGTACGCGGAGGCTCTGCCACATTCGCACAGGCTAATTAGCTGTCAATTCTTTATTTCTTCTGAATGGCTCCTTTTTGACTTATTTTCATCCAAATTCTTCCCGAATACTTCTAAAACCCAAAGACCTGCAAAATGGAAGTAATTCGTGTCACTTGCACTATTTTTCCATTTATTATTAGCAAAAGCATAAGTTTAAGAGTTAAATAAGTAGGTAGAATACCAACTTATCAGACACCTTATAGCTTCTCTCTCATAAGTGTGGCACGCTTCATACACATGAAAGAGACTCTACTCGATGCAGATTTCAGACACCCTAGGACTCTTGAACCTGAGGCTCTGATACCAAGTTTGTCATGCCTTGAGGCTACCCCCTAGACGTAATACGGGACCTGGGACCGCAAGTGCCCCAAGTTAACCCTTAGTCATAGCATAACTTAGATAATCATAAGAAAACATAGCAGAAGTATAAATATAAAACTAGGTAACCCAATCCATAAATGATAAAGTCAAGATGAAACATAATCCGAAAGAGAGACTCAAAATGATAAAGTCAAGATGAAACATAATCCGAAAGAGAGACTCAAATTTTATCTATGTCTGAAAAGCCTCTACATACGACATAAGGAGTTGTTGGGACAAGACCCCAGCTAACTCTTATGTACTGAAAGGAGGATAATAAACTAAAATCAAGAACCGGTCCTCAGAAGATGATGACTCACCAATAACTAGCTGGATGGCTTGAAATTTCTAGCCACGAGTCTGAAGAGGAAAACCTGAATCTGCATCAGCAAGAGGATACAGCGCAAGATATGCGTCAGTACTATAGGCTTTACTGAATATGTGAGATATGCATAAACATGGTAAAAGCATACTTGGAACATAATTAAAACTGATTTCATGCATAAAAGAGGTATCATGAGTAAATATCAAAAGTTGAACTTAAAGTGTGAAATAGAATAACTTAATACTTAAAAACCTTCATACGGGAGTTTTTCTTAACTGACATAAACCATGATGAGCTACATGGAGTCCAGTGTCGTACACCCACACTGAAAAAGGTTATCCTAACCGGCCAAGGTTAGAACCTTATCTACCAGGATCCTGTCATAAGCCACAGAGGGCACCTACGGTGGCATATAGTTCTAGGACTAAGGGTACTCTCACCCTATCCAACTCGATGCTAAATACTACTCCCAAAACATATACATATAGCTCACATATACTTGTGACATAACTAATGCCAAATCTATGTTAAAAGTATAAGGGTATATTTAATACCATGCAATTAACATAGCTTAGGTAGACATATCTAGATGCCAAACCTTTCATAAAACATAGGGAGATATCTAATGTCATACAATTCATACTTCAAAATCCTTAAGACTTAGCATAGCCATAATTCAAAACATACTTTTCTTTCTAAATTCATAACTTGAAGAATTAGGCATGCACTTTCATAAATACATAAGGCCATGTTATCTAAACATGCCAATTTTAACTTAAAATCATGCAATTCAAGGGAATCATGCTAGAATCCTTCTTTAATGTATGGGATTTTGAAATCAATTAAGGAACCTCAAATAAATCTTAGATAAGTATAAGAAACCATGAATTGATGCTCTAAAACTGAACCCATAAGTTTTCCCCAAATTGGGTAAAAATTCTAATTTCACAAATCCATAAAACAAAGTAAAAATCATGGGTTTTGAGCATAAGGATTAAAGGAATTCCTTATTAATACCCACATACCTTATTGAAGCTTGCTTGATCTAAGATGAAAAGAAATGGAGGCTTGAACTTGGACCTTGAGACTTGGAGCTTGAAGGAGTTCTTTTTTTCTTTTGGTAGATGAATGAGGAATAATGAAATACTAAGGCTAATAAGAGTAGAAACCCACAAAAAATGGCCAAAACGACCTCACTTAAGAGTTAAAAGGGTGGATAATTACAAAAATACCCCTGGGATTTAATTAGAAAAAGCTGTTTAAAATTTCAGCTTTATGGATTATGGGTGGAATCCACGAGCTGTAGATCAAACCACGACTCGTGGTTTTCACTCTTAGTTCCTGGCCCAATTAATCAATTACAGATTCAACTCCATGAGTCAACAGGACAGACCGTAGATCAAACTATGGTCCATAGACCAATTTGTGGTTTCTCGGGGAACTTGTCATCCCTCTGATCTGATTCCACGAGTAGACAGGATGGGCCATAGACTGAACCATGGTCCGTATAACCAACTCATGGTTCTCAGACCAGAGACTGAACCAGTAGATACAAACCACGAGTTTATTCCATGGCTTGTGGTTCAAACCATGACCTGTGGTTTGGACCCGTAATTCCTGAGATGAATAATTTTTTTAGATTTCTTAAGTTTAAAAGCTAGATCAGATTCCAGGGTGCTACAGTGCAGCAAATTCAGATTTTGTAAACTTTGTAGGGTATGCTCAAAGAGGTGGAAATCAAAACTTTGGCAATGCATACAATGCAAACCTGAGGAACAATTTGTCATATTGAAACAACTAAGGTAAGAATCAATTCAGGAACCAAGGTCAGAATCAACAATTTGCAAATAACAATAAGCCCATGGCCCTACCAAGTAACATAGAAGAGATGCTGAAAACAATCATGAAAATCCAAGCTACCTAAGAAGCAGAGATGAAAGATCAGATACTTGCTATTTGGAACTTAGAAAATCAAATAGGTAAACTAGCTAGATCACAAAATATGAGACCTCAGGGCAGCCTTCTGAGAGATATTGATCCAAATACTAAGTAGGTAAATGCAGTTATGACCCAAAGCGATAGAGAGTTGGAAGAACTTGTGCCAAAGAAAGCAGAGCCCAAGGTAGTAGAAGCTGCAGCAGAGAAGGTAAGATCTAATGCCGAGACAGAGATTAAAGAAGCTAAAATTACTATAAAGCCTCCTCCACTATTCCCACAAAAGTTGATCAAGCAGAGAGAGGAAGCTGTCTTTAAAAAATTTCTTGATCTCCTGAGGTAAGTGACCTTAATCTCCCCCTCATAGATATTCTTCAGGGAGTCCTTAAATATGTGAAGTACATCAAGGATATTGTTGCAAACAAGAACCGGTTGAATGAATATGCCACAGTCACCCTTACAGAGGTATGCACTTCTAGAATTCAGAAAATATTGCCAACCAAACTGAAAGATCTGGGACGTTTCACGATTGAGATCACCATTGGGCAGAAGGTTATAGCACGAGTTCTATGTGATCTTGGGGAAACTATCAACCTAATGCCATATTTTGTATTAAAAACTATGGAATTGGGTAGTCCTCTCCCCACTACAATTGTTCTACAATTAGCAGACAGATCTTTGGCAAGACCTGAGGGCATTAATGAAGATGTATTGGTGCAGATTGGTTCTTTAATTTTTCTGGTGGATTTTGTGATCTTGGATTTTGAACCAGACCCAGAAGTCCCATTTATTTTGGGATGTCCATTATTGGCTACAGGTAGAGCATTGATAGATGTGGCAGCAGGGCAACTCACCATGAGGGCATATGATAAGGTGGAAGTCTTTAATGTTTATAAGGCAATGAAGTTGTCTGCAATATATGAGAACTTATCGGCTATTACTATGGTGGACATAAAATGAGGGATACTTCTCATAACATCCAGAGATCCATTGGAAAGAGCCCTCACAGGTATAGATATTTATGGACATGGAGTGGCATATGAAATGGTTTAACATTTGGAAGTAGCAAGTGTGTTGTCTAGTACTATTGAGTTCGGGCCTTTTAATAGACCTCTGGGACCCCCTTCCAAGCCATCTATTGAAGAGGCCCCAAAGTTAGAGGTGAAACCACTCCTACCTCATCTGAAATATGCATATTTGGGAGAAGATGATACACTGCTGGTAATCCTCGCATTTGGGTTAAATGAAGCACAGGTGAAAGAAGCTCTAATAATATTGTGGAAGAGAAAGAAAGTAATTAGGTGGAAGATGTTTGACAGTCATGGGATCAATCCGGCCTTTTGCATGCATAAGATTTATATGGAAGAAGGGTACAAGTCCATGACACACATCAAATAAGATTGAACCCTGTCATGAAAGATGTGGTACAGGAAGATATGATCAAGTGGCTAAATTTAGGTATCGTATTCCCTATTTTAGATAGCAAATGGGTCAGTCATGTTCAATGTGTACCCAATAAAGGGGGGATGACAGTGATAACAAATGAGAAGAACGAGCAGATTTCAACACGTACAGTCACTGGGTGGAGGATCTGCATGGATTACAAGAAATTAAATGAAGCCACCCAAAAAGATCACTATCACATTTTGTATATTGATCAGATGTTGGTCAGGTTAGCTAGACAGGAGTACTTCTTCATCTTGGATGGATATTCTGGCTATAACCAAATAGTTATAGCACCTGAGGATCAAGAGAAAATGGTATTCACTTGTTCTTATGGCACATATGCTTTCAACTGTATGCCCTTTGGACTATGTAATATGCCGGCTAAATTTCAGAGGTGTATGATGGCTATCTTCTCCGACATGGTGGAAGAGATTGTAAAAGTGTTCATGGATGATTTCTCGGTGTTTAGAAATTTGTTTGATGCTTGTCTTCATAATCTAGATAGAGTTCTAGCAAGATGTGAGAAGATGAATCTGGTGCTTAACTGGGAGAAGTGCCACTTTTTGGTCAAGGAAGGCATTGTACTTTGCCATAAGGTGTCAAAAATGGGACTGGAAGTAGATCTAGCGAAGATAGAAGTTATTGAGAAACTGCCACCTCCAGTCTCTGTGAGAGGTGTACATAGTTTTCTCGGGCATGCAAGGTTCTACAGATGCTTCATTAAAGATTTCTCCAAGATATACAAACCAATGTGCAAGTTTATTGAGAAAGAGGTAAAGTTTGAATTCAATGATGATTGTGTGAGGGCGATTGAAGATCTAAAGAAGTGCTTGATTGAAGATCCTATCTTGATTGCACCAAAGTGGGAGCTACCATTCGAGCTAATGTGTGAAGCCAGTGATGTAGCGGTAGGAGCTCTATTGGGTCAAAGAGTCAAAAATGTATTTCATTCTATCTACTATGCGAGTAAGACGTTTGATGCGGCTCAGACAAACTACATAGTCATTGAAAAGGAAATGATGGCCCTGGGTTTTGCTTTTGACAAATTTTGCTCCTATCTTGTGGGAATGAAAGTGATTATGCATACGGATCATGTTGCGATCCGTTACCTATTCAGCAAGAAGGATGCAAAGCCAAGACTTATTCGGTGGATTTTTCTTCTCCAAGAGTTTGATTTGGAGATTAGAGATCGAAAAGGCACAGAGAACCAAGTCGCAGATCATTTATCCAGACTTGAGGATTGGTCTCATGTGCCTAACAAAGGACAGATTAGAGAGGAGTTTCCTAATGAACAACTCCTAGCCTTGAATGTTCCTGAACTACCATGGTATGCGGATATTGTCAACCTAGTGGTAAGTGGAGTGTACCCCCCGAAAGCCAACACTCAGCAGAAGAAGAATCTATATCATGACTCTCAATTTTATATATGGGAAGAGCCCTACTTGTTTAAACAAGGTCCGGATCAAATAATTTGAAGATGCATTCTGAAAAACCAAGTAAGGGAGATCTTAGAGAGTTGTCATTCTTCCTCTTATGGGGGACATCGTGAAGGAGAACGCACAGCACAAAAGGTGTTAGAGTCAGGCTTTTATTGGTCTACTTTATTCAAGGATGTTGCAGCTTTTGTCAAAGGGTGTGATCAGTGTCAGAGGACTGAAGCTATTTCTAGAAGGAATGAGATGCCTTTGCAAAATATCCTTGAGGTGGAAATCTTTGACGTATGGGGCATTGAATTCATGGGACCCTTCCCACCTTCTTTTGGTAACAAGTACATACTTGTTGCGGTGGATTATGTGTCTAAGTGGGTAGAGGTTGTAGCTTTTCCTACCAACCATTCAAAAGTGGTGGTGAAGTTTGTCAAGAAGCATATATTCACGCAATTTGGTACCCCATGGGCGATGATCGGTGATGGTGGAACTCACTTCACGAGTAACTGGTTTAGAAAACTATTGGCTAAGTATGGGGTGTATCACAAAGTATCTACTGTGCATCATCCCTAAACTAGCAAGCAAGTTGAGGTCTCAAATCGAGAAGTGAAGCAAATCCTCAAAAAGACAGTGAATACGCAAAGGAAGGATTGGGCTGAGAAGCTTGGTGATGCATTATGGGTATATCGAACTGCATATAAAATGTCCATTGGAGCTTCTCCTTATCGGCTTGTATATGGTAAGGCTTGTCATCAGCCGGTAGAGTTGGAACACCAAGCCTATTGGGCTATAAAGAAGTTGAATCTTGATGAAGAACTAGCCGGACAAAAGAGGCAGTTGCAACTTAATAAACTTGATGAGTTTAGGTTGCAAGCGTATGAGAATGCCAAGCTCTACAAGGAGAAGACCAAGAGGTGGCACGATAAGCACATCCTTCCTCACTCATTTAAACCTGGTCAAAGAGTCCTCTTATTCAATTCGAGACTGAAGCTTTTCCTTGGAAAGCTTAAGTCCAAGTGGTCTGGACCATTTAAGGTAGTAATAATGACACCTCATGGCATAGTTAAGCTTTAGAGGGCTAACAAAATGGGTACGTTCTTTGTTAACAGTCAAAGAGTGAAGCACTATTTAGTTGAGCATGTGGACAGGGAGAAAACCTCAATCACCCTGTTAGATGAGTAATTTTTTAGGTGCGTTATGTCATGATGTTAAATCAGGCGCTGCATTGGAGCAACCTACAAATGTAGTAATGGTGTAGGACAAAACAACAAACATACAAAAAGATGTGTCATGCCACGACCAAAACTAAGGCTCTAAGTGGGAGGCAACCCACCATTTTCTAATGATTTTGTTGTTTTGTAGGGAAATAAAGGGGTAATAGAGGTCAAGGATGACATTTTGGGAAGGTAAGTAATGAAAAACACCTCCCTGGGGTCTAGCGCACTTTTGGCACGGTGCCCAGGGCCCAAACTTTTGAAGGGCTTTCTTGCCACTATACTAGCACGGTGCCCTATGCCTATTCCCAGATTGGCGCTTCAGTGGCACACTGCCCCATGAGGTAAACTTTCGAGGGGCATGTCTGGCGCCTTTGAGGCACGCTGCCCTAAGCTCGAACCTAGGCAGGCGTATCCATGGCGCGTTGCCTCATGCCCAAAACATCCGAGGGTCACATCTGGCACCTTTGAGGCGTGCCGCCCCAAAGACAAACCCAGGCGCCCGAATTAAAATAGGCATATGAAGGGTCAATCGACCCGAGACCCAAGGATTCTTGACCCCCTCTTTAAAAACCCCCACTTTCCCTAATTCTTCTCTTTTCTTTTCTATTAGAACGCCGCCCCATTCCCTTTCTCTATCAAATTTTTCAACTTTCTCCATTCTTGCTTCTTTCCAAGCTTTCACATCTTCCATCAATTCTCAAGGTAAGTTCTTCTATTACTTTCTAGAACTCCCCACTTCTTACTCTTGTTTTCCATTGTCAAGACTTGTGTGCAAGAACTAGTTTCACCATGTTGAGGAAAATACAAATTTTTCTACCATGGATGAAAGCTTGAAATTCAAAAATACACCCAAAAAGAAGATTATATTCATGTAGACACTAGTAATGGTGGATTTCAAAATTTCCTTCTTGTTTTGTTCATGGGTCTTGATTTTGTGGAAAGCAAGTAAGTAAGTGGAATAAGGTGGGTCACTTGAAAATTGCAAGAAATAATTGGTGAAATTGTCCTATATGGGGTAAAGTAATGTGGCCATGAATATTGTGTAATCTTGAAAGAGGTAGTAACTATAAGAGAATTGTTGGTAAATATTTGTGAAATTGGTTGATATGGTGTCATAGGGTGATAAAAACAAAATTTTGCTAATGGGGGAAGTCTGAGTACCTCAAATCAGTCACCTATAGACACCATGCTAGTAAATTAAGTGTGAGATTATTATGACCTTATCAAAACATTAATTTAGCTAGTCTTGATTGTATTGGGCTGATTTTTTGGTAAATTGTGTGCTGATAGGTACAATGCCACCAAGAGGAAAGAAAGTTGTCATAGAGGGTACGGGAACCAAGCAGTCCCGAAAAGGAGAAGCGTCTGGGTCAACAGCTTCGACACCCCGCGGGTACCCCCGTGGAAGTTCAAAAAACAAGTTGGCCAAACATATGGGGAGGATTGGTTTGAATCACAGAAGGAGGCGAAGTACCAGCCAGATGAGCATGTTGATGAACCAAGGTTGCAAGCCAAATTTCCCCAAATTCATGACATGATTTATCAGTTAGGCATCCAATATATATTCCAAGACCAGGGTGAGTGCAACCTTACTCTCATACGCGAATAGCATCACAACTACATCATTGAGCCGGGATGTGAAATCTTATTCCGAATGCTTTTATATATCTTCCCGTATAAACCAAACAAGGAATTCTAGGTATATTCCTATCCTAGTCGCAAACCTACCCTTTATATTACAAAAGAGAGGTCTTGCTCCTTATATTCCTCGATCTATCTTGTTGATCCTTCTCTTGAGTTCACAATAAAATTAGAGATTTATCGTAGTGGCGGCCAGGCATAAAAATACTAATCACAGAAATATAAGAACAACTAGTAATGACAAACAAACTAATCAATCCAACTTTATACTACTAATCATGGGTTTTTAGCCGTAACCCCAGAACAAGGATTTTTAGACACTCATGCTAATTAAGAACACAAATAATATTCTTTTCATTCAAAGTAATGGCTAAGAAAAGGAAGAAGAAAAGAAACCTAATGGTGAATTCTATTCTCTGCCTTATGCTCTGAAAATATGACGGAACCTCTACAAAAGACGCATAATGTTCTATTTATAGGTCTTGGGAAATAACCTATTTTCCTTCTTGGCGTCAAAATAGGAGAAAGATAGAAAATCCACGTCGGGTTGGCCATTGCGCGTTTCCCCACTATAGCGCCATCCTCACCCTTCTGAAGTTTAGGTGCTGGGGCGATGCCCCATCATAGCACCAGTAATGGCGTTCTGAAGTTTTAGGTCTGGGGAAGCACCCAACCAAGGTGCTAGTGCTTAGTTTTCTCTGTTTGTTTGCTCCCGAGCATTCCACTAAGTTGCTTCCATGCTTTACTCTTCCATTTCATCTTCAAATCGTTATTTTCCCGTGTCACATTCCCTGAAATCATCTAATCATGTGTCTCAATATATAATATAGCAATTCAACTCAAAGCACACGAAATATAGTAAGGAATGTTCTTAAAACTTAAGGTAAATATGGGTAAAATATAATAAACGGGCATATAAATATGCCCAAGATCACCACCCCACACTAAAACCCTTGTTCGTCCTTGAACAACTCACTACCATCTATACTATGCTTCACCATAAATGCCTAAGTAACTTTCCATCCTCACTCGCAAGCGACTAGACAATTTTTATTCATGCTTTCGTAGTCCATCCATCAAGAAATATCCGTACAACCTTTTTAGCACTAAGATATTTTCACTTGAAACAACACACCCTCTCTAACTGACTCTTTACCACAATATCGGGCCAACGTATTCATGTGTAAACAAAGCAAGCAATAACACTACCAAATATATGTCATGAGTGCCCTTACTAATTTAGTACTTACCCTATTTCATTCACACAAATTTGATTTCAATGGGGCATTTTGAACAATAAATAACTCACTCTCTCAAACAAAGTATCAAACATATCATAACATGCCATAGGCTTGCCCTTAGTGTATCGTGAACTCAACCAAGCACTCACATTCATGGAATCAAAAGGACTTTCATTTGGTTGTAATATCGGCTTCAGGACGGGTAGGATACTTTTAAGTACATAGTGACTCTTTTCCCTATTTCACATGTTCAAGACACTACACTTAACTCTTTCTTTCTCCATTTTTTCGTATTTTCTCTTATGTTAACACCTTCTTGCACTACCACTTATTTTATCTAGTTTTTGCCCTTTAGTTGATGCGTACTTGTTGCTAGCAAAACATTTTATTTTCTCACTTTTCTCTTCTCTTTTTTTTTTCTTTTCTTGTGACTCCTAACAACAATCACTTTGCAATTTTTACCGGGCACCATATCTTTTTTCCACTACATTTACCTTCCCTTTTCATCTACCCTTATCCTTTCATTTCGCTAATTTTTTTCATAATTTTTTCAATTACACAGTGCATTAGGGACTTTTATTTGGATCAAATTACCATAAAGAATCAACAAAATGGATAGGCTTATTATGCGGTTTGACAAAGAAATAGGCTTTAAGGCTCAAAGGGGCTTCACTAATGATAATGTCAAGGTGGCATAAACAATCATCAAAGAAACGAGAAAAAAATGGCTTTCCCAGAAAATACCTTAATCATATCTCACAAATTTCATGCTAGTCAATATTCACACACAGACATGAGGCAAGTTATAGATGCTACTCTATCCAAGAAATCAATCAAAGCCTCCATACACATGGCACCATGATTTATATACCAGAATATTACACGTGTATGCTCATACACAAACACATTGAGTGATTTTACACAATTAAGCTCATTTTCTTTATTCTTTAAGTCCAGTTAAAGAGCCTATGTGTCTCTAATGAAATTCTTACTCATTTGCATGACTTCATATGAACTAGCCATGAAGTCTAGCTAAGACTCCAAGTGGGATTTCAAAGTTCCAAAGGTAAGGCTCTTATTCCTACAATCCTATGAATAATTTTCCCTTAAGACAGTCATCATCCATCCATCATCGGGACAAGTCATTACTACTATGACTCACCTAGACAATCAATCCTAAAAAAATCTACCCGGTTCAAAGGAACTATCCTCGGGAAAAGAACCAAAAACAAAAGCTGAGGAACCCAACCTAAAAAATACATAACTACCTAATATCATACTCAATAAACACAAACACATTGAGTCACATAACGCCCACTACATACTAAAGATTTAGAAATAAAAATCAAAGGAATTCTATTCCCCCACCCCACACTTAAACATAGCACTGTCCCCAGTGCTTCAATTTAGTACAAAAGTAAAGAGTGAGAGAATGAACTCCCTGGGCCTCTAGGCGTCATCCTCATCATCATCAGAAATGAATTCCTGATCCTCCTCAGCTATGGTATTGTCAACTGCCATATAAGTTATGCCTGCATCATTGAACTCATCATCATTTGTGGTATGTATGGTAGGTTCATCATCATCTAGTGGCTCTTGGAAGGCAGGACCCATCTTGCATATGTACATAGCACTGTCGGTCAATGGGTACTTGTCTCTCATTTTAGTCATCTCTTTATTGGTCGCAGGTTGACCGCCAATTCTCAACTGTAGCTCTGCCATCCCAAATATCTATCCCATCCAACTATCATCCCTTTCCTATCGATCAACAGGCACGGGTTATCACAGAAGGGGCTCCATCTTGGCTATATCAGGCAAATCCAAAGATCCCCAAATCATCCCTAAACTTTGAGGCTAAATTTTGGTAGGTGGTGGTTCTTCTTAGGATCATGTTGATTGGGATTACAATAAATTGACGATAGAGAGAGTGGTGTTGGTGGCCAGCTAAATGTCAAAGTACAAGCTCAACTTGGGAAAAATCATTATAGAGGAGATTAGGGACAAGATAATAAAAATTGGCACATCTTACCCCTTCCCCTATATGATTACTGAGTTGTGTCACGAGGCTGCAGTCCCATATTTTTTGGCATCGACCGGGTGTTCAAGACACAAAGACTCATCATCCGAAGTGCTCAAAAGATGAAAACATGCCACTTCTCTATAGTTATTTTGGCTCGGCTGAGCCTACTACCATTCATGATGCCTTTGTTTTTCCACCAGAAGCAGTGCCATTTTTTACCGCCTTTCCATCACCATGGGGTAGTCTTAATGAGGAGACTCCTTCAGCTAGGGAAGAAGATGCGGTCACCTCATAGCGACCTGGCAGTGGTGTGGTGTTGACTCTTTGCTTGATTAATACCTTTATATCTACCATCGTTAATGCTCTATCCACCTCCATTGTTTCTACACCTCCAGTGTTTGAGCCAACATCCATCTATGCCTTCCATCTAGTGAACTTGCCAAAATGGTTCAGAAAATAATACAACCCAAGAAACTATTGCATCAGTTCACCGAGCAATTCCAGTCTATCATAGATGCCTCTATTGAGCGAGCCATTGAGCCTTTCAAATATGTACATGGCCGCATTAATGTTATGGAGGAGAGGATCAATTGGAGACTAGATGAGATGGGAGCTACAGAGTTAACAAAAGTAAAAGAGGAGTTGGTTGGGTTGAGAACAGAAGTGGTTGACCTTAAATTGCAGCCTTCCCTGATGTATAGTGATATTTTGATAGTGCTTTTAGAGCCATATGATTCACCCTTGTTGAATATGTGGGACTTTGCAAAACTGGTAGCTAAAAATGATCTAGGGATAATACTAATAAGCCCGCTAGTCCTCGGGCTGAGAAGAATAAAAGGAGAAATAAAGATAAGAAAGTTTGCCAAGAAGAGGACAACATCGACCTGAGACCTCGGTCACTAGGCAAAAAGCAAAAGAAGGCTGCAAAGGCAAACAAGAAAGAACTCCTAAAAGCATCCGAGGAATCCTTGGCTATTCAGCAGATTCGAGTACATGCGATCGGTCGAGATGGATCTAGTAGCGGAGTACCAAGTGGTATTGACATGTCTATATACCCATTGTGAGAGCGTCTGAGATGGGCACAGTTGGAGATATTGAGAAAGCTTTAGAGGAAGCTAGTGTTGATGAAAGTAATATAGGACTGATACATTGGCCTCGTCTTCTACACTAAGCACCGGCACTTAGGCGCCACAGGTATGTTCTCGCCTCCCGCGCTTTACATTTTTAGTGCATTGGGGATAATGCATGTACCTTTTTGGTAGGGTGGGGCAGCTGCTCGAGTGATTTTTGGTGGGAATCTTAGCAAAGTCTGAGTAGCCAAGATGTATGCATCGTGCCATGATGTTAAATTAGGCGCTGCTTGGAAGGCAACCCAAGAGGGTACATTAATAAGTACATGCGTCCTTGGCATTTTCTTGTTGTGTTCTTTCCCTGAGGACTTTTATTTCTGTTGAGCTAGCATGTTTAAGTTGTGTTAGGTAGACGTATCTAGGAAGACCTTAGCATGATATAAATGAGCACACACATGTGTTTGCACTATTTTTGAATGAAAATGAGACCCTTCTAAAACTTTTTGATATGTGCTTTAGGATTGACATATTGACTTGTTTGGCTCAACTTCTGACATTGTATTTATTGAACATGATAACTGTGTTGATCTAGTATGCCAACTGATGTGCTGGTGGTTAGTAATATAGTCATATGCCATGTGCGTGTGAGATATTAGCATCCATTTTGCATGGTAGTCCAATCACCTTCTGGAAGTGATCATAGGCCATTTTTGAATGCAGTCCACTTAGCTGAAATGACCAACCAAATAAAATTGATATCCCTTAATCCCGTACTTTGAGCCTAAATTGACCTTTTATTTTGATTAGCCTATTCACATTCCTTGGTTTTCTTTGAACCTTTAGTTTGGCCCTGGTCCCTCTTTGGACATTGTGCACCTCAACTCATAAAAATCATCTAAGTTGGGAGTGGCTACTATAGAGGTACGTAAGAAGAAGAGTGGGGTATAAAAAGGAAAGGCTAGGAATGAAAAGAGAAATAGCGGGTGTGGCATATGCTGAAAAAGAAAGAAAAAGAAACAAAGAAAAGAAGAATGAAAAAAAGGAGAAAAAAGAGTTGAGTTGAAAATAGATTGCCACGCCCGTTGCTTGATGAAAACAAAGAAAGAATAAAAGGAGAAAAAGGGAGGGAAAAGCTTGATCTAAAAAGAAAAGTGGCGTAAAAAATAGGTAGTGTCAAGGAGGGTTAGTCACTATTTCCAAATATACCACACACATCTCTGAGTACGTTACAAGCCGAAGAAAGCCCCATAGTGGTCCTGGTCCAACTATTTGAAAATCGAGGCATAGAAAATAAGGGCAAGTTTATGGTATTGTGCATGCATTGTTTGAACTTCTTTGTGAGTATGAGCGCATCTTTTATTTTGAAAAATAGTCCCATTGTTATTGAATATCTGTGTGAGGGACTCTGCTTTTATATGTGAGGCCACTAGGGTAACATTATCTAGCTACTACGTATGAAGTTGTGTGACTGGTATAGGCTGATTTTTTTGTCAATAATGCAATGTAATTCCTTGATCCTTCAGTGTTAGCTAGAAATGCTTGAATGAATGGACATTCTATTTTTTGGAACAAAGGAAGGGTAGACTATGATCATGAAAGTGTGTTGCCAAAATAATCAATGTTGATGTGCCTTGGGTTTTCTAGTCTGCTAATGCCTAAGTGTCGTAGTAGTCTTGTTTAGTTGCTTGAGGACAAGCAAAAGTTATGAGTTGAGGGTGTTGATGTGTCAGGATTTCACGGCACTTTTGATGCTTAAAACTAAGGATTTTGGGAGTTCTTAAGTGTGTTTTGTTGGATATGATGCACGTTTGCTACTTGTGCAGGGAAAAGAACTTGGAATACAAAAGGACAAGATTTGTGTTGCTTCTGGCATAAAACTAAAGCCTCCACGGGCCATTGGACCCACCATGGCCCATGGGAAGTGGTCGCAGGAACGAACCAGAGAAGATACAAGGCATTTGCACCCAATGACCAATTATGACGGGCCTTCAGACTTGCCACGGGCTGTCATAGGTGGTCGTGGTATTGTGCCAATGAATATTTGCAAGGAGAAAGTACACACCCAAGTACGATGGGCCATGGGATCTTCTATGGGATATTAGGACCAACCATCAGAATGGAGCAGAGCTTATCGACCTAAAGGACCCTGGTCGAAGATGGACTCCGATGGGTCGTGGGAGCCACTATGGCCCGTCAGCTTTGACTGTGGGAAATAGGCAGCAAGCATAACATAAAGAGAAGAAATTTTAACATCCATCCACGACGGACCATGGAAACCACGATGGCACGTGGGATCTGTCCATCGGAAGTGCCGCGTCCAGCTTTCCCAGTTCTTATAAGATTTGGTATATTTGTCTATAAATACTTTCCCTAGGGTTTATTTTAGTTGTTACTTATTTTTTGGAAAAACTAAACATATTGTTAACATTGTTCTTACATACTTTTGAAGAATTCAATCATTAATTCATGGTTATTGAAGTGTTCCTGATAATTCAAGATTCCAGATTTCTTTTATTCATATTGTAAGTTATAATTATGATTTTTTCATCTGGATCTAATTGTTTTCTTATGAACATGAGTATCTAAATCTACAACTAGGGTTGTGGGAACCATGACGAATTAACAAAGTAGGTAAAGTACTTAGTACTTCTAGAAAGGTGTTCATGCATGTATTGTTCTTCCCTTTGCTTTGATTGCTTTTTAATGGTGTGCAACGTTAGAACTCGCCTTATTCTTACTTGCTTGGCTAAAGGGGTAACGAATGGAAAAGGGGATTATATAATGGAGATTTAAGGCTATCAACCTTCATCTAATAGCTTGGCCTTATTTTGGAATAGCTAATATGGGATCACTAGTAAGGGTTAGTAAAGCAAACACCCGTAGACTGGCCAAGTTGCGTGGTGATATTCTTTTATCTTGGTAACCATCCATTTAGTTGAACTTAAATCACCGATCTTGCATGTTGAGTACTAGACTAGATTACTAGTACAATGCCTTACTGCGTTATGAACTCATGGGGAACACTACCTTAGTCACTTCTCTCACTAATTAATGATAATTGAAACTGATGCTTTGTTACTTGTTAAACTTTTCTTTACAAACATTACTTGTTACAATAAATCCCCCCCCATTGGGGAAATAACATGGGTAAGAGCGCAAATATGCATAATTGACCTAGTCCAACCATATTTTCCTGTGGGATTGACCCTAACCTTGGTTAGGTTTTATATTTGAACGTCGACCACTTTATACTTCTTTTTGGAGGTGTAATTTGAGTATATCAGGCTCATACCCCATTTGTCACGACCTAAAATCGAGCCATGATGGCGCCTATATAACCCCCCCCCCCCAGTAGGCAAGCCAAACCCAACAAATGTGGAAGATAATAAAAGCAGTTAAAGTAAGAAAAGCAGAAGACATAATTAAGGGAGATAGGGCCAATAGTATATATTACCAACTATACTAAATATACAAAGATGGCCCTAAAGTGACCAAGAAGACAAAACATACACGAGAACCAACTCGAACCTAGTGTCACCGGTACAAGAGCGACTAAAGTTCGGAGTATCTATACAATAGATTTTGTCTATCCAAAATACAAAATATAGACAGAAATACAAGATGAAAAGCATGTAAAGTCTCCAAGGTGCCGGGAGCTCACCACAATCCGAACTGCAGCAGGCCTTGAACGATGGGAGGATCAGTGAGGGTGGGTCGTACTAGGTGCTGGATCAAAAAAAGATGCAGAGTGTAGTATGAATACCAAGACAACGGGTACCCAGTAGGCATCATAGGCCGACCGAGCGTAGAAAGATAATATATATAATAAATTATAGGAAAGTAAATGGAAATACAGGGATCCACCTACATCTAGTTATAAAACCGAAAATAGAACCACCCGAACCAACAAGGAGGAAGTTATAACAAGATCAATCCCAATCAACCGACAACCCAAATGCACCAAAGTCAATGCAATATGATGGGAAATAATGTAATATATGAATGCATAATAGTATAAACCCGTAATACTACATTGGGCATCCGGAATACCGCTTCAGACTATGCATATATATTTATATATATATAAATGGAAAGTAAAAACCCAGAATAATGCATCAGGGGTCTGAAATATTGCATCAGACTATAAATATATGCATAAAATAGTACTTTCCTTTTTCCTTCCGAAATCTGTAGTAAGACTCAAGATAACTCAGTTAAAATCCAAAAGAAAAACATAGTAGCTAAAGTGAAACTCAAGTTTGAACCAAAAACCTTGAAAAACCCTTTTTTCAGTGTCGATAATATGCAATGCAGTATGATCATGGAATGTCCATATTCAGAGAAAATAGCACACAACAAGGCAAAATAGGGCAAAATACCTTCCTAATTAAGAGAACTGATCTGGAACTCCGTCCAAATCCAAGCTATGGCCTCGGGCCCACAGTTACACACACAATCGATAATAAGGCAAAATAACGGAAAACAATAACAATTAAAACAACTACAGGCATATACTCTACCTCTAAAACCTCCTAAAAATATACTAAGGATTCTATGCTAGCCACAACAATACTGCGAGCTCCTAGGCTAAGGATAATCAGAATAATTTTAAGCTATGATCTGAAATGGATAATTTAATACAAGGAACAGGGTTTAAGCCTAATTCTAACCTAAGGTCCAACCTAACATTCCAGCAACATATAATATATAAAAATCTAACTAAACTCAGTCTAAGAAATAAATCATAACCTACCTCGGGGCCGAACCGCATGCACGAACCATCACGTGTGTGCCTTTCCATTCCGAACAGCCTCAGAAAGCTTCCACGCTATCAAGAACATAATCCAGGTTTCAAGATGAGAAGAAGGACACCCATATTGCTATACGAAAAATCAGGCTAGAAATTGGGTTGAAAAATGACCCTCGGGGTCTACATAATAAAACAGAAAATAAAATTCACAATTATGTTTCCAATGGGTTAAGGAACCCATATCCAAAAGTTGAGTGCAAACGGGACTCGTTTCAGGGCTCAAAACAGCCCCGAAGTCCTTTTGATCAAAGGGGACAACAATGGAGAATGAGAGATTTTGGAGGCAAAAACTTACCAATTTAACGTGCACGGAAGAACCACAGACTGGAAATATGAACACCACTAAGTTATAGGATGAACCAGGAGCAAAAATGGAGGTGTGGAGCTATTTTAATGGAGGAAAACCGAGAAGAAAGGAGTTGGAGTTGAAATGAAATTTCAAAGGAGAAGGCAGCTTATAACTGCCAGCGCCTAGCGCAGGTGCAGGGGAGGCCACACCACAGTGCCCAAGGCACTGCAGGCGTGCTGCCCTACCAGCCTAGCCAGGCGCGCACAGGCCAACGCAGGTACAGTCAGGCGCCTGCCGTGGCGCCATACCAGTAACAACTGCTGCTACAGCCAAGTTTTATCTAACTTGAAATAGATGGACCCCGAGAATGCATCTGGGGTCCCCGCAAACAAAATAAACTGAGCTATTCGACTAAAAATGGTATTCTAGACTCAATGAAATTGAAAAAAATCCCAACAGAGGTCGATTTAATAAAAAGTGGGCCCCACACCCAAAACTAACTTTTGGCTAACTTTTTTCAAAATGAAATCTAATGGCCCAAAATGAGTTCGGAAGCCTCGGGACCCAAACCAAAGGTCCCACTAGCCCAAAGTCAATATTTTGGAGCTAATAGCGCTAATAGAATTTCCATCTGAGGTCGTATTCTCCGAATATTGACCAAAGTCAACCCCACAAGCCAAATTGGCTTGAAAACACATAACCAATACAAAGCCAAATCGGAGGCACTCAGACCTAGACTGAGGGTCCCACTAGACCAAAATCCCCATTTCAGGGCCAACGAAACTGCCAGAATTTAATTCTGAGTGCGTTTACTAAGAAAGTTGACTGAAGTTAAAGATTTTCTAAGTTCAAGTTCTAAAACAGGAAAATGGTCATAACGACCTAACGAATGTCCTGGGCACCAAACTGTCAGTCCCGGCAAGTCATAAATAAACTGTATCTATTATGGGAAAGCTTGAAATATGGAAAAAGCACGGAAACAGGAAAATGACCTGGAGGGTCCTTACACCAACCATGCAATTTCCTACAAATTTGATTTCTTGGTAATGCTATATGTTTGTTATCCTCGTTAGAATGATTTTTTTTGTATGAATTCCTGCAAATAAACTTCTAGCCCCAAGATTTTTGGAGAAACAAATTTAGCCTAAGTTTACAGTATTTTCTCATGATCTAGCTCGTCCTTCAGAATTTAGCTCTGATTGTCATCATTCAGTTTAAACAGAACTTAGTCAGTTTTCAGTATTTAGTTTTTCAGAATCAATTCAACATACTTAAGTTCTGACCCAGTTTTTAGAACAACAATTTAAATGAGCTATCAGAATAATCAGTTTGAGAGTAGTACTTAGCACCGAGTTGGAGTAGGGTCAAAGTTTCACCAGGGTCCCAGAACTATGTGCCACTATAGATCTATTTAGTCCCCATGTTTGGCTTAGTTTTAGTAATTGATAACGCTCAAATTACACCTCAATTAAGAAGCTTAAGCGATCGTTGTCAAATATAGAACCCAACAAAGGTTGGGGTCGATCCCACAGGGAATAAGGTGTAAATTAAATCGTTAGTAACTTAGTTGACTAGTAATCAATAGTTTCCGGTAAATGAGGGGGTTTGTGTAATCAAGCTTTGATTGTTTCAAATAGTAAGCAACAAATTACAATGAGTAAAATTCAATAAGATAGGCAAACTAGGGATGTGTTCACCATGGTTTCATAAACAACCTCAGGTTAGAGTTCAATTGGGTTCTCTTCATATGCATAATCACGAAGTAATTGAAATCGTTCTTACGTCTAAATGTTTCTCAACCAAATAGACGCTTTATCTTTTCAATTCTCTCGAACTTGAAAAGATTACAATTACAAAACTCAATTTTATACTTCAAGTAGATTAACCTCACTAGAGCGTCAATCATTAGACGCAAGTTAGTAGTCCCGAATCCTTGTTGTTAATCCAATTTTCCGGGTTTTAATTCCTTTGTTCAAGCAAATCAAACCTAGACTTGTTAAATGTTTGCAACCATTAGAAAACAGTAAAAACGTAAGATTAACAACGTAATATGCATACAAATACCAAACCCGATATCACAAGAACCTTAAGTCATTACTATTTCATGGATCCCACAACCCTAGTTGTGGGAAATTAGCTACTCATGCTATTAAAGAAATAGATGACAATCATATTCATAATAAGAGAAAGATTCTTACAAATAGTATGAAAGTTACTTCAATTATCCAAGAACAAGAAGCCAAAAATCCCAAGAGTAATCGAAGAAGAAGAAAGAAACGTGTATGTCGTATTTTTCCTCTCAAAAAGTCGCTCAAAATAGTCTCTAGAAATATTGGGTAATGAATAATAAAATATCCCTAACACTGGGTATTTATAGTAGTCCAGGAAATAAAGTCCAAAAATAAAATTTCGGAGTCCCGCTTCAAGTTGACGGGTCGCTTGACGGATCGTCAAGCTTGTGACGACCCGTCACTTGAGATGTCAAAGCTAAACAGTGAGCTGAAGACACTGCCCAGCCAAATTTTCAGGTAAGTCGTCGAGCACGTGATGACTTACAGGTATATAGGGTAAAACGCATTTGGTGAGTGCGTTTTATGTGCAAATGGAGTCGTCATGGCTAAACAGTGAGCTCCTTTGTTCTGCTTCATCTTGACGGTTGCTGTGACGGTTTGTCAAGGCTGTGATGGTTCGTCAGTTGAACCGTCGCCACTATCCAGTGGTTCCTTGGCTGTTTTTTCTTCTTGAAAGCTTGGCTGACGGTCAGTCACAGATGTGATGACCTGTCATGCCAACCGTCAGCCTTATCCAGTGGGGCTATTTGAGCCTTTTTCCTCCTTTTCTATCTTTTTCTACTTTTCCTGCAAATATAACACGAAAATTATCAAAAACAACAACGGTTGCTTGAAAACTCGCGATTATTCTTAGTTAAAGGTGTCAAATATGTCGTAGAATGTCGGCACATCAACACCCTCAACTTAAAATGTTCGCTTGTCCTCAAGCAACATGATAACAAAAACAAAATGACGACTCAACTAAGAATACAAACACATATCTCTAGCAAATCATGGCCATTCAACAGTTTATTAAATTTAAATCAAGCCCCCCGATAACACACAAATGTATGAAAAGCTAACTTGTAAGGATCCAAACATGTCATTCTGATATGATAGAATATTCTACATACACACACGACAGCTATCCTAACAGTCAGTAGATAATACAGAAATCTCGGTGCCCTCACCACAAAGAAGTCCCACACACAAGATTTGGGACTAGGTAAGGTGCTCACACTCACAAACGATTTCAAACAATGCACATGTGATGCCATAAGCTTGCCCTTGCTATTCTATTTCAGTTTTTCAGAAAGCCGCTCTGGATCACTACAGGACTTGTTTTGGCTTTTAATGAGGCTTCGGGTGCAGGTAGGATACGTTTGGGGAATAGTGACTAAACCCTCCTTGTAATCATCGACCTATTATTTCCATTCCACCTTTTTCCATCCACTCTTAATCACCTTTGATTTTCTTATTTCTTGCTACAAGTGTGGCCTTTTTAACTTGATAACTCTTTTTCTTTCTTTTTCACTTCTTTTTCTGTCTTTTCATTTGGCACACACCTGAACTTTCTATCCCAACAACAACCAATTAAGCACAACCCATTTTTCTTATCATGTACCTCTACAGTAGCCACCCTCAACTTAGGCTAATTGCCTGAGTTAAGGTGCACGATGTCCAAGGAGGGACCAGGGCCAAAATAGAGACTCAAAGTTAAAAGGGAAAGGTAAAAAGTTATCGAAAGAACAAAGTCAACTTTGGCTCAAACAAGGATCAAAAGGGGTTATTTACATTTGTATGGTCTTTTAGGCTAAGTGGATTGCACACAAAAAAAGGGCCTGTGATCCTTTCCTAAGCAACTATCTTCGAACTTAATAAAATAGTCCAGGCAAGTTCTAGATGCATGCACAGAGTAAGAGTTTATATCAATAAGCTCACACACACTTGGAACCAAGAAACCATACCACTACCAACTATCAAAACAACAGCTCGGCTTAAGCATAATTATTACAATCACAACCACACAATGACATTCAAGGATCCAGAACAGTCAATCGTTTCAAACATAAGTACAAAATCAACTTTTTCAGAGGGGGTTCCTTTTAGTTCAACTTGCCAAAAAGACCATGCTTGCTATAGACACCACAACACAACACAAACAAAATTAAAATGACAACCTAAACATGCCGGTTCTGCTGGATAGCACACCAAGGGAAAAGAAACACGGCAACAAAAACCCTTGGTGGTGATAGACTCACAGGTATCCCAACACCCTCACTTTGACTCATGCATTGTTCCCAATATATGTATACGACAACTCAACTTATGATAGAAAGGAATACTTGTGAAGCCCTTAGGCCTCAGAACCTAGTACGATGTTGGAGACCGTCGGGGTCTCTAAGGTAGAAGTAGTCTCTGGAACAGGTGCAAGCAACATCATCCAGTTAAGCTCCAACTTTCTCTTTTATCGGCTCCTCATCTATTCGAGACAGCTTTGTCACTCTTTCTAACTCTTTTTTCTTGTTTGTTCTCTTCCGGTGTTTTCTTTTCTTTGATTTGTTCTCACCGCCTGCATCTATAGGTTTCTCTACCTGTGATCCCAACATTCTCCTCATAACAACTAGGGTCTCAACAATACCCTTCTCCTTAATATGCACATCTGTAAGGGCTTCATCAATAACATTGATAACCGAGACCACCCTCATGTCTCTTGGTGGCTTCATCAATTTACACACATCGAACTTGACCAATTCATTGTTCAGTCTGAATGTCAGTTCATTTCTTTCCATGTCGACCAACACTCTTGTAGTGGCTAACAATGGTCGTCCCAAGATTATGGGAACTTCAAAGTCCACTTCGCAATCTAAGATTACAAAGTCAGCTGGGAATATAAACTTACCAATCTTCACTAGCACATCATACAATATTCCCACCGATCGCTTTACTGAACGGTCGGCCATTAACACCCTCATGGTAGTTGGTTTGGGGGATCCCAAGCCCAACTTCTTATAGACTGCTAGCGGCATCAAGTTGATGCTAGCACCAAGATCACATAAGGCTTTTTCAAAATTGAACTTCCCGATTGTACAGGGAACAGTAAAAGCACCTGGATCTTCTTTCTTTTGCACTAATGATCTTGAAGAAATAGCACTGCAGTGGTGGAGGTTATCTTCTGGCTCAAAGCTCACTGACTTCTTCTTGGAAATCAAGTCCTTCATGAACTTGGCATATCCGGGCATTTGCTCAAGAGCGTCCACCAGTGGGATGTTCACTGATATTTGCTTGAGCATGGTCATGAACTTGTGGAACTTGCTATCTTCCACTTTTTTCTTCAACCGTTGTGGGATAGGAGGAGGTGGCCGAGGCATCATAATTGAAAGTTTTTCAACTTCCTTGCCTTTGTCCGTGAGCACTTGAGTAGCATTCTCTATCACAACGGGTTTTTCAACAGGCACACTCACACCCTCATCCACTACATTTTAATCATCTGCTAACTCATCTTTATCAGCAACATCACCTTTCTGAGTCTGAATTACTGGATGTGATTCCGATAATGTTTTACTGCTTCTCGTAGTGATTGCCATACAACTCCTATCATTCCTCGAGTTTTGAATGGTGTCAGTCGGCAAGGTACTTGTCTTTCTTTGATTTAGAGATGCCGAGATTTGACTCACTTGTTGCTCTAATTGCTTGATCGAGGTGGAATGTGAATCCACCACCTGACTCATTGCTGATAATTCAGTCCTCATCTCCTTTACCCCATAGTCAGTCGATTCTACCTTCAACAACATCTTAGCCATCATATTCTCCAGTTTGGATGTCCCTGACTCATTACTAGCTTTGTCACGATTACCAGGTGGTATATACAATCCACCTCTGTCATCTTTGCTCCTCCAATCACCTTGCTCTCGACTCTTATAACCCGGATTTTCATAGTAATTATTCTGACCTTGGTTTTCTTGGCCATAAGCCTGGAAACCACCCAAATAATTAGCCTCCTCATCAGACCCAGACTCTGCTGATCTACTTTGGGAACCCACAGCTTTCACTTTCTCAATACCTCCTGACAATAAAAGCTTTGTCAGTAGGTCCGTTTGCGTTTTTAGATGGGCCATATCTTGGTCCCGCTCTTCCTCCTTCCTGCGCTGCTCTGCTGACATACCAACTGCATAAGTGCTAGCTGCTACCTCTGTATCCCGTGTATGCCAGGCCCTGTTGGTTTTGGTGAGCCGGTCCAAAATAGTTGTGGCCTCAATAAAAGTGAGACCCATAAATGCTCCACCTGCTGCGTTATCCAGTGTCGGCTTGGTAGCCAAATTCAGTGCCCTATAGAATGTTTGCATCAAAACATTGTCGGTCAACTAATGGTTTGGGCATTGTGTCATCTTTTTCTTGAATCGCAACCAAGTCTCATATAAGGCCTCATTAGGTTGTTGCCTGAAATTGCTGATTTCGTTCCTCAACTGTATCATCCTAGAGGGAGGAAAGAACCTTTCTCGGAAAGATCCTTTCAACTCTCCCTAGGTTGTTATAGAATCGGGAGTTAGCTCAGTCAACCACATCGCTGCTTCATCAGACAGAGACAGCGGGAACAACCTAAGCCTGATGGCCGTATGATTCACTCTCGGCAATTCAAACGACTTGCAGATGCTCACAAAATTCATCAGGTTCCTGTTGGGGTCATCACCAGCCACACCACGAAATAACCCTCTCAAATTCAACTTCTGAATCATTGTGCTAGTAATGTTGAACTTGACCCCGGGCGCTAGCGGAGGAAGAACAATGGCGTCCGTAGTGTCAACTCCATCTAATGCAATATCATCTTCTATATCCTCAGAATTCAAGTGATGCTGAGCCTGTTGAGCCTGCTGTTCTACAGCGAGCCTTGTTGCCTCCTGTTGTTGTGCATTCATGGTTTGCCTTAGCATTCTTGCGAGCTCGAGGTCGTAGGGTAATATTGGTTCACTCGAGCGTTGGGTACTTGGCCTGCACAACTCTTTATCCTGTAACGAACAAAAACAACAAATAAAAGTAAGTCCAAAAAGTATGACTAAAAGTCAACCAAACACACCGGACTTAATAAACTACCGTATTCCCCGGCAATGGTGCCAAAATTTGATAACGCTCAAATTACACCTCAATTAAGAAGCGTAAGTGATCGTTGTCAAATATAGAACCCAACAAAGGTTGGGGTCGATCCCACAGGGAATAAGGTGTAAACTAGGTCGTTAGTAACTTAGTTGACTAGTAATCAATAGTTTTCGGTAAATAGGTGGGTTTGTGTGATCAAGCTTTGATTGTTTCAAATAGTAAGCAACAAATTACAATGAGTAAAATTCAATAAGATAGGCAAACTAGGGATGTGTTCACCATGGTTTCGTAAACAACCTCAGGTTAGAGTTCAATTGGGTTCTCTTCATATGCATAATCACGAAGTAATTGAAATCGTTCTTACGTCTAAACGTTTCTCAACCAAATAGACGCTTTATCTTTTCAATTCTCTCGAACTTGAAAAGATTACAATTACAAAACTCAATTTTATACTTCAAGTAGATTAACCTCACTAGAGCGTCAATCATTAGACGCAAGTTAGTAGTCCCGAATCCTTGTTGTTAATCCAATTTTCCGGGTTTTAATTCCTTTGTTCAAGCAAATCAAACCTAGACTTGTTAAATGTTTGCAACCATTAGAAAACAGTAAAAACGTAAGATTAACAACGTAATATGCATACAAATACCAAACCCAATATCATAAGAACCTTAAGTCATTACTATTTCATGGATACCATAACCTTAGTTGCGGGAAAT
Source organism: Jaltomata sinuosa (assembly GCA_003996215.1). NCBI lineage: Eukaryota > Viridiplantae > Streptophyta > Magnoliopsida > Solanales > Solanaceae > Jaltomata > Jaltomata sinuosa. The sequence goes on along the minus strand of QJPP01001745.1, from coordinate 356,621 downwards.
TAGCTACTCATGCTATTAAAGAAATAGAAGACAATCATATTCATAATAAGAGAAAGATTCTTACAAATAGTATGAAAGTTACTTCAATTATCCAAGAACAAGAAGCCAAAAATCCCAAGAGTAATCGAAGAAGAAGAAAGAAACGTGTATGTCATATTTTTCCTCTTAAAAAGTCGCTCAAAATAGTCTCTAGAAATATTGGGTAATGAATAATAAAATATCCCTAACACTGGGTATTTATAGTAGTCCAGGAAATAAAGTCCAAAAATAGAATTTTGGAGTCCCGCTTCAAGTTGACGGGTCGCTTGACGGACCGTCAAGCTTGTGACGACCCGTCACTTGAGCCGTCACAGCTAAACAGTGAGGTGAAGACACTTCCAAGCCAAATTTTCAGGTAAGTCGTTGAGCACGTGACGACTTACAGGTATATAGGGTAAACGCATTTGGTGAGTGCGTTTTATGTGCAAATGGAATCGTCATGGCTAAACAGTGAGCTCCTTTGTTCTGCTTCATCTTGACGGTTTGTCAAGGCTGTGATGGTTCGTCAGTTGAACCGTCGCCACTATCCAGTGGTTCCTTAGCTGCTTTTTCTTCCTGACGGCTTGGCTGACAGTCAGTCACAGATGTGACGACCCATCATGCCAACCGTCAGCCTTATCCAGTGGGGCTATTTGAGCCTTTTTCCTTCTTTTCTATCTTTGTCTACTTTTCCTGCAAATATAACACGAAAACTATCAAAAACAACAACAGTTGCTTGAAAACTCGCGATTATTCTTAGTTAAAGGTGTCAAATGTGCCTTAGAATGTCGGCACAGCAGTAATCACATCAGTCATGTATTTATACCCTGGCAAAGTATATTGAGTCCTTCCGATGGGGCATATACATTGGAGTCCACGTTTAGCTCACGTGATTTATGTCGGTTAACAAACTCTCCCACAGACTCAAATTTAGTAGATTTTACATGACTCTCTGCTCAGCTCAGTTGCATCTTATCATGATTTTTACTTCAAATTATCTTCTCCATTAGTCATATTCATATTATGATTGGGGTCACTATACTGCAGTTCAGCTTTTACACTTAGCTTGCATTTCAGTACAGTTTCTCAGCATCTACAGCATGTCTAGTTATATAACAGTTTTCATATCTTACATGCTCAGTATATTCAAAGTACTGACTGCATACTTTTTGCGATATATTGGATTATGATATCTGGTTTGAACGTTCAGTTTTAGCATCGCAGCTAGTACAGTTCAGTTCCACTTCAGCGATTACTAGTGGTGAGTCATCATCATCCGATGATGGATATTCATGATGCTTTTTTTATAGTACTTTCAGTTTTTTGCATTTAGAGTAGCTGGGGGCTTGTCCCAATAACTCGTCAGTAGTAGAGCCTTTCAGATATAGAGTTAGCTATTTCAGTTCGGTAGTACTTTTCATACTCAGATGATTTCAGATTGTTATTCACCTTATAGTTTTATCAGTTTAGCTACCGTTCAGTTTTAAATATGTGAATTGTTTAGTATTATGCGATGTTATGGGTTAGCTTGGGGTCACTTATGGTTCTAAGAATTATGTTACATTCAGGGTGTAGGCTCGAGTCATGATAAAACCACTGTAAAAACCTGCTATGAACTCACTCATAGTCTCGGAATTCCCTACGGGGTCTAGTTTACTAGGTTACCCCCTAACGGAATACAACATATCACAACAATGCACAAATTATCATGATTACACAAAAGCTTCAGTTTTAAACCTCTCCATCTTTGAGTTTTATTAGCTCAATTTTACTACAAGGACTCTAACAAAGTACTATGGCCCTAACCACCCCATAACGATCGGACGGATAGTTAGAATATAATTATTGTTGGAGTCATAATTGATGGACTTTTTATAAGATATAGAAGTTTGAGGTAAGTTTTAAAATTTTAAAAATTCAAAAAACTAAATTTGGCTCAAAAATACTTTTTTCTTAGATTTTGAGTTTTTTCCATAAATTGACAAATTTTATGACCAAATAAATTTTTCTTATTATTTTTAGACTAATAAAAATATAGAAAAATAAATAATTAGACTACAGCAAGTAGTAATTAAAAAATAATTAGATTAAAATTACTATTTTATTTATTAAAATTCAAGTTAGTAGAAACATATTTTTTGTATTTTTTGTTTTTCAAATACAAATAAAACTTATATTTAAAATATGACTTTACTTTATATATTTTATGTACAATTCAAAAAATGAAAAATAAAATACAAAATTAAAAAAAAATGAACTAATTATTTTTAAATTAATAATAATAAAAATCAAATAACTAGACTACAACAATAAATAAATAAGAAAAATACTTAAGTTTACTAGCTTATTTATTTATTATTTTCTCTTATTGGATTTTTTTGTTTCATTTTGTTTTATCTTTTGTTTTTATTGAATCGACTTCCTTCTTTATCAATTTTTAAAAAAGATAAAATATAAAAATAAATATACTATCTAACTATTTTTAGACTAATACAAATATTAAAAAATTAATAAACAAATCAAAAATAATTAAGAATGACTAAGGATGTCTCATTGAAGGACTGGAGCAGTCCTCCGTGATACCATCACAGTATATCTATATATTGTGATGGTATCATGGAGGATTGAGGAGAGTAGTCCTCCATGATACCATGCCAGTATATAGATATACTGTGATAGTAGACTGAGTAATGTCTCATTGAAGGACTAAAACAGTTATTCATAATACCATGTCAATATATAGATATACTATGATGGTATCATAGAGGACTGAGGATTGTCTCATTAATGGATAATATCATTCCAGTATATAGATATACTGTGATGGTATACTGAGTAGTGTCTCATTGAAGGATTGAAACAGTCCTCATGATACCATGTCAGTATATAGATATACTATGATGATATCATAAATTCTCACTAAGGACTGAAGCAGATATCAATGATACCACGACAGTATATAGATATACTGTAATGGTATCATTGAGGCCTAAGGCAAACCTCAATGATACCATGATAGTATATAAATATTTTGTGATGATATCATGAAAGATTGAAAAGTGTCTTATTGAAGAACTGAGGTAGTCCTCCATAATACCATGCCAGTACATAGATATATTGTGACTGAGTAGTGTCTCATTGAAGGACTAAAATAGTTATCTGTGATACCATGCCAATATATAGATATATTTTGATGGTATCATAAAGGACTGAGGACTGTCTTGTTGATGGATGATGTTATTCTAGTATATAGATGTACTATGGTGGTATAAGGAGTGTCTTATTGAAGGACTGAAATAGTCCTCCAGATACCATGTCAATATATATATATATATATATATATATTATATATTATATATATATAATATATTATATATATATTAATATATGTGTTGTGTGTGTGTGTGTGTGTGTGTGTGTGTGTGTGTGTGTGTGTGTGTGTGTGGTGTGTGTGTGTGTGTGTGTGTGTGTGTGTGTGTGTGTGTGTGTGTGTGTGTGTGTGTGATGATGATATACTGAGGAATGTCTCTTTGAAGGATTGAAACAGTCCTCCATGATACTATGCTAGTATCTAGATATATTGTAATGGTATACTAATGAGTATCTCAATGAAGGACTGAATCAATTCTCCATGATAGGATGTCAACATATAGATATATTGTGATGGTATCATGAAGGACTGAAAAGTATCAAACTAAAGGACTGAAGCAGATCTCAATGAGTGTGAATGAAATTAGGTTCTGAAAAAAATAAAAATGAAAGAATTAAATAAAATAAAAAAATAAAAAATAAATAAAATAAAAAGAAAGGAGCTAAGATTGAGTTAATTAGATTATGATAAAAAAAAATAAAGTATAATATGATTTGAAAAAAAAATGAACGAAAAAAAAGAGAAAAAAATTAAAGAATAAAGAAATAAATGAGAAAAAAAGAGTAGAAAAAATAAAAAAAAATGGGTGGATGTTTATTATATCAGTTATCTTTTGTTGTTATAGAAAAAAAAATTAAGAAAAAAGAACAAAAAATCACGAATAAAAATAAATTATGGAAGAAAAAACAAAAATTAAAAAAGGAACGAAAAATAAAGAAATTAAAAAATAAAGAGAAAACAGAAAAAACACAAAAAGGGATCCAAAATTAATTATGATAGAAGAAAATAAAAAATAGCATGATTTGTGAATAAAATAAATAAACAATAAAGGAGAAAAAAATAAGAAGAAAAAAAGAAGGGGAATAGAAAAGAAAAATAATAAGAAGTAGCAAAATAAAAATAAATAACCAAAAAAGGAGGAAAAAAGAGAGTCAAAATTGAGGATGGATCAGATTATGATGTAAAAAAAGAAAATAAAAAATAACATAATTTGAGAAAAAAATAAAATGAACAAAGAAACATAAAAAAAAAAAAAGGAGCAAAAAAGTAGAGAAATAAAAAAAATGAAAAGGGAGCTAAATAACTAATAAAAACTACAAGAAAATAGGGTATTTTCTGTAATTAGTTAGGAAATATTTTTTGTAAAGGGTATTTCGTTGTAAATAGTTGGAAAAAGGCATAAGTACCCCCTCATTCTTTGGCTAAAGTTCCAACACACACTTTACCTTTGAGGGGGTTCTATTACCCCCCTCCCCCTAAACTTCTTAAAAATAGAATTTATTCCTCTCATAAAGAATGATAAATCACTAACTTTTTTGCTTTTTGCTTTTTTTTTTCTTCCCATTTATTTAGGACCCATTTAGCCATGAAAAAATTTCACCTTTTTTTGAATTTTTTTTCACTTTATTTGAAAATTATTGTTTGTCCATAAAATTTCAAATACAACTTAAAGTTGGCATTTTAAAAACAAAAAAAATTATTTTCACTTTACTTTTTTCACCTTTTAAATTATTGTTTTTCATATTTACCCTAGGGGTGCGCATCGATCGGTTCGGTTCGATTTTGTATATTATCGATTCGGTTTATCGATTTTTGGTTTGTCAACATTCAAAACCGATAACCAAACCAATAAGATATTCGTTATCGATTTTCGATTAATCAGTTTTGATCCTTAACGGTTTGGTTTTCGGTTTAACTGATAAGAAAATGCTTCTTTAATTTTTTTTGCTTTCTCTTATTTTCATCTACATATATACACTACCTTCATGCATAAAAGTCTATACAAATTACAAGCATAAGCAAATTCAAATACTTTATTACTAAAATAAACTTATTTTCTTTCTTGTTAACTAGCAAATTTGAATGTAGTAGCAACACTAGCGATCTCTCAAAAAGAAAAATAACACCAATAGGTAGAATTCCACCAAACCAACATCTTTAGAAAGAAAACAACAACTATAAAATGCAAAAAAATAATAGGGTATATATTTAAAATTTAAAGCCACTATTATAATTATGGATAAAAATATAGTTTTAATATAATCTTATTGGGTTATCGGTTTAACCATTAACAAAAACCTTAAAATCAAAACCGAACGGATAGCCTGATAAATTTTTTTACAAAATTGTTAAAAAGTTGTTAACCCAATAACCCGATACCGATAAACCAATAATATTTTTATCGGTTCGATTTATTGATTAAATCGGTTTTTGCACACCCCTAATTTACCCTATTTTTTTATTTTTATAAAATAACCTTATTTAAAATATATTTTAATTTCTTAGAAAAATACATTCAAATTCTAAATATTTATTGCAAAAAGCATTATCAAACACAACTTCAATTTTAAAATTTTTAAATAAAGTGAATTTCTTTTTATTTTCATGGCCAAACACCTTATTATTTTCTCTTCTACTCTACCACTTTGCTATAGGCATCACTTTTTTCCTCCACCAGGCCATCACCATTGCTACTACCATCATCATTTTCTTCGTCTCACTCCGATAATCATTGCTTTCCATTTTTCATTTCATTTTTTCTAAAATTTTTTTTTATTAAAATACAGTAAAAGCACAACACTCAATCATTGAAAATTCGGCAACAATCACCATCTTCCTTTTCAACTCTGACAATACTTAATTTTTTCTAATTTCATCTCCTTTCTCTTATCTAGCAAAGTTTTTAAAAGATTACTGTTTAAAAGAAAAATAAAATTTTAATTTAGTAATGTAAAAAATTCAACAATTAAATTAATTAGCACAAATAATTTAACTATTTAAGTTGTATTGTAATCGTTTATTGACAGATCTGTTGAAAGCTAGCAACTTTAGATTGTTTTGGCAAATCTGTAATGCAATATGTGAAGTAAATATTACCTTCAATGCTTCTATGTATACCTGTATGGACACTGCTCATTGTAGGGAGGAATGTAAATCATATAAATTATATTTAAGCACCATACATGCGAACGAAATTATTTTTAAGGGTAAAAAAGAGATAGACGGTGATAGGAAAAAAAAGAGAAGAAGAGGAAAAAAGCAAAAAAAGTTTAATGAAAAATACATGTGTCAGATTTTGATAGGTGCATGTATTTCACCATTTACCCTAGATCTGAATGTAGCATTTCACGGTGAAATTAATTTCACTTTTCAGAAGTTCATAGGAAATAATAGAACTTTAGCAAAGAAAATGTGTATAGTTGAAACTTTGAATCATAAGATAGGGAAAAAAAAATATGGCCAAATAATTTTTAAATAAAATAAAATTTTAAAAAAAAATCTCATAGCCAAACGGGTCCTATATAAATGAGAAGAAAAAAGAGCAAAAAAAATGAAGAAAAAGAATTAATGGCTTCTCACTCTCTCATACAGAGCGGAACACACTCTCTTTTCCACCTCATCACTCAAGGAGGAATTATAGTTCTAGTTTTAAAAAGTTTAGGGGGGATAATAGGACTCCTTCAAAGATAAAGTGTATAGTTAAAACTTTGATCAAAAGATGAGGGGTACTTATGCGTTTTCCCTAAATAGTCTGCTCCTATGGGCATGCATGTACTTTTTCAACAAAAAAAAAGAGGGGGGGGGGGGGGGTTTAGAAAATGGGTTTTCTTCTTCATTTTTTGTTGGTTATTCTTTTCAACTAGATACGAAGAGCTCGTGTTTGCGCGGGCCTAATATATATCACTTTTTTTATTTCAATTTATGTGACATGGATAAAATTTAAAGAGTCAATCAAATTTTATACGAATTTTAAATATTTTAAGTTATTAATTATTGTGATTTATAACACTTTTTACATAATTTTTAGATAATAATGCTACTCTCTCTATCGCAATTTATGTAGCACTGATAATTTTTGAGAGTCAATCAAAAAATTTATATAGTTTTTAGATATTTTAAGTTGTTAATTATTGTGATTCATAGTACTTTCTATATAATTTTCAAATAAATATATGTTACTCCCTCTGCTCCAATTTATGTGGTGTTGATAGAATTTTGAGAATCAACCAAATTTTTTGTCTTTTAGATATTTTAATTTGTTACTTGTCGTAATTCATAGGAGTAACTTTTACGTCATTTCATGTTACTTTCTCTGTCATAATTTATGTGGAACTGATAATTTTTTAGAGTCAATCAAGTTTTTTATATATTTTTAAATATTTTAAATTGTTAATTATTGTGATTTATAGTACTTATTATGTAATTTTTAAATATATAAATTTTACTTCAAAAAATTTAAAACTTCTATATTCGAATTCACGATCAAAGTGGGTCCATGCTAGCACGAGAATTTGGAGAGTCAATCAAATTTTTTACATAGTTTTTAGATATTTTAAGTTGTTAATTATTGTGATTTATAGTACTTTCTTCATAATTTTCAAATAATATATGTTGCTCCCTCTATTCCAATTATGTGGCATTAATAGAATTTTGAGAATTAACCAACAAAAATTATGTCTTTTAAATATTTTAAGTTGTTAATTATCGTAATTTATAGTACTTTTTACATCATTTTCATGTTATGTTTGATGTCCTAATTTATGTGGCACTGAAAATTTTGAGAGTCAATCATTTTTTTATGTATTTTAAATTTTGAGAATCAACCAAAAAATTTATATATTTTATAAATATTTTAAATTATTAATTATTATGATTTAGTACTTAGTACATAATTTTATAATACATAAATTATTAAATAGGCTTTTTACTTAATTTAATTCTACAAAAGAATAAGGACAAATTGGTCATTTTGATGTCTGACCCTAAGCTGCTCTATTCACTCTTATATTATAGTACCAGATACAATAGCTCGTGCAAGCACGGGCCCGATATATGTTATTTTTTCTATCTCAATTTATGTGACACGAATAGAATTTAGAGAGTTAATCAATTTTTTTTGTATGACTTTTAAATATTTGAATTTGTTAATTTTTTTGATTTATAATACTTTTTACATAATTTTTAGATAATATATGTTACTCTCTCTATCCTAATTTATGTAGCACTGATGAAATTTGGAGAGTCAACCAAAAAATTTATTTAGTTTTTACGTATTTTAAGTTTTTAATTATTGTGATTTATAATATTGTTTACGTAATTTTCAAATAATATACATTACTCCCTCCGTCCCAATTGCATATGTCTTTAAATAATTGAATTTGTTAATTATTCTGATAAAAAAATTTACGTTATTTTTAAATAATATATGTTACTTCCTCAATCCCAATTTATGTGACTGATAGAATTTTGAGAGTCATTCAATTTTTTTGTATGATGTTTAGATATTTTAAGTTGTAGCTTTTATATAATTTTCTGATAATATATGTTACTTTCTTTGTCCCAATTTATGTGCCGTTGATGTAAATTTGGAGAGTCAATCATTTTTTTATATAGTTTTTAGATATTTTAAGTTATTAATTATTGTAATTTATAGTACTTTTCAAATAATATATTTTACTTCATTTGCTCTAATTTATGTGGCGTTGATAGAATTTTGAGAACCAACCAAATTTTTTATCTCTTTTAAATATCTTAAGTTGTTAATTATCATAATTTATAGTACTTTTTACGTTATTTTCATATTACTTCTTCTATCCCAATTTATGTGGCATTCATAAATTTTGACAATCATCCAAAAAAAATTATATACTTTTAAATATTTTAAGTTGTTATTTATTGTGACTTATAGTACTTATTACGTAATTTTTAAATTTATAATTTATTAAAAAAATTAAATTAATGTAATTCTAGAAAGATGAAGGGAAAAGTGGTCAATTTTGTGTCTGACCCTAAGCTCCTCACATTCGCCTTTTTTAGTAATTTTTAAATATTTTAAGTTGTTAATTATTGTGATTTATAGTACTTATTATGTAACTTTTTTAAATATATAGATTATTAAGAAAACTTTTTAAATTAATTAATTCTACAAAAAATGAAGGGCAAAATGATCAATTTTGCATCTGACCCTAAGCTGCTCTATTCGCTTCTCTATATATTATTTTAAGTTGTTAGTTATTGTGATTTATAGTACTTATTACGTAATTTTAAATTTGTAAATTATTAAAAAAAAAAATTAATGTAATTCTACGAAAGATGAAGGGCAAAGTGGTCAATTTTGTGTATGACCCTAAGCTCCTCACATTCGCCTTTATTAGTAATTTTTAAATATTTTAAGTTGTTAATTATTGTGATTTATAGTACTTATTATGTAACTTTTTTAAATATATAAATTATTAAGAAAACTTTTTAAATTAATGCCTTGGTAATGGATGTTTTGATAAGACAAATCCAAGGTGCAGTGCCATGGTGTATGTTGTTTGCGGACGATATTATTTTGATTGACGAGACTCGTGAGGGAGTTAATGCCAAGTTAGAGGTTTGGAGATAAACTCTGGAGTCTAAAGGGTTCAGGTTGAGCAGGACGAAGACAAAATATTTGGAGTACAAATTTAGCGGCATGTCGCAGGAATCCGGTGTGAAAGTGAGGCTCGATACGCATTCCATCCAGGGGAGAGGTAGCTTCAAGTACCTTGGATCTATTATCCAAGGGGATGGGGAGATTGACGAGGATGTTACCCATCGTATTGGTGCAGGGTGGATGAAATGGAGGCTCGCTTCCGGAGTCCTGTGTCATAAGAAGGTGCCTCCTAGACTGAAAGGCAAGTTCTACAAAGTGGCAGTTAGACCGGCTATGTTGTACGGACAGAGTGTTGGCCAGTCAAGTACTCTCATGTTCAGAAGTTGAAGGTAGCGGAGATGAGGATGTTGCGATGGATGTGTGGGTTTACTAGGAGGGATAGGATTAGGAATGAGGATATTCGAGACAAGGTGGGAGTGTCTTCAGTAGAAGACAAGATACGAGAAGTGAGGTTGAGGTGGTTCGGGGACGTGAGCAGGAGATGCAGGGAGACCCCGGTGAGGAGGTGTGAGAGTTTGGCTATGGATGGTTTCAAGAGAGGTAGAGGTAGACCAAAGAAATATTGGCGAGAGGTGATTAGACAATATTTGGCGCAGTTGCGGCTTACCGAGGACATGACCTTAGATAGGAAGGTGTGGAGGGCTCAGATTAGGGTAGACGGTTAGTAGGTAGGTCTGCTTCATACTAGTAGGTAGGGTTGGAGTGTCTTGTGCACTAGTTAGTAGTTGTAGGTCTGCTTTTGTAGTTTCTTGTTCTTCAGTTTTGCTGCTTTCTTAGGGTTTCATATGGTTCGAGTATAGTACTATTTTGTTATAGCATGCTTCTGTGATTACTTGTTGTCCTTTTACTGTGTATATCTCTTGTACTTTTATTTCGACCTCTTATGGTCCTTTTTGGTCTTGAGCCGGGGGTCTATCGGAAATAGCCTCTTTACTTTATTTGAGGTAAAGGTACGGTCTGCGTACATTCTACCCTCCCCAGACCCCACTTTGTGGAAATACACTGGGTATGTTGTTGTTGTTGTTGTATTTCTACAAAAAATGAAGAGCAAAATGGTCAATTTTGCATCTGACCCTAAGCTGCTCTATTCGCTTCTCTATATATTATTTTAAGTTGTTAGTTATTGTGATTTATAGTACTTATTACGTAATTTTTAAATTTATAAATTATTAAAAGAAAATTTAAATTAATGTAATTCTACGAAAGATGGAGGGCAAAGTGGTCAATTTTTTGTCTGACCCTAAGCTCCTCACATTCGCTTTTTTTAGTAATTTTTAAATAGTTTAAGTTGTTAATTATTGTGATTTATAGTACTTATTATGTAACTTTTTTAAATATATAAATTATTAAGAAAACTTTTTAAATTAATATAATTCTACAAAAAATGAAGGGCAAAATGGTCAATTTTTCATCTGACCCTAAGCTGCTCTATTCGCTTCTCTATATATTATTAAAATAGTTTAAATTGTTAATTATTGTAATTTATAGTACTTAGTACATATTTTATAATATATAAATTATTAAATAGGCTTTTTTACTTAATGTGATTCTACAAAAGAATAAGGACAAATTGGTCATTTTGATGTTTGACCCTAACTGCTCTATTCACTCTTATATTATAGAGTAATAATAAGGTTTAAATTATTTTTATTTATTAAATTAAAAATTCATTTTCCTTATTATTTTGAGCCTTAATGACATATGTCATCGATTTATTTGTTGGTTTTCCATAACATCAGCATGTGAGATTTGTAGACTGATTGTCATTTTGTGTTTGATAGGTACAAATTTATTAAAATTAGAGTGTTCAATCAGGACAACTACACAAATGGCCCTCGAAGAGAGTGACTTTACATTTTTGTCTCCCTTAAAAAAAGTCTTACAAAAATAGTTATCCTTCTTTTTATGTATAAAACAACTATCTTTTTGTCCCTCTATACCTCAAATATTTTTAAACAACTCTCAATGTTCATTTGTCTCTCAACTTCTATATTATTTCTTTTTCTCTTTTTTATTTTTCTTTGATTTTTATTTTTTCTTTTATCTTTTTTTTTCCTTTTTTCTCGACCTTTATTTTTCTTTTATTTTTTTCTTCTACATTTTTTTTTCTTTTTTTCTCAATCTTTATATTTTTCTTTTTCTCCTCTCAATTTTATTTTATTCCTTTTTATTTTTCTTTAAATTTATTTTTTATTTTTTATTTTTTTTCTTCATTTTTTTCGTTTATTTTTTGTTGTCTTTTTTTTTCTTCATTTTTTTCCTTTTTTCTCAATCTTTATTTTTTTTCTTTTCTCCTCTCGACTTCTATTTTTTTTATTTTTCTCTTTTTTTTTCTTTGATTTTAAATTTTTCTTTTTTCTTTTCTTTTTGGGTCATTTTTTCTCAACCTTTATTTTTTTATTTTTTATTTATGAGATGTCCTATAACTCTTGCTTTAGAGGCAAGACTTAGCCCAAGGACTTCAAAAAAACAAATTACGCCCCATGAGCAAGACTTGACACTAGCACATTGTGTCTTGATTTATGAGTTGCTTTATAACATTTGCTTTAGAGGCAAGACTTAGCCCAAGGACTTCAAAACAACAAATTACGCCCCATGAGCAAGACTTGACACTAGCACATTGTGTCTTGATTTATGAGATGCTTTATAACATTTGCCTTAGAGGCAAGACTTAGCCCAAGGACTTCCAAATTACAAGTTACGCCCTATGGGCAAGAGTTGACACTACCACATTGTGTCTTGATTTATGAGATGTTCTATAACTCTTGCCTTAGCGGCAAGACTTAGCTCAAAGACTTTCAAACAACAAGTTACGCCTCATAGGCAAGAGTTGACACTACCACATTGTGTCTTGATCTATGAGATGCTCTATAACATTTGCCTTAGAGGCAGGACTTAGCCCAAGGGCCTCCCAAAAAATAAGTTACGCCCCATGGGCAAGAGTTAACAGTACTTCATTGTGTCTTAACTTATGAGATACTCTATAACTCTTGCCTTAGAGGCAAGACTTGGCTCAAAAATTTTCAAACAACAAGTTATGCCCCACGAGCAAAACTTGACACTACCTCATTGTGTCTTGATTTATGAGATGTTCTATAACTTTTGCCTTAGAGGCAAGACTTGTTCCAAAGGACTTTCAAACAATAAAGCACGCCCTTAAGTTTACTTCGATGTCAAAGAAAGAAGATCCTCTTTGCGGATTATCCAACTTTTTATTCACTAGCAAAAAATAATAGAGGTTAAGAAAAAAGGAAAAAGAGAAGGAAAAATAAAGATTAAAAAAAAGAAAAAAAGAGAGAAAAAAAAAGAGAAAAAATAAAGATTGAAAAAAAAAGAGTAAGAGAAAAAGAAAAAAGAAAAAAAGAAAAAATACATGTTGAGAAAAGAGAAATGAGAATTAAAAAAAAACAAAATTTGAGAAAAAAGAAAAAAATAAAAGATAAAAGAGAAAGAAAAAATAAAAATTAAAAGTTGAGAGACAAATGAACATGGAGAGTTGTGGTGTAGAGAGGCAAAAATTGATTGATTGTCATAATGTAATTACAGTGTAATTACAAGGGTTCTGTTTGGTTGCACAAGTGTAATTACATGGTTATATTAAAATTTTAAAATTAAAGTTAATTATCAAAAACTAAAAATTTATACTAAGCAAATAAGGGCCTTTATAAATGATATTAAATTAAATATTTAAGATATATATATATATATATATATATATATATATATATATATATATAGTCTTTTGAAATATATTAATTAATAAACATATATTCTTAACTAATATTATAAAAAAATTGATTTATATTTTTAAAATTAGTATATTTTAATTAAATTAATCATAAAAACTTAAACTACATGATCTTTAAGAACATCATAAAATGCATGTTTAACAAAAAGATTAATATTATAAATATAATATCATAAAATTATTAAAACACTTGACAAAACATAATATATCAATTCTAACTAAAAAATGAATGGCTTGCAATATGGCTAGCAACAGGACCGGGAGTTACCGGTACTGGTACCGGTCCATCCTGGTCCGGTAGCTATCGGTTAGGGTAGGGGTAGGGGGTACCGGGATGGAGAACGAAACGGAAGGGGTATTTCTACCGGATCGTCCCGGTTCGATTTGTACCGGTACTGATCTGATTTCTGGGCGGGAAAATTTATTTATTTATTTTTTTAATCAAATGACCGTTAGGCTAGCCGTTGGCAACACCCCACCCAACGACCATTTCACCCAAAACACCTCCCAAAACACCCCCCTACTCTCCAAACTTTTTTTAATACTCCAAAGTTTTTAAAAATACGTTTTAGTCCTAATTTTTAACTATACAAACCTCTCACCCCTTCATTATTTACTACAAGAATATTCTTCTTCTTCATCTACTCTCTCAAGTCTCAAGTCTCAACTCTCAAGTCTTCTACTCTCTAGTCTCTATTGAATTGTTAATTTTATTAGTTTGAAAGTTTTGGTGAATTATTTTGGAGCAATCTTCAAGCTTCAAGTTTCATCTATCAATTTTGGCTTTTGGTTATACACGTCTGTTTTTACGCAGACTTTTGGTACATTTGTTCCAACTTTCATCTCTTTACTTATTTATTTTTTGCATTTAATTTTCGTATTTATTTATTTGCTTACTTTTAATATTTTAATATGAATTTCGGTGATAAAAATATTGTCAAAGGTAAAAAATTATTTATTGGTAGATTGGCTAATGCAGTAACCGAAAAAAGTAAAGTCGGTAGTTCTTCTAAATCCAAATCTAAAACTAGACAAGTGCCTCAATTAAGAATAAATACGGATGCTTTTACACCTGTTGATGAAACTCCTTTTAATATTGATAGCAATACTCAATTAGATCATGAATCTTTACAAACAAGGTTTGGTAATTTTAATGAAGAACTAGATGAAGAAATAGAATATGATAATGAATATGATGATAATGATACTTATGATGATGATGAAACAGAGTCGCCTATGGCTACTAGTCCCGCTACTGAACTCCCCACTCCCACTCTCGCTCCCGCTCACCCTGTACATCCTACTAGGGCTAAGCCCAATGCTTAACGTCCTAAATATCTGTTGTGTGGTAATTTATGACTCAAAGTGAGGATAAAACTCAAGCTATTTGTAAAAAATGTAAATGTATTTTGAATTATAAAACTACGAGAAAATCGGGTGGGACGGGACATTTAAGAAATCATTTGTTGGGATGTTGTAAAAGAGAATTTTTGCAAGCTCAGGCTATAGCCGATGCAATAAAACATGGTACTCCCCTTCCTGATGCATCTGTAGGAGTAGGGGCCTCTAACATGATCCAAACACAGTTAAACCCTTCTAATGTTTCTGGCCCTAGTACACATCGCAGTTATAGTAGAAAAAGAGATCTTGAAGAATTAGCTAAAATAATTGTTGTTTGTGGCTTGCCTTTTAGTTTTGCTGAAAATTCCGGTTTTGTTCATTATATTCAAATAGTGTATAATCCATCTTTCATAGGTTTTTCAAGAAATACAATTAAAAAAGCTATTTTTGATTATCAAGGACAATATTTACAATATCTTCGTTGTTTATTTTACTATTATACTTGTAGAATAGCTATCACTTCTGATATGGGTCGTAGTGTTAATGGTAATGATTATTTCACTATTACTGGTCATTGGATTGATGAAAATTGGAACATACAAAAGAGAATTTTAGGTTATAAATGTTGTGAAATGCTGAAAACCGGTAGTTACATAGCTCAAACTATTATAGATGTTTCACAATATTATGGAATTTGTAATAAAGTAATTAGTGTCACCCTTGATAATGCTTCTAATAATACAAATATTGTTGATAAACTAAAATTGATACGTTGCCCTATTTATAATGACGATTTTCATATTAGGTGTGCTGCATACATATAATTTGATTGTCAGAGATGGTATAGCAATGTATAATGATGGTTGTATAAAATGTGAAGTTGCATGTCATTTTATTTTTAAATGTCAAGTAAAGTTTAAACGTGTAGAGTTTGACCGCCGTTGTCATGAATTTCAACTTCTCCCTAGAAAAATTCCAAAAATGGTGTCTACTAGATGGAATTATTTATATGAAATGCTTAAAGTTGCTTATGAATATAGAAAGCTTTTACAAATGGTTTGGAATGCTCATAATTCAAATAATGATTATAGAATTACTGACACCGATTGGGATGAAGTATATGAAGTTAAAGAATTTTTAAAAGCTTTTTATTTAGCTACAAAATAAATATCTGGACTTTATTATCCAACTATTTGTTCAGTTTTATCAAATATATGTGCTATTTCTGATAAATTTTTTCAATAAAAAAATATTTCACGGTTTAAAGAGTCCATTAATACAATGATTAAAAAATTTAGAAAATATTTTTTCCCTATTCCTCAAATTTATTTAACTGCTTGCTTATTAAACCCAACTTACAAAGAAATAGGTGCAGCACGAATGGTTGAAAGAATATATCCAAATTTAGATATTTTAGATATTATAAATAACCAAAATAACGAAGGTGACGAAGTTGACGAAGTTGACAAAATACCTAGTTTGTCCGATATTAAAGATAGCATAAGAATTGAAGCTAGAAAATTGTATGACTTGTATAATTCTAGTAGAATAAATGATGTAGTATGTAATGTAGAACCTACAAATTCTAGGCGTAGATATTCAAATGAAGATGATATTGATGATATGATGGAAAATTATCTTGGTCTTGCTTCTAATGAAAGGAATGATTTTGATGAATATCTTAATCAGGAAACGAAAAGTATTAAGGATGCACAAGGCAAACCTCAACTTTTAGAATAGTGGAGGACTCGCGGCAAGTCATTTCCAAAACTTCAACCGGTGGTTCGAGATTTGCTAGCTACTCAAGCATCTTCAGTAGCTTCGGAGGGCGCTTTTAGTGCAGCAAGATTTCAAATTGGGGAGCATAGGTATTCATTAGCATCAGACAGCTTGGAAATATTGGTATTGTTTAGAGATTGGATCAATGCCAAGTGAAGGAATTATGGGCGTCTTAGTTTACATGCCCAATTTGAATATGATATAGATAATATTTAGGTAAATTCTAGTGAAGACGGCATGGGTGCATTGGAGGATCAAACACAACAACCACTTCTAGAAAATGTTATCAGAGAAATGTTAGAATCTCTACGTCAAGACTATTTTCAAAGTTTCAAATATTAGTATGATAATTCGAGGCCTAATTCAAACAGAACCCTTCCTAAAAGGTGGCTGCGTAGATTAAGTTAATTTTTATGAATAAAATTATAGGCTATTCGCCTTAAATTTTTTTAATTATTGTCTTCAATTTAATACAAGTCTTTTATATATTTCAATTTTTAAATGTTTTGAACTTAAGTTACAATTTGAAATTTAAAAAGTTTGAAAATTAAAAGTTTGATATAGTTTAAAAAGTTTCAAACTTAAGTAAGTTAGTTATAGTTTGAAAATTTTAAATTTAAACTTTTAAGACTTAGACTTAAGAGTTTGAAAATTTAAACTTTAAGAATTTGAAATTTGAAATTTAAACTTTTAAGACTTAAGAGTTTGAAAATTTAAACTTTAAGAGTTTAAAATTTGAAATTTAAAAAAAGTCGAACTTATTATTTATTAAGTTATACTTTTAAAAGAAATATAAATAAGTTTAAAACAAGTTTTTAATTATAAAAAATCAAGTTTTTAATTTAACTAAAAAAAATTTAAAAAAAAAAAAAAACCGGTTTCCGATCCGGTACCGGCCCGGTCCCGATTAGTACCGGTTCGAGATGGACAAGTGGTACACTGTCGGTATTACCGGCCGGCACCCGACTGTTAGATGTCGATACCGGTTCGACATTCCCGAATCCGGTCCTGTTGCCAGACTTAGCTTGCAATGTGAAATATCAAGTCAATACTAGTAAAACAAATAAATTGAAACTGAAAATATAATATAAGTTCAAAATTCAAAACAAAAAAGTTAACATAATATTCTTATGTTAAATTTCAATATAACGTATCTTAATATGATTCAAAAGAAAAGGAAAACCTAAGTCTATAACCTTATTCAACAATGAATTCTGCTTTAATTTAAAAATTAGAATACTAACTAAATTATGCTAAATGAAAAAAATAAATAATACGAACAATTGCATGAAATCACAAAAAGTAAAGGTTTGAAAATGAGAAGGAAATGAAATATAAAAAATATATTTTTTAAAATTATTAGAATAAAAAAAAATTAAAATAATAGAAATAAAAAATAAATTAAAACAAAAAAATAGAAATAGAAATAAAAGGATGAAATTAGAAAGTAATCAACTTGTAATTACACCATGTAATTACCAGCAATTCACAACTCTTCCCTGTGAATTGGAGAGTGTAATTACCCCCGTGCCAATTACACCCAATTATCTGCTGACCAAGTAATTACCTGATCAACCAAACATGCCAAACTGTGTAATTACACCCAATTACACTAAATTCAATTCCCAGGGTGACTTTCCAAACAGGCCCTAAAGGTCGGACCTGCCAAATTCATGTTGAAGCAAGACCTATCTACCAAAATGAACTTCAATCTTAAATCCAAATAGTATATTAGGGCATAAAAAAGATCAATAGAAATTAACCAGGAAAAAGAATGAAACGAAATCACACAAGCATTATTGGTAGCGGTTTAGAGCACATGTCCATTCCTCTTTCACAAAAGTAGCTTGTAGGAAGCATCCTGGTATCGTAACCGAATACAGTAGACAAGTAATAATCAGATCAGAATTAGCAGATACACTACGGAATCCTTCAAGAAAAGCCACAATTTAAGTGATCAAACATAGGGTGCTAGATAGGTTTCGCAACCTGAAAACAAATAATGCCCCTGAAAGTATCGGAATAGCATCTATTGTGCAACATTACTCATAGACTAATTAGTTCAAAGGCATTAGCTTGTTTTACGGAAAGTCGTTTCTTTAGCATCATCAGAACTCATGGTCAGACCAGGATAAAAAAAAGTGTGCAGCGCGAAAGCCGTTGCGCCTTAGTGCATCCATTTTCTTGCAACTAGCACGCTTGACTAATAAGATAGAAAGGGTCTTTCTCACATGATTGAAGCCATACACCTAAGTTCATTAGCAATTTAAAGCAACTATGGTATTTGAATAATATAAGAATTTGGGTCACATGGCGCCACTGCTATTGATTGACCTGATCAGATTGCTTTGGAGAGTACTTGTCCATCAGCTTAGCCAGTTCAAGGTCGAATTTCCTCTCAAGTTCAACCTCCTCTTCCCAGTATTTGCGTCTCAATGCAGTTATCCTATCTTCATGAGTTCGCATCAGATTCTCCCTCTCTTCCACAAACTCTCCCATTTCCTTATCCTGAAGTTTGATAAATTTCGCGACTTTCTCTGCCCTGAAATGCAAATGACAAATAAAATAAAATAAAATAAAAGGAAGATCTGGATCTTTAGAAAATTACCAAAGCATTTTATAAATAAAATATGTCAGGAGGCATAATATAAGGTCTGAGATTTCCCTTGTAACACAGAGATATCACAACTATAATAAAGCTGAAGTGGTGTTTGGATTGAGAATCGGCTGACTTTTGTTCCAATATTAGAAGAAAATACTTCATTTATGTTTCTTCGCAAAACAAATGTGATTGTTTGGATTTGGGAGATCTTTGGGTTTTTCTTCTGGAAAATAACATTGAAACCCTACAACAATATTTTATAGGTAAAGTGGTGGCTTTCATAAGGGTAAAATGATAAATTAAAACCAACTAGGAACCAAAGGCAGTATTTTCGAATAATAAAAGAATTTATTCTGAAGAATACAAAAAAGAACTCAAGGAATTCCTAGATGAAAAAATCTAGACGCAAAATTGTAATTGCGAAGTTAAATTGGGGGCCAAAAAAAGACTGCTTTGTTCTCTGTGCCCATGGTGGAGCCACTAATTTTCATGCCGCGAAAACTAAATGGATCATAACGAAGTTTCTTCTAACACAGCAGGGGATTAACAAGAATTAGCTTGTCTTATTTAGTTCCAGATGTAATAAAGCAAAGGCAAAATACCTACCAAATTACAGGTACCGAAATGAAGCCTTCAAAAGAATGTTATACCTGACTCGATGATCCTCAACTGATGAAGTATTTGCATTAGATTGTTTGACCATCTCACGCAGCTCTTGCTGTATCTTTTCAAACTTGTCCTCCTCAGCAGTCCTGGCATCGTGAATTATTTTGATCTGATCTTTGAAAAACTGCTCTTGATACTCCATCTACAGAAAGCATAAGAACATGAATCAGATTGTATGTAGAGTAGAGAAATCAAAGAAGAGGACAATATTCTAAAAACACAAAGGAAAGAGTGCTTGCCCCAGAAAAAAGAACAGAAAACACCAATGAGATGAAAAAACAAAATCCAAATGCAGAGGCAAAGAAAAGTTATATGATTGACTTCTATGAATAATTGAATGTCAAGCAAGACAGTTGTCCTAGTGTCAATCGTAATTTTAGAACGTCATACGTGCAACATGCAGCTACTGAGAGACACAATCAGAAATTACAATAAGGCGTTAATAATCAAAGAATATATCATCATTTAAATCCATGAAGAGGCAAGTTATTGCAGCATTTTTATAGAAGGTCAGTTACTGCAGCGTTAACCTATGTTGCTCGGATTCTCCTAAAAAAATGCCGCACCAGTGTTAGATCCTCCAAAAATGCACTACTTTTGGAGGATCCGACATGCACCGGCCGGCATTTGCGGAGAGTCCAAGTAACATTGGCATTAACATCTCAAGGTTCCAAAATTTGATCAAATGGTGCACGTAGTAGTACCCACATTTATATATCTGTCCTTTTCTTACATACCTCTTCCTTGATCTGTTCATGGTGCATCTTTGTTTTCAATCTGACAATCTTGTTCTCTTCCAATGTCTGACGGTGTTTTTCACTCACCAGACTGAGAGATTCTTCAAGAGCTTTAGCCTGCATTTGGTGTTTAGCAGCTTTGTTCTTGAACCATATTAGTTGTTGATTATCTTCCCTCATCTGCTTGGCTGGATTCCAAACAGTTTCTTTATATGACCTCATCTCAAACTTCAACCTTGATTTCCCTACAAATCACACAGGAAATCAAACTTTGATCACATATTTGTTAAATACAGGGAAGATCAGTGTTTCTCTAAAGTACAACAATTTGTTCAGAGAGAAAATAATCACAAATACCAGTTGAATGCTGGTTAAAGTTATCAATGTCTCTTTTATCTGCCATATAACCATAAAGCAGACGTTTCCCCCCAGGATAAAATCGAACTGGACGGCGTTCCCATGCATCTCTATCTCTTCCATTTTCAGAAAAATGCTCACTGAGACGATCAGCCTCAATGTATCCCACTGCAGAAGCCTCAAAAATCAACAAACTCATGCCACGATGGCCTTGTGGACCGTATGAATGTCGAGCCTTGACAGCAGCATAAGAGCTAAAATACTCGAGCAGCTCCTGATTTCCCATTCCAATCCACTGAGAAATGCAGTTCAGAGAGAGAGAGAGAGAGAGAGAGAGAGGGGTATTAGACATCCATCCAATAAAGTGGTAAATATAAGTATATCAATCAAACAGAAGACAAATAATCACTCTACCTTCTCATTTTCATCTTTATCAAGCCTCGTGTTCATGATAATAACCATTGGTGGCCATGCTATTTCTTTATCTTTAAATTCGATGCCATCCCATCTTCCATACACTTCACCTGAAGGTACAACAGAAGTACCTCTCTGACGCAGCTCTTCCTCCAAAAGTTCAGCAAGTTCTCTGTGTATTTTAACCCTTAATCCTTTCGTTTTTGCATGGGTCATCAATGATTGCAACCCTGTAAACCATTCAATCGCACCTGGACCACCTTTGCATGCAGGGCAGTGCCACTGTCGTTCAGGATCATTAATCTCAGTAACAGTCAAACTGTCAAGAGATTCAAAAAGTTGTTTGAACCAACGATTTTTCTTGCGCATCTCATAATTCGTTTCAGCCACATCTGAATCAAAGTCATCACTCTGAAGGTCATCATCACTTTCATCAAGAAAATCCAATTCGTTATCCTCAGCATCATGTTCACTGGTCTTATCATCATCAGCAACCGGGGAAGTATCCTTGGGATGAGCTGAGGAAGCTCTAGCAGACCAATCCCAACCATTCTTCAAAGCAGGTGGAACTGCAGCAGGTGATGGGAAACCTCCATCATACAGCTGCGGCCTTGCAAATTTTCGAGGATCATTAGGTGTAGACCAGTTATTTCCAGAACCCCGTCCTGATCCAACATTGTTATGCATTCCCAATTTCTTAACAACATCTGGATGACCCCAAGCTTTAGTATTCTGGTTTCCCCAAGCTTCTGGACTGGGATTCTGAGGAGCCCATTGCTTCCCAGCACTGCTTCCACCCTTGTTCTTGGGCTTCCTAGCATACACTTCCCATCCATCATTTTGTTTAGAGTTCAAGCCCATATCTCCAACGCCTAGATTTATCTCATCAACTGTTGGTGTAGAGGTAGCTTTCTGCTTTTCTGATGAATTAGAAGGCTTCCCAACCCTTTTGCTGGAACTCATCTTTGGATGAAGCTGTTAGCTGGAGATAAAAACATATACTCATGAATCAACATTCAATCACTGTGAAAATATAAAACATAGGTAGTGTAACGTTTCACCAACCTAACATGCATGGCTGATAATTAGAACAAATAGGGAAAACATCCAAAATATACACTTGTGATAGGTTATATATATTCTAACTTCACCTAAATCATTTCCAATACACATAGATACCAGCCAATATAAATTAAACTGTAAATAGAACAGAAGAGAGTATATTTAGGCTCCCAATTAGCAAATCTGAAAAAGGGAATTCCTCAAGACCAACAGCAACTCCCCTCCCTAAACATTCAGCAAAAAGAATAAACAGGAATATAAACGAGGTAAAAAGAAAAGGCAGGTACACTATGAGAGCACAAACCCCAAAACGAAATGTGTACTACAGATAATGTAAAGAAAATGAAGGTACACTTCGAGAGATAAACCCCAAAATATAATGCGCACTAGAGATACGATGCCAAAATACCATTTCTGCTGGCCTGCATTACACAATCTAAAATGGGTTCCCTATTGTTCTTCTTATGCTCCAATCATAGGCATAACTAAGAGATAATACCAACATTTCTACATGAATTTAATATTTTATAGAAACTCTATAAATCAAAGTTTGTTCCCTGAGACTTATTTTCACGTATCAAAGGATGAGTAAATGGAAGGTAACTGAGTCAGGTAAATTTATAATTTACTGCCACCTCTAGGAACAAAGCACACAAAAAGGGAACTGTCAATCACGAGCCACAAAGGGATATGAAAACCAAATGCAAGTCCATAAAAGACACTATGAATCATCACTATCATACACCAATCAATTAAATCTAAAACAAATAATGATTTTTAAAGATCCCATCCCCAGGATGGGCTGCCTAAAACACGGAAACACCAACTGAATCAGTGTTCTTCACAAATCAAATTAACCATCTACTTTCCACAATTATCCTTTTTTTAAAAACTGGTAACATCATTTTTTCATCCAATACTATTCTTGCTCCTCCAGTCCAAGATATACATAGTTAGTATCTACATATCCGAAATAAAAAAAGAACCCAAATCCAATTTAGTTCCAAAAAATGGTCAAACCATGTAAGTAAATAGTGAATTTCTTACTTTTTTTACGAGAAGAGGGAGGGTGGTTTAAAACCCTTCTATCAAAAGAGTATACATAACGCAGAAGAAAGGTCAAGGAGGTATTAACAAGAAATTTAAAAAGAAAACATTTAGTGACTGAATGCCAAGAAACTCAGAACCCAGAAATACGATAACACCCAACTCCATCCAGAAAAATGTAAAGAAAGTGAAAGGCATTACTATCATAAGGGTATCATCACATAAGCATGAATTAACAAAGAATATTGACAAGTCAGAATCAGGGTCTCTTTATGCCACAAAATGCATTAACAACCCCAGTTAAAAAAATCGGACAAAAACACTAAAAAGGGTTTAGGGTTTTGACCGCGTGAGAGAGAGAGAGAGAGAGGAGAAATTAAGGAAATTGGGAGGACCTACAACTTGGCTTCCACAGAGAGAAATGATCGCCAGGGCCTAGAAAGAGTAGAAGCAAATTTCGCCGGAGAAGGAAGAGTAAGTGATTGTGGACTTTGAGAGGAAAAGGAGAAGAAGTTGATGAAATCAATAATCCCTTGGTTTGCCCAGAAAAAAGAGCTGACAAGTCCTTTGAAGTTTTTAATTAAAAAAAAAAGGAATTGGATTTGAGTGGAATTAGGTGTAATTACATAATTTGACATATTTGAAAGAGTATTGGAGCTGTTTGGAAAGTCACTTTGGAAGTTGAATTTTGTGTAATTGGGTGCAATTATACTGTTTGACCAAATAATCACTTGATTAGTAAGTAATCGGGTGGAATTGGAATGAGGTAATTACATTTTTTAATTCTAGGAAAGCAAGTGTGAATAAGGCTACTTTTTAATTTTTTTCTTTTATTTTTATTTTAATTTCTTTTCATTTTAATTATTTTTTTTATGTTTATTACTGTATTATTCTTTTTAAATGTATTTTTTATTTTACATTATTTATACTTATTTTCTTACTTCTCATTTTTCAACCTTTACTTTTTAGATTTCATGTAATTGTTTGCATTATTTACTTTTAAATTATTTTGTTTATTTAGCATATTTGCTTTACTATTCTATTTTTTTTAATTAAAGTAGAATTCATTGTTGAATGATGGTCTTTATAAAGGATATCATGGATATCATTTATAAAGGCTCTTATTTGTCAAATATTAATTTTTAATTATTAATAATTAATATTTATCCTAAAATTTTAATATAAGTATGTAATTACACTTGTGCAATCAAAAAGTGCACTTGTAATTACACTGTAATTACATTGTGGCAAACAAACAGGTCACGATAATTACTATACCGATTACTTGAATCACCCTCAAATTTATTCGATCCGCCCCAAATTTATTTAACCCTTATAATTTCACCTAAAATAATACCCTCTATCCCCATGTTTCACCCAAAACAAAATCCTTTAGGGTCTGTTTGGAAAGCCACCTGGTATTAGAATTGGTGTAATTACTAGGATAGTAATTATCAGTCTAGTAATTACACAGCTTGGTAATTACAATGACATGTTTTGATACAATATCGGATACGCGAAAAGAACGAAACAAAGAAATTAAAGATAAAAAAGATAGAAAGGTAGACACAAAAGTGAAATCAAAGGCAACCAATACTATATTAAAGTAAAGACCTCCTTCGAATGTTCAAATGAGCACCTAACCTATAGAGATAACCCTCAAGAGGAATGATTTCCTCTAGCAAGCAATCCCATCAATATTTCAAACAACAATGGCCTTAACCTCAACTCTCACAAGAGTTTCACACATAATCTCAATAATCAAAATAATTTAAATCTCATAAAATGGATAAGTGTAGTATTTATACTAAGCTAGACTAAGGATGAAGATTAAGGATAATTATTACAAAAATACCCTTAATGAAATAAGGGTCTTCTTAGGCTTAAGGACTTGTATTCTAAAAATAGTCATTTTGCATACATAGCTCCCTTTCTCCCTCCTTCCTTGTACTTCCATTTGAGCAAGTTGATGGCATTCAAGTCTTCATTCCAAGCACCCTCCAAGCCTCCAAAATAGTGACTCGATTAAAAGTTTACAAACTCTTTAGCTCGACTTCCTGTGCATGGTTTTGAGGAAACTCGGCTTGCATCATTCTCCCTTTCTTGAAAAGGATTCGTCCTAAATCCAAACCTAGCAAAATCATAGGGAAACCAAATAACCTCAAGACATGAGGGTTAGTGTTAGCACTATCAATCCTTTCAACATGCCAAGGATGCACAAACTTGTGATATAACCATGCATCAACTATTCTCTTAAGGAACAATCTTTCAAATGAAACACAAAATACTTGGCTATTCCAAAGATCATGAAATATGAATTTCCTAAAAGTCTCAATGGTGTCAAAATACCAAGTAAGGAATATCACGTTGATTCTAGGAGACATAAAATACAATTGATCCTCTATTTGAAGATAAAACCACTTTCAAGGTGACACCATGACCAAATCACTCAAATTTAAAGCATCACCGGGATCAAAAGGAAAGGACATCCACATATCGTGGTCAAGAAAACAAGCATCTACCCTCTTAAAATTCATATCAACATAAGATACACACTCAACACAAGTAAGAGTATCATCATATGCAAATATATAGTAAAGAAAGGTGTCTCGCAAAATTACTTCATCCATGGGGTCCTCACTTATAAGGTCACTATTAGATTCAAAAATATCATCAAGAATCAAGAATAGGACAACCCAAAAAAAAAGTACCATATTTCAAATAAGTATCGCCCTCCTTCTCAAAAGAAGAATCTCCAAAGTGACAAAAACCACCACTAAAACCAAAGAAGTTATAACTCAAATCATCATATGAAATAAGTAATTCATCCTTATCTTTATCAAACAAAGGTGGGGTGTCATAAAAAGGATCACAATTATCACCAATATCAATAGGACAATCGCTAATTGAGTTTCTCAAATAATCAAGCAAATCCTTGTTGAGAGTTTGTGCTCCTCCGTTTGTCAACTTTGTACCTACACAATTATCCTTACTAAGAGAAGGACAAACAAGAAGGTTAGATTAATTTTATGGCAACTCTCTCACTTCACTCCACACATCCTCTCCTTTTTTCTCTCTAAAGTTGCCACTTTGCACTCTCTTACTCCCTCAATCTTTTGTCTCTCATTGTCATTGGAAGAAACACCAAGAATCCTTTTTGAGGGATCTTGCTTCTTCTTTTGGAAAGTGTATTTGATTCATCTATACCCCTTTTCATGAGGTTCGGGGGAATGGTACCTCAATTTTTCTTTTAGTGCATCCCAAGTGTTAATTGGGCTTCCCAATGCCTTTTCTCGCGTGTGATAGTTCTTCCAATAGATGACAAGTTTTCTTTCAAAGGTCCCAAAAGCTAAATCTATCTTTCTTTCTTGTGAATAGTTGTAGCTAGCAAAGATTTCATCCATCATGAATTCTTATTTTTCATAATCTTCTCCACTAGCTTTCATAAATAAGGTAGGCCATTTCAAATTGGGAACTTGCACCTTTGCATTTGTAGACATACTTCCTTATTACTCCAAATACCTACAAAACGAGCAAACAAGATTAGTAATAAAAGTTCCTCCCTTTTTTATTCACTCGTATTTGCACTCTTTTGTGCTTGGCTAGCACCACTCAAATGTACTCACACGCTTTAGCCTTTTACCACTCAAGGATCCGGCCAAAGTTACTATTCAATTCGATCAATCGCTTGCCAAAAGTCACAAACCAACTTTAAAGGTAGAATGGATTTTTTGTCGACTCGAGAACGAACGCTCAAAAGCTAATGGACGAGAGCCAAGAATTTTCAATGAAATTAAGCAAGAAAAGTTGAAGAAGAAAAAATTGACACGAAAAGATATTTGAACTAAAGAACTAATTATCAAGCAAGTAGAAGAAATTACTTGATGTTAATTAGTTTTAGAGAATTAAAGAAATGAGATGAGGATGAAGAACTAGTTAACAAGTAATTAAAATCGATAATTAATTATTAATTAGTTGAGAAATTGATAACGCTCAAAGTACCACTCCAATTACGAAGCGTAAGCGATCGTTTGTCAAATACAGAACCCAACAAAGGTTGGGGTCGATCCCACAGAGAATATGGTGAAAGTTAAGTCTTTAGTGAATTAGTTGACTAATGGTCAATAGTTTCCGGTAAATAAAGGGGGGTTTGGTGTGAACAATGTGTAAACAAAACGAACAATAATGTATGAGAATAATCAGTAGGAGAATGAACTAGGGAAGTGTTCACCATGGCACTGGTAACGATGTCGATCCTAAGCTTAACCGGGTTCTTTCTATTTGCGTATCACGATGTGATTGAATTAATGGTATCGTCTAAACGTTTCTCAACCAAATAGACGAATTTACTTTTCAATTCTCTCGAACTTAAAAAGGTGTGCTTTTAGATTTCAATCCTAAACATCAAGTAGATTAACCTAGTTACAGCATCAATCATAAGACGAGAGTTGGTAGTCTCGAATCCTCGTCGTTAATCAAGTTTCCCGGTTTTAATCTCTTTACTCAAGCAAATTAAACCTAGGCATGTTCTAATGTTTGCAACCACTAGAAAATGTTAAATAATGAATGATTAACAACGTGACAACATATATATTGAACCCGTCGCTGCCCGGAATCTATATCGCTACTTTAGCCATGTCTCCCACAACCCTAGTTGTGGGAGGTTTAGTTCCTCATGCTATTAAGAAAAGAGAAGAAAATAGTATTCATAATAAGGAGAAGAGATTCTTACAATATAATGAAAACCAATCTTCAATTATTCCAAGAACAAGAAAAACAAGATCCCAAGAACGATTCAAGAACAAGATTGAGGAGGAAGAAAACGTGTATTGCGTGTTTTCCTCTCTCAAAACTCGACTTAAACTCCTAAAATTATTGGGTAATGTATGTAAAAAGCTTGACACATAAAATAAACCTAACATAGGGTATTTATAGGAGTCTAGGAAACAAATCCCAAAAACGTCCGGATTCCGTGTAGCGGACTGCCCAGGTGTGACGGCCAGGCTGACGGACCATCACTGGCTTGACGGACCGTCGCCTGAACCGTCACCACTAGGCAGTGGTGCTGCCTTGGTGTGACGGTTTGGGTGACGGACCGTCACACCCTTGATGGACCGTCGCCTGAACCGTCACTCTTATCCAGAATGCTCTTTTTCGCGTATTTCCTTCCGTTTCCATGTTTGTCTCCATTTCCTGAAAATACAACATAAAAACATCAAAAACGACAACGGTTGCTTGAAAACGTACGACTGTTCTTAGTTTAAAAGAGTCGAAAGTGCCGTAAAATGGCGGCACATCAACACCCTCAACTTAAGACGTTCGCTTGTCCTCAAGCAATATGACACAAAACAATAATACGACGACTCAACAAACTCGTGTCTTTAGCAACTCATGGTCATTCATTAGTTCATTAAATCAAGCTCCCTTGTAGCACACAAATGTATGAAACACTAACTTGCAAGGATCCAAACATGTCATTCCGATATGATAGAACATTCTACATAACACACGCGCAGCTATCCTAACAATCAATAGACAATACAGAAATCTTGGTGCCCTTACCACAAAGAAATCCCACACACAAGATTTGGGACTAGGTAAGCGCTCACACTCACAAACGATTTCAAATAATGCACATGCGATACCATAGGCTTGCCCTTACTATTCTATTTCAGTTCTTCAGAAAGCCGCTCAGGATCACTACAGGACTTGTTTTGGCTTGTAATGAGGCTTCAGGTGCTGGTAGGATGTATTTAGGGGTTAGTGACTAAGCCCTCCTTGGAACAACCGACATCTTATTACCACCTAACTTTACTTTGTTCATCCTTATTCACCTTTTTATTTCCTTCTTTCTAGCTACAGGTGCGGCCTCTTTATTTTGACAATTCTTTTTATTACTTTTTCGATCTTTTTCATCTCTTTTTTTTTTCTTAGGCACACACCCGAATTTTCATTCTATTCACAACTAATCTTCACTATCCTCTTTTTCTTATCATTCACCTCTATAGTAGCCACCCTCAACTTAGGCTGATTGCCTGGGTTGAGGTGCACAATGTCCATGGAAGGACCAGGGCCAAAACAGGGTTTACCTCTATAGTAGCCACCCTCAACTTAGGCTGATTGCCTGAGTTGAGGTGCACGATGTCCAAGGAAGGACCAGGGCCAAAATAGGGATTCAACGTTAAACAGGAATGGTGACAGGTTATTGAAAGAACAAGGTCAATTATGGCTCAAACAGGGTTCAAAGGGACTATTTGCATTTGGACGGTCTTATAGGTTAAGTGGACTGCACACAAAAAGGGCATGTGATCCTTTCCTAAGCAACCAAACTTCAAACTCAACAAAATAGACCGGGCAAGTTCTAGATGCATGCACAGAGTAAGAATTTATAACAATAATCTCGCACACTCTTGGCACCAAGAAACTATACCGCTACCAACTATCAAACAACCGCTCGGCTTAAGCATACTCATTCTATCATAATCACACAATGACATTCAAGGATCCAGACAGTCAATCGTTTCAACATAAGTGCAAAACCAGAAAATTTTTAAAGGGGCGGCCTCGTTTTAGTCAAAAAAATGCCATGATGCTTTGCTATAGATACAAGAAAACAACTAACAAAATTTAAAATAACAACCTAAACATGCCGGTTCTACTAGATAGCACACCGGAGGGAAAAGAAACACGGCAACAAAAACCCTCGGTGGTGACTCACAGGTTTCCCCACACCCTCAACTTAGACTCATGCATTATCCCCAATGCATCCATATGAAAGCTAAAAACTGTGAGAGAAAGGAATACCTGTGAAGTCGATATGACTCAGATTCTGAAATGATGTTGGAGACCGCCAAGGTCTCCAAAACAGGAAAACTCGATGGAGTGTGTGCATGCGACAACCTCATGTTGCGTTTCAACTTCTTCTTTCATTGGCTCCGCAGCTAGTCGCGACAACTTCTTCGCTCTTTCTTTGCAGATTCTCTTGCGGTGTTTTCATTTCTTTGATCTATTTTCACCGCCTTCCTCTACATGTCTCCCTTCTTGCACCATCCTTCTTACAATAGCTAGAGATTCGACCAAACCCTTCTCCTCAAGATGCACATCCGCAGGTGCTTCCTCAATAACATTGACGACCGCGACCACCCTCATGTCACTTGGTTGCTTCATCAATTTAGACACATCAAACTTGACAGCTTCATTGTTTAGCCTGAAGGTCAGTTCGTTTCTTTCCATGTCAACCAACACTCTTGCCGTGGCTAGCAATGGTCGTCCCAAGATTATGGGAACTTCAAAATCCACTTCGCAATCCAAGATCACAAAGTCAGCTGGGAAGATAAGCTTACCGATCTTTACTAGCACATCAGACAATATTCCCATGGGCCACTTTACCGAACGGTCAGCCATCAACACTCTCATCGACGTTGGTTTAGGAGTTCCCAAACCCAGTTGTTTATAGACTGCTAGCGGCATCAGATTTATGCTAGCACCAAGGTCACACAAGGCTCTTTCGAAGCCGAGTTTCCCAATAGTACAGGGAACAGTAAACGCACCTGGATCTTCCTTTTTGTCTACTAATGACCTTGAGGAAATAGCACTGCAGTGGTGGAGGTTGTCTTCCGGTTCAAAACTTACCGATCTCTTCTTTGTAATCAAGTCCTTCATGAACTTGGCATAACCGGGCATTTGTTAAAGCGCCTCCACCAATGGGATGTTTATTGATATTTGCTTGAGCATGGTCAGGAAATTCAGGAACTTACCATCTTCCGCAGTCTTCTTCAGGCGTTGTGGGAAAGGAGGTGGTGGTCGAGGCATCATCGTTGGAAGCTTTTCAGCTTCCTTGCTTTTCTCCGCGGGCTCTAGAGTAGCCTCCTCGACTTCCTTGTCGTTGGCGTCATCACCCTCAACTTGAGTCTGAATTACCGGATGTGATTCCGGTAATATTTTTTCGCTTCTTGTGGTGATCGCCATACAACTCGCGTCATTCCTCGGATGAGTAGTGTCGCTCGGCAAGGTACCTGTCTTTCTTTGGTTCAGAGATGCCGAGATTTGCCCCACTTGCTGCTCTAATTGCTTGATCGAAGTGGAATGCGCCTTCACTATTTGACTCATCGTCGATAACTCAGTCCTTATCTCCTTTACTCTAGAGTCAGTCGATTCTACCTTTAGCAGCATCTTCGCCATCGTGTTCTCTAGCTTGGAAGTCCCTGCCTCATTGTTAGCTTTATCCCGATTACCAGGTGGTACATACAATCCGCCTCTATCGGTGTTATTCCTCCAATTTCCCTGCTCGCGATCTCTGTAGCCAGCTTTTTTGTAGTAGTTGTCTTTCTGATAGGTCCGACCTTGGTTTCCTTGGCCATTGGCCTGGAAACCCCCCAAGTAATTCGCCTCCTCATCAGTTTCCAACTCTGCTGCTCTACCTTGGGAACCCACAACTTTTACCTTCTCCATACCTCCTGAGAACAAGTGCTTTGTCAGAAGGTCCAACTGCGTTTTCAGATGCGCCATGTCTTGGTCGCGTTCCTCCTCTTTTCTGCGCTGCTCAGCTGGCATACCAACTGCATAAGTGCTAGCTGCTACCTCTATATCTCGTGTATGCCAGGCCCTATTGGTTTTGGTGAGCCTGTCCAAAGTAGTTGTGGCCTCAACAAAAGTGAGACCCATGAATGCACCACCTGCAGCGTTGTCCAACGTCGGCTTGGTAGCCGAATTCAGTGCCCTGTAGAACGTCTGCATCAAGAAAGTTTTGGTCAACTGGTGGTTCGGGCATTGCGTCAGTTTATTCTTGAACCGCAACCAAGTCTCATGTAAAGCTTCGTGAGGTTGTTGTCTGAAATTACTGATTTCGTCCCTCAACTGTATCATCCTAGAGGGAGGAAAGAACCTTTCTAGGAAAGCTCCTTTCAACTCTCCCCAAGTTGTGATAGAGTCGGGGGTCAGCTCTGTCAACCACAATGCTGCCTCATCAGACAGAGACAACGGAAATAACCTGAGCCTGATTGCCGTCTGACTCACTCCAGGCAACTCGAATGACTTACAGATGCCCACGAAATTCATCAGGTTCTGGTTTGGATCATCACCAGCGGCACCACGGAACACTCCTCTCAAGTTCAACAGCTGGATCATCGTGCTAGTGATGTTGAACTTGGCTCCGGGCGCTAGCGGTGGAAGAGCAATGGCGCCCGTAGCGCCAACTCCATCCAAGTCGATATCCTCATCATTCAGCATAATATCGTCCTGCAGACCACCAGCATTCAGATTTTGTTGGGCCTGCAGTTCTGCAGCGAGCCTTGCTGCCTCTTGTTGTGCGGCCATATTCCGCCTCAATGTTCTAGCAAGCTCGGGGTCGTAACGTAATATTGATTCACCCGAGCGCCGGGTACTTGGCATGCACAACTCTGTACCCTGTCAGAAATAAAAACAACAAATAAACGTAAAAGCAGGAAAGTATGACTAAGAGTCAAATAAACACACCGGACTTAACAAACAACCGTATTCCCCGGCAACGGTGCCATTATTTGATAACGCTCAAAGTACCACTCCAATTACGAAGCGTAAGCGATCGTTTGTCAAATACAGAACCCAACAAAGGTTGGGGTCGATCCCACAGAGAATATGGTGAAAGTTAAGTCTTTAGTGAATTAGTTGACTAATGGTCAATAGTTTCCGGTAAATAAAGGGGGGGGTTTGTGTGAACAATGTGTAAACAAAACGAACAATAATGTATGAGAATAATCAGTAGGAGAATGAACTAGGGAAGTGTTTACCATGGCATTGGTAACGATGTCGATCCTAAGCTTAACCGGGTTCTTTCTATATGCGTATCACGATGTGATTGAATTAATGGTATCGTCTAAACGTTTCTCAACCAAATAGATGAATTTACTTTTCAATTCTCTCGAACTTGAAAAGGTGTGCTTTTAGATTTCAATCCTAAACATCAAGTAGATTAATCTAGTTACAGCATTAATCATAAGACGAGAGTTGGTAGTCTCGAATCCTCGTCGTTAATCAAGTTTCCCGATTTTAATCTCTTTACTCAAGCAAATTAAACCTAGGCATGTTCTAATGTTTGCAACCACTAGAAAACGTTAAATAATGAATGATTAACAATGTGACAACATATATATTGAACCCGTCGCTGCCCGGAATCTATATCGCTACTTTAGCCATGGCTCCCACAACCCTAGTTGTGGGAGGTTTAGTTCCTCATGCTATTAAGAAAAGAGAAGAAAATAGTATTCATAATAAGGAGAAGAGATTCTTACAATATAATGAAAACCAATCTTCAATTATTCCAAGAACAAGAAAAACAAGATCCCAAGAACGATTCAAGAACAAGATTGAGGAGGAAGAAAACGTGTATTGCGTGTTTTCCTCTCTCAAAACTCGACTTAAACTCCTAAAATTATTGGGTAATGTATGTAAAAAGCTTGACACATAAAATAAACCTAACATAGGGTATTTATAGGAGTCTAGGAAACAAATCCCAAAAACGTCCGGATTCCGCGTAGCGGACTGCCCAGGTGTGACGGCCAGGCTGACGGACCGTCACTGGCTTGACGGACCGTCGCCTGGACCGTCACCACTAGGCAGTGGTGCTGCCTTGGTGTGACGGTTTGGGTGACGGACCGTCACACCCTTGACGGACCGTCGCCTGAACCGTCACTCTTATCCAGAATGCTCTTTTTCTCGTATTTCCTTCCGTTTCCATGTTTGTCTCCATTTCCTGAAAATACAACATAAAAACATCAAAAACGACAATGGTTGCTTGAAAACGTACGATTGTTCTTAGTTTAAAGGAGTCGAAAGTGCCGTAAAATGGCGGCACATCAGAAATCAAAATAAAAATGAGTGTGAAAGAAGAAACCAACCAATTTTGACACTTGGAATTATTTTGTGGTGCTAAACAATTGCTGAAAAGTGTCTAGCCTCTGAAATTGGACGTCACGCGCGTCAGGAAGGCTGTCTACAGGTGCTGAGCCGAGGCTGGGCTTGTGGAGCCACGTGACCTGATGCTGAAGCCGGCAGGAGTGGTAGGGAGCTGACGACTGATGCGGAAGCCGATGTTGCTACAGCTCCAGGAATGCAGAAGCCGACGTTGTACAACTCCAGGACGTGAAGCCATTTTGCTTAGTGGAGCTGGCACGCAAAAATGGCTTGATACGGAAGCCGATTGGTCCACGGCTCAGATTTGTCTAGCTGAATTCGCTGGTAGTCACTAGTCACAACTGGTAGCTTCTTGTTGGTCCATGAAAATTGTTGAAATTCCTTTCACAAACACCTTTTGCCAACAATTCAAGAGCCTTGAAGATCAAATGTACTTTTTTATCTTCTTCTTCTTCAAGAACTCTTGAAGATCTTCAAAAACACCAAGAACACTCAAAACAAAACCCTTCTTCAAAACTTCACCAAAGCACTCCAAATTTTAGGATTAGCTCCCCCTCGACCTAGGGAACAAACTCCAATCACTAATAAGCTCGAATTCTACCGAAATCAACAAGACCCACTTGAATTTCTATAAGTTTTCAAAGCTTCAAAATTCTTCCATGGTAGAATCTTCACTACAACTTGAAACTTTGGATTTAGACTAAAAAATGATACTAGGGAACAAGAATCTAGCATCAAAACAATAAAATAAATAAAAGAAATTTCAATTTTTTTTAAAAATAAAATAAAATAAAATTTTCAAATCCCAAGACTAGATTTGTGTAAACAAATCTAAGCCAAGCTCTGATATCAGTTGATACAATATCGGATACGCAAAAAGAATGAAACAAAGAAATTAAAGGAATTAAAGATAAAAAGGATAGAAAGGTAGACACAAAAGTGAAATCAAAGGCAACCAATACTATATTAAAGTAAAGACCTCCTTCGAATGTTCAAATGAGCACCTAACCTATAGAGATAACCCTCAAAAGGAATGATTTCCTCTAGCAAGCAATCCCATCAATCTTTCAAGCAACAATGGCCTTAGCCTCAACTCTCACAAGACACACATAATCTCAATAATCAAAATAGTCCAAATCTCATAAAATTGATAAGTGTAGTATTTATACTAAGCTAGACTAAGGATGAAGACTAATGAAAATTATTACAAAAATACCCTTAATGAAATAAGGGTCTTCTTAGGCTTAAGGACTTGTATTCTAAAAATAGTCATTTTGCATACATAGCCCCTTTTCTCCCTCCTTCCTTGTACTTTCATTTGAGCAAGTTGATGGCATTCAAGTCTTCATTCCAAGCACCCTCCAAGCCTCCAAAATAGTGACTCGATGAAAAGTTTACAAACTCCTTAGCTCGACTTCGTGTGCATGGTTTTGAAGAAACTCGGCTTGCATCATGTTTGGTTGTCACAATGTAATTAAAGTGTAATTACAAGTGTACTTTTTGGTTGCACAAGTGTAATTACATACTATTAAAATTTTAGGATAAAAATTAATTATTAATAATTAAAAATTAATATCTGACAAATAAGGGCCTTTATAAATAATATTAAATTAATTGTTTAAGATATATATTATCTCTTAAAAATATATTAATTAATAAATGTATCTATATTTGATATCAAAGATACATATATGTGCTATCAAATATGCACTTATTTTTTTTCCTATTGTATTTGAAAAAATACACTATTTTATATTTGATTGAGAAAAATAGTGCAGCAATTCTAATGTTATAAATTGCATTTGATTGTTTTTTTTAAAAAGTGCAACAATTAAAAGAGCAAAAAATTTTTAAAAAAAGAGCAACAAAAATAATTTTAAATAAGAGAGGAAAAACACAATGAAAAAATAGTAATGTTTTTTTTAAGAAAAAGAATTGCAATAAAAAATTTTATGAAAAAAAAGCATTTTTTAAAAATTGAGTGCAACAAAGAATAAAAAGAGAAAAAGAGCAGTTAAAAAATAAAAAAGGCAAGAATACAATAATGAACAAGCAAATGAATATTAGCAATGACTAAAATATGAAAATATTATTCCTTGGCCAATTTTGATGGAATTAATTTAGCCGACATGCTAGTTGTGTCCTTATCCCTTAAGTTAATTATAGGGTGATCAATAAATGAGTGACACGCCATTAATAAAAATATTAATTGGCGTTAAATTAGGAGCCATTAAGAATAAGGATAATATAGGGCCTAAAGAAAGACGTCGGGGGTATTTGGGGATTTAAAGATGGATGGAGGGTAATTTTATACCAATTTCAATAGTTCAAGGGTATTTTAGACCCTTTTTCGTTTATAATATAAGTTAAAAATATATGTTTATTAATTAATAAATTTTCAAGAGACAATATATAGCTTAAATACCTTATTTAATATCATTTATAAAGGCTCTTATTTGTCAAATATTAATTTTTAATAGTTAACTTTTCTTTTAAAATTTTAAATATAACTATGTAATTACACTTGTGCAACCAAATAGTACACTTATAATTACATTGTAATTACATTCTGACAAATAAATAATTCATGGTAATTTAATATATTGTACAATTATTAGGCTTGTAATTACTACCATAATAATTACACCAATTCCAACTACCAGGTGGCTTTCTAAACATACCCAATTTTTTTATCTTTTTCTATTCACTTACACATTAATTAAGTAAGAGGAACTAAATTATATTCCCTCCATTTACTTTTACTTGTTCAACAAACATATCAAGTATAATTACATAAAGTGGTATCTCGGGAGGATAGACTATATGCAGACCTTATCTCTACCTCAAAGGTAAATAAGTTGTTTTTGATAGACTCTCGGCGATATCATAGGCCGACTGGGCTCAGAAAGATAATATATATTATAAGACACAAAAAAATAAATTAGCTACAAGGATCCACCTAAATCTAGTTATCAACTAATAAAGCCGAAACCCAACATATTGTCAAGATAATAATGATAACAAGGTAACCAAGTACACATAAGCAAATGCAATGCATCGAGAGATGATATGATGCAGAATGTGACCAATGCACATGAGTCCAGAATCTTACATTGGACGTGAGATAAGTAAACATGAGTCTGAAATCTTACATCAGACATACAGTAAGTAAACATGAGTTCGAAATCTTACATCGGACATGCAGTAAGTAAAAATATCCTCCACGAGGCTCAAATCAGTAAAAAAGGAGGCGTTTAGTTCTTAAATTCAAATTCAGTAGTAAGGTAATGCAAATCCCTCTTAAACCCTTGAAATGCGTAGTAGTAACGAAAAATCATCTTTTTCAACTCGAAACCCACCATTCTTCTTAGGAAAAATACATTTATTTGCCAAGTCCATGGATGCAGAAATGAGAGTAAGTAGTACAACACTCAAGAAAGATAGAATAACTCCAAAGGTAGGGTCAAAGCACCCCCAAACAAGGTACTCACCTGGAACTCCATCCAGTCAAAAGCTATGGCCTCGGGCCCATAGTTACATAAATTTAACAGTAAATAATGATGAAAAAATGAAACTATAAAATAAAAATAAAATCAGGCATCTACTCTACCTCTAAAATCTCCTAAAGTTACTCTAAGGATTCTAGGCTAGCCACAACAATTCTACAAGCCCCTAAGCTAAGGATAAACAAGGTAGTACTATTATACAGTCTCGAAAATGGCCAAAATAAGCAGAAAACATGATTTAAGCCTAAATCTAACCTAAAGCCTATCCTAACGTTCATACAAATCATAACATATAAAGTCTAACTAAGCCAGGTCTAAGATAAATAAACTGTAACCTACCTCGGGGTTGAACTACAAGCACGAACTGTCACTCATGTGCCTTCCTCTTTCAAACAACCTCGAAATGCTGCCATGCTATAAAGGACATAAACTAGGTGTCAAGACGAGAAGAATGACACTCATATTGCTGCACAGAATTTCAGGCAAAAAATCGGATAAAAAAATGATCATCTGGGCCCACGTAACAAAATAGAAAATAAACTTGACAACTATATTTATAGTGGATTTATAAACCTATGCCCAAAATTTGAGCACAAATGAGACTCATTTTGGGGCCCAAAATATCCCCTAAGTCCATTTTAAATCGGAGGGATGCATGCAATTGGAGTTGAATTATGGAAAGGAAGACAAAAATAAAGCTAGGATGAGTACTAGAACAAAGAGAGGAAGGAAATTACCTCGAAAGAATGTAAAATTGATGAGAAATGGCGTTTGTCCTTCTTGGGCGAGCTCTCAAATGGAGGAAAAGAAGTTTGTTGGAAATGGAAAAAAAGAAAGAGACAACATCATTTAACTACCAGCGATCGCCGCACATGTGGTCATAACCGACGTAGGCGTGGCGTTGCTACAACAGCTAGACCACCGTAGAGGTGGAGGTCAATGAAGGACCCCAACCCACCAGGTGCGGTGCACCGCCATAGAGGCGACATCGCAGGGGTAGAAAAAGGGGCGCAAGGGCGACTCCCTAATGACATCCCTCTGCACCACAAGTGCGGTACCCTGAGTGTAGGGGAGGCTACATAGGTGTGGATAAGGCACTGTAGCCGCGCCCATACCAAAATCAGCAGCAAAATCTACTCAAACTCAACTTGAAACCTCCGATCATCCCACTAGGAATCATTTTGAGTCCCAAGAACATAAACTAGATATGCTATCCTACCAGAAATGATATTTCGGACTCAATGAAATTGATAAAATCCCTAACAAAGAATGTCTTGATAAAAAGTGGGTCCCATATCCTATAACGATCGGGTCCATCGTTAAGGGTAAACCACTCGTGTCAATTTTTAAAGTTAGAAAACTCTGAATTTGGGAGTTTGAAATTCTAGGCTAGGCTAGTCTCGGCTGGTTTTGGAGCAAGGCATGGGCTAGGGAAATCCGGGTAAGGATTGAGTGAAGTGTCTTAATTTGAGATAGTTTTCCATTTAGCTAAGACATAAAGGAGTCCGAGGGACTTTTTGGAATCGAATTTGGATAAGTAGAACTCCCGGTATCGAGGTTGATGCGAAGGGGTTGTTCTGAAATATCAGGGAATTAAGTGTGTTGTAAAATGGACCCTTTTTGGGGGATTTCCGAGAATTCTTGAGCTACTGCCCATGACGAGCGCTATCGCTCTGCCATGGCGACCTCCGCTATAGCAGAATAATTACCGCTATAGCAGAAGTCAATGGTGGTTAGCCTCCGCCATTGCGGTCGTCTTCGCTACGGAAGTAATGCTATAGTGGAACAAAACACTATAGCAGAGCGT
Source organism: Jaltomata sinuosa (assembly GCA_003996215.1). Lineage (NCBI taxonomy): Eukaryota > Viridiplantae > Streptophyta > Magnoliopsida > Solanales > Solanaceae > Jaltomata > Jaltomata sinuosa. The sequence continues at coordinate 316,859 of QJPP01001745.1, read as the reverse complement.
GATGGGATTTAATACAGAAATATTCCCCAAAAACAATCAGTTTTCTTCAACACATTTTGGGAGAAGGGCAAGGCGATTCTGGGCGATTTTCCTCTGTTTTCCATTATTTTTCATCTTAAAGGTAAGGATTCTACTCCCCAAACTCCGTACTATCTTTCCTACGCTATATAATTACTAGTGGTAGACATGGGGAAAGGTTTGGGATGACATAGGAATGGTGGAATCCGGGGGGAAAGAGGGATTCTAAGGGTAGAAATTCTTAGTTGTTATTAATTCTTCTATATTATGATCATGTGACTTTATTTCCCCAAATGTATCCATAAAATTGGTAGAACTAGGTGAATTAATGGTGGGAAAGCCCGAGAAAAGAGTGGGATGATCATGGGTGGCCTGGGGTTTAGGATTTTGCATAATCCGAGTAAATTATAGGCCATAAAGATTGATTCTTGGTTATTGTGTATTGTTTAGACCAAGAACCGGCAAGAACTTCGAGAAACGGGAAAGCTCCGGTTGAGTAGAGCTTGGACTAATTCGAGGTAGGTGATGGTTATTGATTCCTGTATACATTGTATGTTTGTGTACTTTTGTCTAAGTATTTGTATGAGTTGCATTGCTTAGGGAATGGTTTAGGAATGTCCAACAATCATGTTTTCAGTCTGGTGAAATGAACTAGGTGTTATTGCTTGTTGGTTTACAAGTGTTGATTGTTGATTGTTTGTGATTGTGGATTTTTTGTGACATTCAGTTGGCTCGGGTACCACGCCTAGTATGAGATATACTAACGGTTGGCTCAGGTACCATGCCTGGTATGAGATACTAACGGTTGGCTCGGGTACCATGCCTGGTACGGGTTTACTTTTACATTATGCATTGTTATTTTGGTTCCATGAGTGGATCGGGCTGTGTTTATGATTGGTGATATTGCATATGGTCCTTGAGAGGCCAGGTTATTATTATTGGTCAGTGAGTTTGGTCTTGGTGTAGACTGGATTACAAGTTTAACAATTAGGTGTTGCCTACGGGGATCCCAGGGTAGGCCCAGATATGTTAAATGGTATAATTACTGATTTTTTTTTATTGTTGATAATGGTTATAAGGGTGGGTTACATGTGGGGACAAGCTAGTAAGAGACTTGTAGTTAGGGATACCTGTGGCTTGTTTACATATTTCCTGTACTCTTACTTGACTATTGTGCTATTCATATATTGCTATTTGGAATTGGCTGATAATCCTATCAGTACACGGTGGTTGTGTACTGATTTTGCACTTGCGTTTTTTTTGTGAGTATAGGCAATCTTCTGGTGGTTGACGCACGACCTCACCTGTAGGCCTAATGTATCAAGACATCAAGGGTGAGCTGCTTCGATTGAGTTGCCTTGATTTCTTTCGTACTAGTTGTAGCCCATTTGTTTCAGGCTTAAACTCTGCTCATTTACATTGGGGTTGCATCCCCGTATTCTAGACATATTTGGTAGATATTTTGGTATGGTGACTTTCAGGTTCTAGGGAGGGATTTTCGCAGGTTTATTTATATTAGTGTTGATTTGGTTGATTATTGCTAGTTTATTTTCTTGCACACTAGTTTTGAGCTGTTAGAACGGTTAAGTTTTGGGGTCGTTGATGGTTCGCTCACCCGGGGGTTGGGTGGGTGCCACTCATAGTGGTCTGGGTCGTGACAAAGATGTTATCAGAGCCCTAGGTTTGTTGATCTCGTCGTACCAAAGCAGGTCTAGTAGATTCTTATGGAATAATGTGGAGGCGTCCGTACTTTTCTTCGAGAGGCTATGGGACTTTAGGACTATCTCTTCTTTCTTCCTTCGTTCTATAACTTGATTCCAATTGGTATCTGGTGATACAAATTGGTATATGACTTCGTTCACTCTTCTGTTCGTAGATGATTAACACAAGGAACAACGGAGCCAGACCAGCGGTCCCAGTAGTGGACCCGGCCCCAGGATCAAGTCAAAGAAGAGGTTGAGGTTGCGATTGAGGAGGGTGTAGAGCAGGCGGAGGCAGCACCGATATAAGGTGCAGGCCTTCCCCTATCACACCCAAAGCATTTCAGCAGGTGTGGTCCTTTTGGAGTGGTTTGGTTGGTGCCGGAGCCACCCCCGCGGGTGTTGCAGATCAGGTTCTGGGTACTCAGCCAGCAGTTGCTACAACTCCTAGAATGGATGCAGCTTTAGGCACTGGTGATTTCTTCGGGCCAATGCTAGGCCTGGTAATGACAGAGAATGAACATGAGATGCTGACCAAGTTTCTTAACCTAAAACCTCCTACATTTCAGGGTACTGAAAAGAAAGATGCTTACGAATTCATATTGGATTGTTATGAGAGGATGCACAAGCTGGGCATTGTGCAACAACATGGGGTTGAGTTTTCCACTTTTCAGCTGCAGGGTGGTGCTAAGCAGTGGTAGAGGTTTCATGTGGAATGTTGATCATCTGTTTTGCCCCCACTGACTTGGGAGCAGTTTCACGGTATCTTCTTGGAGAAGTACGTGCCTCATACTTTGAGAGATCACAAAAAGGATGAGTTCCTGGCTCTGGAACAGGGTAATATATCGATCTCTGCATATGAGGCTAAGTTTCATGCCTTGTCCCATTTTGCTACACAGTTGTTAGGTTCTGAGGAGGAGCGAATTTGGTTATTCGTGAAGGGCTTGAATACAGACTTACAGGTGCTATCTGTACATATGACTTCAACAGGCAAGGGCTTCAACGAAGTAGCAGATTATGTTAAGAAGCTAGAAGGGTCAAGCAGGTGGAGGCAGGCTAAAGTGTTAGCCAAGAGGCCCCAGAATGATGGGAACTTCAGTGGCTCGCACTCCATGGGCCACAATCAGCAGGTGTATTCTTCCCATCCTATTCAGTCAGCTTTTCCTGCTACTACAGGGGGTCGTCCAGGAGCCAATCAACAGTTTTCAGCTCTTAGAGGCCAGGGAGCTTCTTACGCATCTGCCAGCAGGCCTACACTTGATCATGGTTATTTCCATTGTGATGATCCGGGCCACTTTAAGAGGGAGTGCCCTCACAAATAGACTGGTAATCAGACTCAGCAACAGTCTAAGGCTGTGGTCCTGGTAGGTAGAGGTAGTCATGCTAGAGGTCGTCCATAGGGTGGGTGAGGTAACTTTCAGGGAGGCCAAGGAGACAGGGGTAATGGCAGCGTGGGCAGGGGTGTGGCACAACTGGTGAAGGAAGTAGCTCGGATTGATGATCGGGCTCAGTGTTATGCATTTCCAGGAAGGTCTGAGGCTGAGGCATTAGATGCGGTGATCACAGGTACTATTTTAGTCTGTGATAGGATGGCTTTCGTGCTTTTTGACCCATGTTTTATTTATTCATATATTTCTGTGAAATTTGCTTTGGGTCTGGACTTGATATGTGATATCTTTGATTCCCCTATCCATGTTTCTACCCCGGTTGGAGAGTCTGTGATTGTGACTCATGTTTATCATAATTGTTCTGTTGTGTTTGTGGGGTTGCATACTTGGGTAGACTTGGTAATTCTGGATATGGTTGACTTTGATGTCATTTTGGGCATGACTTGGTTATCTCCGTATCATGATGTGTTGAACTGTAACACCAAGACTATGGCTCTAGAGATTCTGGGTAAGGATAGACTAGAGTGGGAAGGTGTGTACAAGCCTAAGCCAGTTAAGATCATATCGTTCATTCGGGCTAAGAAGCTAGTAGGGAGAGGGTGTCTGGCCTTTTTGGTTCATCTCCGGGATGTTAGTGTGGAGTCCCCATCTATTGAGTCAGTTCCAATTGTTTCAGAGTTTCGAGAGGTGTTTCCAGCGGACTTGCCTGGTATGCCTCTGGACAGGGATATCGACTTCTGTATTAACTTGGAGCTGGGCACTCACCCAATTTCTATTCCTCCTTATCGTATGGCTCCGACGAAGTTAAGGGAACTTAAGACTCAGCTTCAGGAACTCCTAGACAATGGATTTATCCATCCCAGTGCTTCACCTTGGGGTGCTCCAGTATTGTTTGTGAAAAAAAAGGATGGTAGTATGCGGATATGCATTGGCTACAGACAATTAAACAAGGTTACACTTCGGAATAAGTATCCTTTACCCCGTATTGATGATCTGTTTGACCAGTTACAAGGTGCATCTGTGTTATCAAAGATTGACTTAAGTCAGGGTACCATCAGTTAAAGATTAGGCCCGAGGATATTCCTAAGACTGCATTTCGGACCTGGTATGGGCATTACGAGTTCTTAGTGATGTCGTTTGGGTTGACTAATGCACCGGCAACATTCATGAGTTTGATGAATGGGGTATTTAATTCTTATTTGGATTCGTTCGTCATTGTTTTTATTGATGATATTTTGATCTACTCCAAGAGTAGAGAGGAGCATGCTGAACATCTCCGGGTTGTGTTAGGGATATTGAGATGCCAAAAGCTTTATGCGAAGTTCTCCAAGTGTGAATTTTGGTTGACTTCAGTCGCATTCTTAGGGCATGTAGTGTCAGAAAAGGGGGTGATAGTGGATCCCTAGAAGATTGAGGCAATCAAGAGTTGGGTCCGGCCTAGCTTTGTGACTGAGGTGAGAAGTTTTATTGGACTCGCAGTTTACTACCGGAGGTTTGTCAAGGATTTTGCATGTATTGCTACTCACTTGACAAGTCTAACTCAGAAAGACGTACCATTTTTATGGTCCGACAAGTGTGAGGAGAGCTTCCAAAAGCTCAAAACACTTCTGACCACGACTCCTATTTTGTCCTTTTTGGTTGAGGGTAAGGACTTTATTGTTTATTATGATGCTTCACATTCTGGTTTGGGTGATGTGTTGATGCAGGATAGGAATGTGATAGCCTATGATTCTAGGAAGTTGAAGGTTCATGAGAGAAACTATCCGAATCATGACTTAGAGTTGGCAGCAGTGGTGTTTGCACTCAAGATTTGGAGGCACTATCTCTATGGTGTCAAGTGTGAGGTGTTCACTGATCATCGCAGTTTGCAACATATTTTCACTCAGAAAGACTTGAAAAGGTGGATGGAGTTGTTAAAGGACTATGATGTGACCATTAAGTACCATCCGGGTAAGGCTAATATGGTGGTAGACACATTGAGCCAGAAGACAGCTAGCATGGGCAGTTTGGCTTGTTTGGGGGTGTCGAAATGACCACTGGCGAGGGAGATTCAGGCATTGGAATCTAAGTTCATGTACTTGAGTATTTTAGAACAAGGTGGGGTGTTGGCCAGTATTGAGGTCAAATCCACATTCATAGAGGAGATAAAGGCCAAACAGTTTCAGGATTCACAGTTGAGCAGGCTTCAGAACAAGGCAATATCCAGAGAGTCCAGGGATGCCATGTTGGATTCTGGCGGCGTGTTAAATTTCAGAGGAAGGATTTGTGTTCCTCGGTTGACGATATCATTCAGAAAGTGTTAGCAAAGGCTCATGGCTCACGATATTTGATTCATCCGAGTAACCAAGATGTACAGGGATCTGAGGTGGCTTTACTGGTGGCCCAGGATGACAAGGGACATAGCTGATTTTGTGTCCAAATGTCAAAATTGTCAGCAGGTAAAGTATGAGCAATAAAAGCCTGCAGGACTACTTAACAGAATGCCCATTCCAGAGCGTAAGTTGGAGAGGATAGCCATGGACATCGTGGTGGGTCTTCCCAAGACTTTGGGGAAGTATGACTCTATTTGAGTCATTGTTGACAGGCTGACCAAGTCAGCTCATTTTATTTTGGTCAGGGTGGATTTCAATTCACAGCAATTGGCTAAGATCTACGTGAAGAAGATTGTGAGGTTGCATGGGGTACCACTGTCCATTATTTCAGACAGGGGTACACAGTTTACCTCTAAATTTTGGGGTAAGTTACATGAAGAGTTGGGTATGCAACTCATATTTAGTACAACCTTCCATCCTCAGACTGATGGTCAGTCAGAGAGGATGATTCAGGTAATAGAGGACATGCTGAGATCATGTGTGATTGACTTCGGGGGTCATTGGGACCAGTTTCTACCATTGTGCGAGTTCTCGTACAACAATAGCTACCACTCCAGTATCAACATGGCACCATTTGAGGCACTGTATGGGAGAGGTTGTAGATCGCCTATTGGATGGTTTGAGGAAGGCAATGTAAAGCCCTTGGGCATGGACTTGGTAAGAAAAGCACAAGAAAAGGTAAGAGGCACTCAAACCAAGTTGCTAGCTGCCCAAAGTAGGCATAAGGAATATGCGGATTGCAAGGTAAGGGACATGGATTTCAAGATTGGTGAACAAGTGCTTTTGAAAGTGTCACCGATGAAGGAAGTTATGCGGTTTGGTAAGAAGGGCAAGCTCATCCCTCGGTTCATCGGTCCGTTCGAAGTTCTTGAGATTGTAGGGCCAGTGGCTTACAGATTAGGACTGCCGCCTAATTTGTCGGGTTTCCATCCGATATTCTATGTATCTATGTTGAAGCGATACCATGGGGATGAGGACTACATCATCAAGTGGGATGAGGTGTTATTTGATAAGGAACTTCGCTATAAAGAGGAACCGATTTTGATTTTTGATCGGGATGCCCAGAATTTGAGGACAAAGGTGATCAATATGGTAAAGGTTCAATGAAAGCATCATCAGGTTGAAGAAGCCACTTGGGAAACCGAGAAGGACATGTGGACAAGTACCCTTACTTGTTTGAGGATATAGGTACTACTTTCGCTCTTATTTTCCGTATTTTTGGGTTTGATCATTCAGGGATGAACAATGGGTAAATTGGAATCTGTTGTAGCGACCGGCTCCGTCGTTATGGGTAAACCACTCATGCTAATTTTTAGAGTTAGAAAACTCTAGATTTGGGAGTTTGAAATTCTGGGCTAGGCTAGTCTCGACCAGTTTTGGAGCGAGGCATGGGCTAGGGCAATCCGAATAAGGATTGCGTAAAGTGTCTTAATTTGAGCTAGTTTTCCATTTATCTAAGACATAAATGAGTCCAGGGGACTTTTCAAAAATGAATTCGGGTCGGTAAAACTCTTGGTATCGAGGTTGACGTGAAGGGGTTATTTCGAAACGTCAGGAAATTAAGTGTATTGTAAAATGGAACCTTTTTGGGGGATTTCCAGGAATTCTCAAGCTACTGCCCATGACGAGCGCTATCGCTCTGCCATGGTGACCTCCGCTATAGCGGAATAATTACCGCTATAGCAAAAGTCAACGGCGATCAACCTCCGCCATAGCGGTCATCTCCGCTACGATGGTACCGCTACATAGGAAGGACTGCTAAAGCAGAGCGTGATAGGATTTAATGCAAAAACATTCCCCAAAAATAGTCAATTTTCTTCAACACATTTTGGGAGAAGGGCAAGGCGATTCTGTGCGATTTTCCTCTGTTTTCCATTATTTTTCGTCCTAAAGGTAAGGATTATACTCTCCAAACTCCGTACTATCTTTCCTACCCTATAGAATTGCTAGGGGTAGACTTGGAGAAAGGTTTGGGATAACCTAGGAATGGTGGAATCCGGGGGAAAAGAGGGATTCTAAGGGTAGAAGTTCTTGGTTGTTGTTAGTTCTTCTATATTATGATCATATAACTTTAATTCCCTAAATATATCCATAAAAATGGTAGAACTAGGTGAATTAATGGTGGGAAAGCCCGGGAAAAGGGTGGGATGATCATGGGTGGCTTGGGGTTTAGGATTTTATATAATCCGAGTACATTGTAGACCATAAAGATTGGTTCTTTGTTATTATGTATTGTTTAGACCAAGAACCGACAAAAACTTCGGGAAACGGGAAAGCTCCGGTTGAGTAGAGCTTGGACTAATTCGAGGTAGGTGATAGTTATTGATTCCTGTATGTATTGTATGTTTGTGTACTTTTATCTAAGTATTTGTATGAGTTGCATTGCTTAGGAAATGGTTAAGGAATGTCCAACAATCATGTTTTCAGTTTGGTGAAATGAACTAGGTGTTATTTTTTATTGGTTTACAAGTGTTGATTGTTCATTGTTTATGACTATGGATTTTTTGTGACATTCGGTTGGCTCGGGTACCACGCCTGGTATGGGATATACTAACGGTTGTCTCAGGTACCACGCCTGGTATGGAATACTAATGGTTGGCTCGGGTACCACGCCTGGTACGGGTTTACTTTTACATTATGCATTTTGATTTTGGTTCCATGAGTGGACCGGGCTGTGTTTATGATTGGTGATATTGCATATGGTCCTTGAGAGGTCGGGTTATTATTATTGGTCTGTGAGTTTGGTCTTGGTGTAGACTAGATTACAAGTTTAACACTTAGGTGTTGCTACGGGGATCCCAGGGTGGGCCCAGAATATGTTAAATGGTATAATTACTGATTTCTTTTGATTGTTGATAATGGTTATAAGGGTGGATTACATCTGGAGACAAGCTAGGAAGAGACTTATAGTTAGGGATACATGTGGCTTGTTTACATATTTTCTGTACTCTTACTTGACTATTGTGCTGTTCATATATTGCTATTTGGAACTGACTGATGATCCTACCAGTACACGATGGTTGTGTACTGATTCAACACATGCATTTCTTTTTGTGAGTATAGGCAATCTTTCAGCGGTTGTCGCATAACCTCACCTATAGGCCTAACGCATCAAGACATCAAGGGTGAGGTACTTCGATCGAGCTGCCTTGATTTCTTTCGTACTAGTTATAGACCATTTATTTCGGGCTTAAACTCTACTCATTTACATTGGGGTTGCATCCCTGTATTCTAGACAGAGTTGGTAGATCTTTTGGTACGGTGACTTTCACGTTCTAGGGAGGGATTTTCGCAGGTTTATTTATATTAGTGTTGATTTTGTTGATTATTGCTAGTTTATTTTTTGCACACTAGTTTTGAGCTATTAGAATGATTAAGTTTCGAGGTCGTTGATGGTTCGCTCACCTGGGATTTGGGTAGGTGTCACTCATAGCGGTCTGGGTCGTGACACATCCAAAACCAACTTTTACCAAAATGGAGTCCAATAGTCCAAAACGAGTTTGAAAGCCTCGGAACCCAAACCAAAGGTCCTACTAGCCCAAAGTCAATGTTCTGGAACTAACAACGCTGACAAATTTTCCATCCGAGGTCGTCTTCTTCGAATATTAACCAAAGTCAACTCTACCAGCCTTAAGAGTTTCAAAATAGGAAAATGGGCTTAAAATACAACAAACTTCCTGAGAACCAAACTATCAGTCCCGGCAAGTCATAAATAACCTATAGCCATTGTGGAAAAGCTCAAAATGTGAAAAAAACACAAATATCAAGGAAATGACCAAGAGGGTCATTACATAACCTGACTTGGCCTCCATAAGTCTGGTAGGTACAAATAACACACAATCATTATAAGTACTAACAAACACAAATAGTTGCTAAATATTCATACTGACCTTTTTACCTGGACCCTAGTGATAATCTGATTTGAGTTATTTGAATGCACATGTGTGATGAATCAATACAACTCTGCGGCTCCATGATACAATATAAGTGCCGCCCCGTAGGTACAACCTGCCCATTTTGTAGGTACGCTCTGCCTGACCCATATGCATGGTAAGATAATGTAACTGCTTCCCCATAGGTACAGCCTGCCCATCTCGTAGGTACGATCTGCTTGGCCCATAAGCACGATCTTCCCGTTCCAAAGGCACAATATTGTAATCAGAATGTAGGCTCCAAAACTCTACAGTGTCAGTGTATGCTGAGGCCAAAATAAGCTCATAGACAACATCTAGACGATAAAAATAGCACAACGATGTCAAGTGATCACATACGACATTAATATAATCATAACATGCTTTTTATGCTGCTAAGTAAAGAATGATGTGATGTTGCTAGACACTATATCATATTGTGGTAGCAAACTCAATGATATAAGGTTGCAATTGAATAATGACGTTATATAAGCTATAACAAGCTTAAGCCTTTAGGTCATGCCAAAAAGTAAAAAGGAAGCCTCAACATACCTTTTAACTGAAGCTCCAAAGGTGTCTCTATGAAGCTCGACAAACCTATCGTAATGCAATAATTGCTAGAATCAACAAGGCTACAAGAATGACCCATAAACAATTGATAAATCGTTAAGGTTGTCACTACGACCAACCCTCTTTAACTTAATAAATGATATCATAATCTCTACTAAACCAATAACTTATAACCACAACAAGAATCTATCAACATCTCACAAGAGCGGCGAGCTCCCGAGAAAATATAACAAGACATACTTCATGTCATTTAATCTAACAACCATCATACGCAATCCCAATAAGAGACACACCAACCCCTAGTCCCTTGAACACCTTAACACCATTAGTGCACAACAAGAATAACCAAACTTAATAATACAAAGGGGTTGTCCAGAGTCACAGTATCAAAATACCACTTTATGGCTCAAAAATCTATCAAAATAATACTAGAACATGGAATTACGAAAAAGGATCATAGAGAGTAGATTAACTCGAGAAAAGGATCTGAATTCCTAAGCTAAATGAGCTGCTTCTTTGCAGTGACAACAACCAAAGCCAAAATTGACAAAAAAACTATACCACAATAATGAGCTCGCGACGTAGAGCAACTTCCGTTAAACTTCCAAGTTGAGAATCATAACACCCATGGAAGATTTGTGGGATTATTCTCTGATATTTTGGTGAGTTTTCAGTGGTTTCTATGGAAAAATAACAAAGAAGATGGTGTTTTATAAAGAACCACCGACTTTGGGGCTAGGGGGACCCACCTTGACATGCTTGCTTGTGCAGTCTCACAAAATATAAATATCTCTCTATTATGAAGTCGTACGGATGAACAGTTTAGTGTGTTAAAAATTAGACTCGTAGACCTTCGATTTGGTATGTTGGGGGCTCAATAATTATTCATAGATTGGGAGAAAATCTTTGAGACAATTGACCCAAATTTTCAGATAATTCCTTAAAGAAATTTACAATAACTTTTTTCGACTTTTATTTTGCAACTTGCCTGACTTCAAAGCTTAACATACGACCATTGTGCAATTAAAACACCTCATAAAAAAATCCTTCCTCACACACTAAGCACTCTTAGTCTTATCTCAAAAGTATGAGTTAATTTAAATGTTTGAACGGGTGAAGTGTTACATTATGATAAAAACCCATATCAATTATTGCTTCTTAAAGGGTGTGCAAAGTTTAAAATGGACAAGCAAAAGGAAACAGAGAGAGTAATTTAAAAGTGTGAGTTTGAAAATAAACTTTCTTACTCTCCATCATATTTTTTTCAAACGAAACTCTCAAAACAAATACATTCTCCATTCTTCATTCTTCATTCTCTCAAGTTTTTCTCTTCTTCAAAATTAAAATCATTATTCTTCTGTTTCTCGTTCTCCTTTTTTCATCAGTGAAGCTAATTTATCTGACATCATCTTCAAATATATGATAAATTTTCTTTATCTTTTCTATTTCAAATTTTTAGAACTAGAGTTTAATAAAGAAGAAATTTATTAACAAGGAAAGCATTACACCAATTTGGTGTTTCAATCTCAAAATTACACTCCTGAATAAAAAGACTGCAGTTTCATTGCTGAAAATTGAATAAATAACAAGATAGCAAAAAAGCTATCAAACTTTAATTTGACGTTTTTACAAGTTAATAGGTGTCGTCTTTGATACGCCCAAATTACACCTCTTTTATGAAGTATAAAGTGATCGTTGTCAAATATAAAATCTAATTGAGGTTATGATCGATCCCACGAGGAATATGAAAGAAATACATCAGTAGTAAATATTCAATTGGTCGTCTTTATTTAAAGGGGGGGATTTTTTGTATCAAAAGTAAGGATAAGAATTATTAGAAATTTAATATTTAATTGTGTTCAGATAATTAAAGGTAACTCGGACTGTGTTCACCATTCTTTCATAACTTAGCAGGTATACGCAATTAGTGATCTATTCTGGTGCTTAACATGCAAGATCGGTAAGTTAAGTTTAACTAAATAGTTGGTCCCCTAGATAGAAGAATTTCACCATGCAACTTGGTCCATCTACGGGTGTATGCTTTACTAACCCTTACCTTTGATCCCAAATTAGCTATTTTCGGACAAGGTCAAGCTATTAGATGAGGGTTGATAGCCTCAAATCTCCGTTGTATAATCCTTTTTTTCATTCGTTACTCCCTTGGTCCGACAAGTAAGAATAAGGAGAGTTCTAATGTTTACAACCATTAAAAAGCAATCAAAACAAAGGGAAAAATAACACATGCAGAAACACCCTTCAAGAATCATTAATTGTTTAACCTACGTTTGTAAATTCGTCATGGTTCCCACAATCCTAGTTATAGCGTTTTGCTACTCATGCTTGAGATAATCATAGAATAATACATAATAAAAAATTTACTTGTATTAACCATAAAAATTACTCCAAAGTAGCAAAATAATTCAAGAACACAAAATAAATACTAAAAAGGAGAAGAAAAGAATAAACCAAAATTCTCTGGCCTCCACGACTGTTCTTAACTCTTCCTAGCTTACAAAGTTAAAAGTAAAAAAGTATCTTCAGTTCTCCTCTAAAAATTATTCTTATGGACTATTTATAAATATAGAAAAAAAACCTCAAATAAAATAACTGAGTTCAAAATGAATTGGGAAACCAAAATCCAATAAAATTAGATTTTTACTGGACGTATGTTGCTACCGCCGCCTTTAATTTTTGTACTGTCTTCCTTGACTGCCACATGGCAGTCATCTGCAACACCTCTTCAATTAAATTTGTATGAATAATAATAAATATTACATTCAATCTATTAAGCTGCTTGCTTGATTTCCTTATTTGATTTCTAATTTTCAATTCGTTTCTTCTTCAAATTTCTTTAACTTTACACCATTTTAATCCTACATATAAAAATACCTAATATCAAAATAATTTATAAAACTAATGCTAAAAAAAATAATAAAAAGATTAAATGTAAGGCAAATAATGACTATATATATATATATATATATTTGGCCTCATATCAACACCCCACACTTAAACTTTTGCTCGTCCACGAGCAAGCATTAGAGCTCATCTAAAAAAAAACTAGAAATACCATCACTTGGTTGATACAAACAATTAGGCCATGTAACAAATCACAACATCAAGTACACTTCCCGATCATTATGCAATATATAAAACAAAAATAAACTTCTAACCTCCTAACCTCCAAGACGGACTTTAACTCATCAAATTAAGTTTGCTCACCTATTTCATCAAAGAAAGCTAATAAAATCATCTATATATCATGAAACAAGTGCCCTCACAAGAAGAAATAGTCCACACACTTAATTTAAAAAATTAAATATAAATTAAGGACTTAACATCAAAGAACAACTCTCACACTCAAAAAAGAATTTACATGTATGCACAAGGAATCATAGGCTTGCCTATTATGTACATCTCCACTAATTAAGCATGCTCGAATAGAATCAAATAGAATTTTTACGGATTGTAATATTGGCTAGGGGAGGGATAGAAAACTATATAATAGTGACTCATACTTCCCTAAGCACTTTGTACTTTTTAAACTTCATCACCCAGTTTTTCCACTCTTTTTTTTTCCAGCCCTCTCTTTAATTATTTTCATTAGTAATTCTCATCATATCAAGAACGCTTCAATCATATATATATTTTTTTTCAAGAATTTTTCTCCTTTTTTTTAGGTTACATTCTTTCTAAGAAGGCCTTTTCATCACTTTATAACTATCATTAGTCATCTTTTTCATTCAACCATTCATTTATTCAAATTTAATAATTTTATCATAGTCCATGCTACAGTGCTTAAGGAAGCAGGGTGCAAAAACTAGGGATTCAACAAAAAGGTCAAGGCAAAAAATATGGCTACCAAACGAAAGGCTACAGGCTCAAAGGATTAACTAGTGATATAATATCTGAAAAAGCTAAAATTCACAAAACATATCAAATAGAGCCTATATCATATTCTAAATATAGCAATACTTTTTATTTCGCTTCAATAACATGCAAGGTAAGTTCTAGACTTAAATGCAAAATATGGAATATGCAAAAAATCCTCACTTCACATGGCATAAGCCTCAATCAAGATGGATCAATTCTACTTCTAAGATAGACAGGGTCATAACAAATTACAAACTAAGAATAAGCTATATACAAAGTCACTACCTTGAACCTAGGTGTCAAAAAATCTATTATTTTATTTTACACTTGTGATGACCCTTTCGGTCATCTTCGCATTTTCACATTTATTGCAGTGTTAGAGCCTTTCTATAGCGGCCCCAAGTCATTTATGGCTTACTGGGACTGGTAGTTTGGTGACCTGGTCGTTCATTTGGTCATTTTAGCCGTTCGCCTGTTTTAGAGCTTTAAACTTAGAATATCATTGACTTTAGTCAACATTCTTAGCTAACGTTCTCAGAATTGAATTTTGACAGTTACGTTAGCTCCGAAGCAATGAGTTTGGTCTAGTTGGACCTTTAGTTGAGGCCTGAGAATGTCCGGTGTAGGGTTTGTATTATTTTCTCAGTTTTCAGGCCATTTGGAGCTGAAAGTGTAACTTCGGGTGACTTTCAATGATCGGAGTGTCGGATTCAAAATCCGAGGATTCCATCATCTCCAAAATGTTGAATTTGGGCTAGAAAGATGGTTGGTTTAGGTTCTGGGTGAGTCAAACTTATTTCGAGCCTTTGAGTTCCTTTTAATTAATGTTGACTTGGGTCAATATTTCTCTGAAAAGACCTTGTATGGAAGTTTCATCGATTCTGTTGAGTCTAAAACATCATTTTCACTGTATTAGCACTATTGGTTTTTGAATATCGATTTCCGATTGTGTCCGGAATGCCCAGTCGAGTTTTCTAAAAAGTGCAGCGGACAACAACTATTTATTGCTGTCACTTCATTTTTTCCATCCCTTCTCCTCACTTTTCTCACTCTAAAACTCAAAATTCTCTCCACCATTTTTCTCCAATTCAGTTCTAAACCTTGGGGAATTATTTATTCATCGATTATCCGTAGTTCTTCGCCTCTTGGTAAGTCATCTTCCCCAACTTGCCTTCTTCGGTTTTTCTCTTAATTCCTCCATTGATGTTCATCCAAAGCATGGATTTTGTGATAGATTCTGCCCCCTAAGCTTGTGCATGTTTGTGTGTGTGAAGTTTTATCCGTCTTGGGCTGATTTTCCATCATTTTGGTAAGTAATTCTTGCCCAATTTCCATTTTTATTTTTGAAATTTCTATTCTTTAATCCCAAACTTGGGCGGGTTATTTTGGTTCCCGTCCCTTGTCCAATTGTGCTCAAATTTGGAGCATGCTTTCATGGAATCATTGGGTTCATCGTGGTTCTTTTCATTTTTGGTTTTAAACTGTGGGCCCCACGAGCCTGCTTTTGACCTGGATATTGACCCGGCTACAATTGTAGCAATGTGGGTATTGTTAGACTCGTCTTAACATTTTATTCATGAATTTGATAGTTTGATTCTCGTTCGGAGATTCTCGAAGCAGCTCGGCCTTGGATATCAGCGTTCTCATAGCTTGTCGTCGGACGATAGGTAGGCTACGACTTAACTCCCTATATTGGGTAAAATTATACTAGTTGGCATCCTTGGGTTGGGTTATTAGGTTGGTACCACAGACCTTGACCACTTTTCCATGATTCGTCCTATTTATTTCCTCCGTTGTGTGTAGTATTCCTATTAGTTGATATATTTATTACCCTTGTGACCCCGTGAGGTTTTATTAACTCTGGAACATAGAAGGTGGGATTATTGGGAATGTCCACGAGTCCTGGACATAGAAATATCCTTCTAGGCTGGTTATGCTTGCTGAGTAGCTTCGGAGCCTGTGCAGGGCCGTTAGGTTGATTATGAGCTGCCAGACAGCTATTTGGGTTGTTCATATCATTTCCATGCATATAAAGAGGGTTTTCCACATTTTATTATGGTTTTTGGCTTTGAGCCTACGAAAACTAATTTTCTAAACTTTGCATGACCCTGGGGGCCCGTTTTCGATGAAATTAGATTTGGAAATGATTTGACTTGATACGTGGATCTTCTTGGGGTAAGAGAAGGTTAAAGATATGGTTTTATCATGATTAACTACTATTGCTAGACTCGACCAGGTCGGAGTGCTAGCTGAGTTTCCTTACTGATTTGAATGATATCATGCTCGGCCGGGTCGAGCATCTGAGATGTTTTTACTACTGTTTTAGACCCGGTTGTGCCCGAGCACCCTTGGAAGGGTTTTTAAGACATCATTTTCACTGTTTTAGTCCTAGACAAGGTCTAGGCATGCATATTTGAGACTTAGCCACTGTCTTGAACCCGTACTCGATTCTGGAGGACACATTTGATTCTGAGTTTTAGTATGGGGTCTGGGACCTCCATGGACCTTGCCGCTCTGGGCCTGAGGCTTTGGGCTGCGTGTGTCGGGGGGAAGGGTATACGGTGGAGTAGAGGTATATGGGCTGTGTCCTTCTATGGAACCTACCTGCTGGGCCCGATCGACATCGGACGAGGTACATACAGAGGTTCTATTTCACCCCGAGGTTTTCATGCATCATATCATCTATTATTTGAGATACCACCCTTGTTTGCTGTTTGTTGATTGTACGCTCCGGTAGTATGGGATGCTAGAGGGTTTGTTTTCACTTGATTACGTTTCTCATTTATATGGGTGGCCGAGGGACTGTAGGTAGAATTTTGTTACTTTATTTCGATATTGTTCCCTGTTACGGTTGAGTATGAGCATGATTACTATGAGGTGGTGAGTTCCTTGATTGAGTTTTATATTACTTGATTTGTTATTAATTCCTGTATGTCGAACATGTCTACCTTTATTCTTCTCTTCCTTTTTCCTTATACTTGAGGGTATCGGTATACCGTCCATTTTTAGAACTTATTCTTATATATACTATTTTTGCAAGGATCCCAAGTGCGTTGTCCTTACTTTCACCTGTGCCAGTTATGTTTATATATTCTATATGCTAGCCTTATATGTTGTTTCTACTGTCTTCCCAATGGGCTAGCTCCTGTGTGCTTATCGTTAAATGCTGTGACTGTTTGTTCCTACTCTGCCTGCTATTGCTCTTTTACTTTATATGTGCCTAGTCGGCCTATGATATCTACTGGGTACCTTATGCTTTGCATTTGGTGCTCACCCTACCCTCTGCATCTTCTGGTGCAAATCCTAGCATGTGCCATCATCGTTAGTGCATCGGAGACTCGTGCGGGGTGAAGTTTTTGTATCATCCAGGCTTAGGATGAGCTCTTGGTGTTCAGATCTTGACTTCAGTTATCCTTGGTGTATTTTGTACACTTATAGTTTTGGAGACATTGTGTATATATGACTTTTGGACCTTTGTACTCCTAATGTAGTTCGACTCTTATACGCTTTGATACCAGGTTTTGGGTTGGTTTAGATTCTGCTTGTTTATATCTCTCTTGTATCTATTTTCTTCTCATTATGCCCTTGCTTCTGCTTATGTATCGAATCTTCCACTCAAACTATTAGAAGGTAGCCCATTACTAACCATTCTGGGCTACGGGGATTGGTTTGCCTACTGAGGGGTTGTAGGTGCCATCATGACTGAGAAATCGGGTCATGACAGCTTGGTATCAGAGCTCTAGGTTCACCAATGTCATTTTTATAGGATCTAATATCTAGTAGAGTCCTGCGGATCGGGGCGGAGACGTCCGTGCTCAATCTTCGGGAGACTATAGTGACATCTTAGAAAACTGGACTTTTTTTGTCTCTCTCTCGTGCGTAGTATCCTTGAAAGTTTCTAGAAATCTCACTTATTCTGTTTCATTTTTCCACAGATGGTTCATACGAGATCTTCAGCTTCTGGCAGAGGAGCGCCTCCTGCCCCTACACCTTCGACTTCAACTAGGGGCTGGGGTGGTCGCTGGGGTAGAGGTAGGAGTCGAGGGCACCCCAGAGCAGTGGCACTTGCTAGAGTTGCTAGAGTGGATATAGAGCCTGACTATGACTATGAGCCAGAGTAAGCTTCAGAGCAGCAGCATGTGGGCCCGGGGACATCCCAGGAACCACCAGCTCCAGTACAAGTTCCAGCATCAGTTTCTGTGCTAGCTTCAATCCCAACTCAGTCTTCAGGTATTCGGGGTTTGTTACTTCAACTATTGGGTATGATTGGGTAGTGTCCTTCTGAGACAGCCTAGACATCATCTCAGGGGGCAGCCCTGGGTGTTTAGTGTTCAGGAGCGCAGCCTACTACTGCGGCTCCCCGTGCTGAGATTGTTCCAATTCCATCGGTTGCCCAACCTCATGCTCCTCGCCCTACTATGACAGAGATGGAGCAGAAGGCCTTGGGTAGGTTTCCTAGATTGGCACCACTAAGATTCACTGGTACATCGGGTCAGGACTCACATGACTTTATCACTACCTGCGAGGAGATGTTGCACCATTTGGTCTTATTAGAGACTCACAGGGTTGGCTACACTTCATATCAGCTAGAGGGTCCAGCAAAGTTATAATGGAGGGCACAGGTTACTTGTAGGCCTTCTACATCACCTTCCTTGACCTGGTCTGAGTTTTATGAGGCCTTTATGGCCAAGTTCTTGCCACAGAGCGACCGAGAGCGTCGGAGGAAGGAGTTCACTAGACTTTCTCAGGATACTATGACTGTCTCAGAGTATGATACCCGCTTCCATCAGCTTGCTCCTTTTGGAGCCATGATTATGCCTACTAAGGCCGACAAAGTCCGTAGATTTGTTTGGGGGTTACAGAGAGAGTTCTCAGAGCCTACAGAGATACTGGTTGCTAGCGGTCGGTCATTCCAGGCCATTACAGACTATGCCCACATAGTTAAGGATTCGGGTCATCATGACACCGGGGCTAGAGATAAGAGGCCTCGACATCAGGGATGGTTATAATTATTCTAGGCATAGTGGTAGAGGTTCAGGCCAGTGGGGCCGAGGTTATCAGCCACCGCAATATCAGGGTCAGTCTAACTGTCGGGGTAAATGCATCACTTTAGGCTTCTGGTTCTCAGTTTGAGCAGGGTCAGGACAGTCAGCGAGGTCATAGTGGTCAGCCATCGAGAGGTACAGATTCTGGGGCATCAGGCCATGGTGGCCATTCGGGTTCTGCTGGTTCATCCTGATCGAGTAGGTTATCAGGGGCTTGCTATACTTATGGTGTGGTTGGTCACTTTGCTAAAGATTGCCCCCAGTAGGGTACAGTTCATCCAGCCGAGCCACTGCGAGCAGTTCAACCTCTGGCTAGAGAGGGTGGTGGTCAGGCTAGGGGTGGTGACCCACGTGGTAGAGCAGGTGGTAGGGATGACGGTCGGGCAAGTGGAGGTCGTCATTAGTTCTATGTAGTCCCTGGGAGACCGGAGGCAGAGGTCTCGGATGCCGTGATCACAGGTATGATTTCTGTATGCTGTCAGCCAGCTTATGCCTTGTTTGATCCTGGATCCACTTGTTCATATGTATTTGCCTACTTTCTGCCTTGTTTGGGGTTGGCTAGTGAGCCATTGTTTGTTCCTGTTTCTGTTTTGACCCTAGTAGGAGATTTTTTAGTAGTGAATTGGATTGTGAGATCCTGTGTGATATCTGTTGGTGATTTGGATACTTGGGATGACCTGATGATACTTGATATGTTGGATTTTGATGTGATACTGGGCATGGACTGGTTGTCCCCTCACCGTGCAGTTTTGGATTGCTATGCCAAGACCGTTACCATAGCCGAGCCCGGTGTATCCTCGGTTGTATGGTAGGGTTCTGTTAGCCATTCACCATCTGGGATCATTTCTTGTCTTCGAGCTAGGAAGATGATATCCCGTGGGTGTTTAGCTTATCGAGCATATGTCTAAGATGCTAGTGCTGACTGTACGTCTCCTGAGTCTGTTCCTGTGGTTAGAGACTTCCTAGATGTGTTTTCTACCGACCTGTCAGGCTTTCCACCTGAGAGAGATGTTGATTTTTCCATTGAGTTAGAGCGAGGCACCAGTCCCATTTCTATTCCTCCCTACCGTATGGCTCCTACTGAGTTGAGAGAGCTTAAGGAGCAGCTCCAGGTTTTGTTAGCTACGGGGTTTATTAGATAGAGTGTGTCTCCTTGGGGTGCTCCTGTTCTCTTTGTAAAGAAGAAGGACGGGTCGATGTAGATATGTATTGATTATCAGCAGTTGAATAAGGTGACAGTGAAGAATAAGTATCCGATGCCTAGGATTGATGACTTATTTGATCAGCTTCAGAGTTCCGTCATGTTTTGTAAGATTGATTTGAGGTCCGGCTACCATCAGTTTAGGATTAGGGTGGAGGACATCCCTAAGATAGCATTCAGAACACGTTATGGACACTATGAGTTCCTGGTGCTGTCTTTTGGGTTGACTAATACCCCCACAACCTTCATGGACTTGATGTACAGGGTGCTTAGCCCGTACTTGGATATGTTCACGATAGTCTTCATTGATGACATCCTGGTATACTCGAGGAGTAGAGATGAGCATGAGAAACACTTGAGGACTATACTTTAGACTTTGAGAGATCATCGGCTTTACGCCAAGTTCTCAAAGTGTGAGTTTTGGTTAGAGTCAGTTGCATTCCTAGGGCACGTGGTGTCTAAGGATGGGATTAGAGTTGATCCGAGTAAGATTTCTGTAGTTCGTGATTGGCATAGACCTACTACTTCTACCGACGTTCGCAGCTTTATTGGGTTAGCTGGGTATTACAGACGGTTCATTGAGGGATTTTCTTCCATAGCAGCACCCTTGACTATGCTGACTAGGAAGGATGTTCCATTTCAGTGGTCCAATCAGTGCGAGGATAGCTTCCAGAGGCTTAAAACTTTATTGACTTCAACTCTAATTTTGACTTTGCCGGTTGAGGGTCAGAGTTTCTTCGTGTATTGTGATGCTTCAAGGGTCGGTCTTGGTTGTGTGCTGATGCAGCTGGGTCGAGTGATAGCATATATATCGAGGCAACTGAAGGTTCACGAATGCAACTACCCCACTCACGACTTAGAGTTGGCGGCAGTAGTCTTCGCACTTAATATCTGGAGGCACTATCTATATGGAGTTCATTGTGAGATATTCACCGACCATCGTAGTGTTCAGTACATTGCGAGTCGCGCGAGGCAGAGGAGAAGGATTGAGTTGCTGAAGGAATATGATTTCACTATTTTATACCATCCGAACAAGGCAAACGTGGCAGCGGGTGCCTTGAGTCGGAAGGCAGTGAATATGGGCAGCCTAGCTTCACTTTCAGCTTCTGAGCAACCATTGGCCTTGGACATCTAGTACTTGGCTAACCATATGGATAGGCTTGACTTATCGGATCCCAGCAGAGTTCTTGCCAGTGTTGAGGCTCGCTCTACTCTAGCTGATCAGATTCAGAGTCGACAGTTCAAGGATCAGTGTTTGTGTGACCTTTCTGATCAGGTGGTTCGGGGTGAGGCCAGCCGGGCTACCTTGGGTTCTGATGGGATTCTGAGGTTTGAGGGTTGACTTTGTGTTCCGAGAGTTGGTGATTTGATACAGTTGATACTCTGTGAGGCACATTATCCCAAATACTCTATTCATCCTGGCGCAGTGAAGATGTATAGAGATCTGAGGCAGCTTTACTGGTGGGGTGGTATGAAGCGGGACGTGGCAGAGTTTGTATCTCGGTGCTTGAACTGTCAACAGGTGAAGTTCGAGCACATAAGACTGGGTGGTTTGATATAGTGACTTCCCATTCCTGAGTGGTAGTGGGAAGGTATTACTATGGACTTTGTTGTTGGTTTACCTCATACTACTCGGGGGTTTGACTCCATTTGGGTGATCGTTGATAGGCTGACTAAGTCAGCACATTTCTTTCTGGTTCAGACTTTCTATGGGGCAGAGAGGTTAGCTCAGATCTACATTCGTGAGATTGTACGATTGTACGGGGTCCCAACTTCTATCATTTCAGATTGTGGCACTCAGTTCACATCTCAATTCTGGAGAGCTATACAGAGGGATTTGGTTATGGAGGTTTATCTTAGTACCTCTTTCCACCCTCAGACAGATGGCCAGTCTGAGAGGACTATTTAGGTCCTGGAGGACATGCTTCGGGCTTGTGTTCTTGACTTGGAAGGTTCATGGGATCAGTTTGTGCCATTGGCTGAGTTTGCGTATAATAATAGCATCCATTCGAGCATTGGCATGGCACCTTTCAAGGTTTTGTATGGTAGACGTTGCAGATCACCCATTGGTTGGTTTGATGGATTAGAGTCCAGACTACAGTGTACAGATTTTCTTAGAGATTCTTTGGACCAAGTCCATTTGATCCAGGACAGAATTAGAATAGCCCAGAGTAGGCATAAGAGCTACGTTGATCGTAGACTTCGTGCCTTAGAGTTCATTGTTGGTGATCTGGTTTTCCTCCGATATCGCCCGTGAAGGGCGTGATGAGATTTGGTCGGCGGGGCAAGCTTAGCCCTAGGTTTATTTGGCCGTTTGAGATTATATAGAGGGTTGGAAATGTTACCTATATGTTAGCCTTTCCTCTGATGTTTTCAGCTGTTCAACCAGTTTTCCACGTTTCAATGTTGCGCCGGTATATACCAGATGAGTCTTATGTGTTGCATTGGGATTCGGTTCAGTGGGATGAGAGTTTATCATTTGTTGAGGAGCTGATGGCTATTCTGTCCAGAGATATCAGGAGGTTGAGATCTAGGTAGATTTTGGTTGTGAAAGTGCAGTGGAGGCATCATCCGGTCGAGGAGGCTACCCAGGAGACCGAGAGTGAGTTGCATGCTCAGTATCCGCAGTTGTTTGAGCCTTCAGGTACTCCCTTCTTCTTGACTTTCAAGGATGAAAGTCTTTTTAGTAGTGGATGTTCTGATGACCCTTCCATTCATCTTCATGTTTTCACACTTATTGCACTGTTAGAGCCTTCCTGTAGCGTCCCTAAGTCATTTATGGCTTGCTGGGGCCGATAGTTTGGAGCCCTGGTCGTTCGTTTGGTCGTTTTAGCCGTTTGCCTGTTTTAGAGCTTTAAACTTAGAATATCGTTGACTTTAGTCAACATTCTTAGCTAACGTGCTCAGAATTGAATTCTGACAGTTTTGTTAGCTCCGGAGCGACGAGTTTGGTCTAGTTGGACATTTAGTTGAGGCCTGAGAACGTCGGGTGTGGGGTTTGTGTTGTTTTCTCAGTTTTCAGGCCATTTGGAGCTGAAAGTATAACTTTGGGTGACTTTCGATGATCGGAGTGTCGGATTCGAAATTTGACGATTCCATCAGCTTTGGAATATTGAGTTTGGGATAGGAAGATGGTTGGTTTGGGTTCCGGGCGAGTCAGACTGATTTCGAGCCTTTGAGTTCCTTTTCGTTAGTGTTGACTTGGGGCAACATTTCTCTGAAATGACCTCATATGGAAGTTTCATCGATTTCGTTGAGTCCAGAACGTTATTTCCACTCTATTAGCACTATTGATTTTTGAATATCGATTTCCAATTGTGCCCGGAATGGCCTGTCGAGTTTTCTAAAAAGTGTAGAAAATCAACTGCGAACAGCAGCTATTTATTGCTATCATTTCATTTTTTCCAGCCCTTCTCCTCACTTTTCTCACTCTAAAACTCAAAATTCTCTCCACCATTTTTCTTCAATTCAGTTCTAAACCTTGGGGAATTATTTGTTCGTCGATTATCCGTAGTTCTTCGCCTCTTGGTAAGTCATCTTCTCCAACTTGCCTTCTTCGATTTTTCTCTTAATTCCTCCATTGATGCTCATCCAAAGCTTGGATTTTGTGATAGATTATGCCCCCTAAGATTGTGCATGTTCGTGGGTGTGAAGTTTTATCCGTCTTGGGTTGATTTTTCATTGTTTTGGTAAGTAATTCTTGCCCAATTTTTATTTTTATTTTCGAAATTTCCATTCTTTAATCCCCAACTTGGGCGGGCTGTTCTGGTGCCCTTCCCTTGTCCAATTGTGCTCAAATTTGGAGCATTCCTTCTTGGCATCATTGAGGTCATCGTGGTTCTTTTCATTTTTGGTTTTGGGTTACGGGGCTCGCGAGCCCGCTTTTGACCCGAATATCGACCCGACTACAATTTTAGCAATATGGGTATCGTTAGACTCATTAACATTTTATTCATGAATTTGATAGTTTGATTCTCGTTCGGAGCTTCTCAGAGAAGATCAGCCTCGGATATCGTCGTTCTCGCAGCTTGTCATCGGACGACAGGTAGGTTACGACTTAACTCCCCAGACTTTGCATATATCGGGTAAAATAATACTAGTTGGCATCCTTGGGTTGGGTTATTAGGTTGGTACCACAGACCTTGACCGCTTTTCCATGATTCGTCCTATTTCTTTTCTCCGTTGTGTGTGGTATTTTTATTAGTTGATATATTTATTACCCTTGTGACCCCGTGAGGTCTTGTTGACTCTGGAACATAGAAGGTGGGATTATTGGGAATGTCCACGAGTCCCGGACATAGAAATATCCTTCTAGGCTGGTTATGCTTGCTGAGTAGCTTCGGAGCCTGTGCAGGGCCGTTAGGTTGATTGTGAGCTGCCGGGCAGCTATTTGGGTTGATCATATCATTTCTATGTATATAAAGAGGTTTTTCCATGTTTTATTATGGTTTTTGGCTTTGGGCCTACGGAAACTAATTTTCTAAACCTTGCATGGCCTCAGGGGCCCATTTTCGATGAAATTAGATTTAGAAATAATTTTTCTTGATACCGGGTCGGAGTGCTAGCTGAGTTTTCTTACTGATTTAAAATGATATCAGGCTCGGCCGCGTCGAGCATCTGAGATGTTTTTACTACTGTTTTAGATCCGATTGTGCCCGGGCACTCTTGGAATTTTTTTTGAGACATATTTTTCACTGTTTTAGTCCTAGACAGGGTCTAGGCATGCATATTTGAGACTTAGCCACTGGCTTGAACCCGGACTCAATTTTGGAGGATACGTTTTGATTTTGAGTTTTAGTATGGGGTCCGGGACCTCCATCGACCTTGCCGCTCCAGGCCTAAGGCTTTGGGCTGCGTGTGTCGGGGGGAAGGGTATACGGTGGAGTAGAGGTATATGGGTTGTGCCCTTCAATGGAACCTGCCTGGTGGGCCCGATTGGCACTGGAGGAGATACATATAGAGGTTCTATTTCACCCCGAGATTTTTATGCATCATATCATCCATTGTTTGAGATACCACCCTTGTTTGCTGTTTGTTGATTGTATGCTCCGATAGTATGGGATATCAGAGGGTTTATTTTCACTTGATTGCGTTCCTCGGTTGTATGGGCGTCCGAGGGACTGCAGGTAGACTCTTGTTACTTTATTTTGATATTGTTCCCTATTATGGTTAAGTATGAGCATGATTACTGTGAGGTGGTGAGTTCCTGGATTGAGTTTTGTGTGACTTGATTAGGTATTAATTCCTGTATGTCGAGCATGTCTACCTTTATTCTTCTCTCCCCTTTTCCTTATACTTGAGGGTACAGGTATACCGCCCATTTCTAGAACTTATTCTTATATATACTATTTTTGCAAGGATCCCAAGTGAGTTGTCCTTACTTTCACCTGTGCCTGTTGTGTGTATATATTTTATATGCTAGCCTTATATGTTGTTTCTGCTGTCTTCCCTCT
The DNA here is from genome assembly GCA_003996215.1 of Jaltomata sinuosa. Taxonomy (NCBI): domain Eukaryota; kingdom Viridiplantae; phylum Streptophyta; class Magnoliopsida; order Solanales; family Solanaceae; genus Jaltomata; species Jaltomata sinuosa. The sequence continues at coordinate 291,328 of QJPP01001745.1, read as the reverse complement.
GGGCTAGCTCCTGTGTGCTTATCATTGAATTCTGTGACTGTTTGTTCCTACTCTGCCTGCTATTGCTCTTTTATTTTATATGTGCCTAGTCGGCCTATGATACCTATTGGGTACCTTATGCTTCGCATTTGGTGCTCACCCTACCCTCTGCATCTTCTGGTGCAGATCCTAGCATGGACCATCGCTGTTTGCGCGTCAGAGACTCATGCGGGGTGAAGTTTTTGGACCATCCAGGCTGAGGGTGAGTTCTTGGCGTTCAGAGCTTGACTTCAGTTATCCTTGGTGTATTTTGTACTCTTATAGTTTCGGAGACATTGTGTACATATGACTTTTAGACCTTTGTACTCCTGATGTAGTTCGACTCTTATACGTTTTTATTCCAGGTTTTGGGTTGGTTTAGATTCCGCTTGTTTATATCTCTCTTGTATCTATCTTCTTCTCATTATGCCCTTGCTTCTCCTTATGTATCGAATCTTCCGCTTAAACTTTTAGAAGGTAGCCCATTACTAACCGTTTTAGACTACGGGGATTGGTTCGCCTACTGGGGGTTGTAGGTGCCATCATGATCAAAAAATCAGGTCGTGACAACACTCAAGCATTCACAGGAAAGTACTACTCAAACTCAGGCAAAATATGCTAGTATCAAACAAGTCAAAAATGGTCTTTTCTTTTCTCTCCAAAAAAAATTATTACTAAAAATAATAAAAAAAAATTATTCTAAATTATTTTTTTTACCCAGTTCAAAGGGCCCCCTTGGAAAAGAACAGAAACTATAAGAAAAACCAAGGGGTGGATGAAATATGCCACTAAAAAAAACTTTAAAAAAGAAAAAAAAAATCTTTTTGTATCTTTTTTTATGTTCAAATAAAATAAAATCCTATGTCATACTCATCCTTAAACTTACAATTATCAAAGATTCTCCACCCCACACTTAAAATCATGCTTTGTCCCCAAAATAATTTATAGAAGAAGAAGAAGAAGGAGGAGGAGGAGGAGGAGGAGCAGAAGAAGAAGAAGAAGGAGGAGGAGGAGGAGGAGGAGCAGAAGAAGAAGAAGAAGGAGCAGAAGAAGAAGAAGAAGAAGGAGCAGAAGAAGAAGAAGAAGAAGAAGAAGAAGAAGAAGAAGAAGAAGAAGAAGAAGAAGAAGAAGAAGAAGAAGAAGAAGAAGAAGCAGAAGAAGAAGCAGATGAAGCAGAAGAAGAAGAAGCAGATGAAGCAGAAGAAGAAGAAGCAGAAGAAGAAGAAGAAGAAGAAGAAGGAGGAGGAGGAGGAGAAGAAGAAGGAGGAGAAGGAGGAGAAGGAGGAGAAGGAGAAGGATAAGAAGAAGAAAGAGGAGAAGAAGAAGGAGAAGAATGAGGAGAAGAAGAAGAAGAAGAAGAAGAAGAAGAAGAAGAAGAAGAAGAAGAAGAAGAAGGAGGAGGAGGAGGGTGAGAGATACTCGCTGAGACCCTCTAGGGCCTAGCTAACAACATGTCTTCTCGTAATTTTCATCAAGGGAAGCGCGATCCCACACTTAAGCTCAACCATGTTCTTAGCTTCAAATTATGGGTACTCAGACTTTCCCTAATCTGCACAAAAGTCAAAAAAAATATAACAGTATAAAAATAAAAATAAGAAGCTACACTACAAATTGGGTTGCCTCCCAATAAGCGCCTCATTTAATGTCGCGGCATGACACCATCAAGTGAATCATTTTTCCTTTCACTTAGAACTTATGAATTGCACTCCTAATTTTTTTTTTAATTTTTTACTATGCTTAAGGAGCGGTGGTATAAATATAAAGGTTCCGAGTAATAGATATCGAATTTCACACTTTTTGGACCTTAAGTGAGGAATGTAATTCTCTGATTTTGGCACAATAAATTCAAGAATATAGATACATTGTTCTTCTTTCTTACACTCTTCCATAAGTTCATTGGCTCGATTAATAACTCACCATCTAAACATAATGTAGAAAAATGATTGGAATGAGGTCGAATGCGTCATAACTCATGAATTGTATTATTATTTACATCCTCATATTCACACACACTAGAGTATTTAAAAATAATTTTATCTACTTCCTCACATAACTCTAGTGTACTCTTCTCAATAGTGACAACATCAATAAGAGCATGATCTAGTAGTTGTTCCTCCAATTTTAGCTCTTCAAGTTGGCTCATAAGCATCTTTTCTTCCTCACACAACTCATAACTAAATTGTTGGGCGTCAAACGCATCAACCTTTGCACTCAACTCTTATTCCACATTGAGGATATCTAAGATAAACTTATATTCCTCATGAATGAGCTCCATATTTCTTACTATGAGACTTCTTATCACATGTTCACTTCTCTCATGGACATCCCCAAATAGATCTAATAATTTTCTGCAAGGACGTATACTATCAGAAGCACAAGAATTATTAGAACAAGTACACCTATCACTCCACAATTTTTTAGATGTCATCTCAAGAATAGTAAAAATAATGAAAAAATATTTATAAAAATAATAAAAAAATAAAAATAAAGACTACAAATAGAAATAAACACTAAACACAATTTCTAAATCGTATTCCCCGGCAATGACGCTAAAATTTGATATGCCCAAATTACACCTCTTTTATGAAGTATAAAGCGGTTGTTGTCAAATATAGAACTTAACTGAGGTTAGGGTCGATCCCACGAGGAATATGAAAGAAATACATCAGTAGTGAATATTCAATCAGTCGTCTTTATTTTAAAAGGGGGTATTTTTGTGTCAAAGTAAGGAAAGGAATTATTAGCAATTTAATATTTAATTGTGTTCAGATAATTAAAGGTAACTAGGACTGTGTTCACCATGATTTCATAACTTAGAAGGTATACAAAATTAGTGATCTATTCTGGTGCTTAACATGCAAGATCGGTAAATTAAGTTCAACTAAATGGGTGGTCCTCTAGATAGAAGAATTTCACCAGCAACTTGGTCCGTCTATGGGTATATGGTTTACTAACTCTTACCTTTGATCCCAAATTAGCTATTTATGGACAAGATCAAGCTATTAGATGAGGGTTGATAGCCTCAAATCTCCGTTGTATAATCCCTTTTTCCATTCGTTACTCCCTTGGTCCGACAAGTAAGAATAAAACGAGTTCTAACATTTGCGATTGTTAAAAAGCAATCAAAACAAAGAGAAAATAATACATGCATAAACACCCTTCAAGAATCATTAATTGTTTAACCTACGTTTGTTAATTCATCATGGTTCTCATAACCCTAGTTATGATAGTTAGCTACTCATGCTTGAGATAATCATAGAATAATACATAATAAAAGACTTACTTGTTTTAACCATGAAAATTACTTCAAAGTAGCAAAATAATTCAAGAACACAAAATAAATACTAAAAAGGAGAAGAAAAGAATAAACCAAAATTCTCTGGCCTCCATGGCGGTTCTTAGCTCTTCCTAGCTTACAAAGTTAAAAGTAAAAAAATATCTTCGATTCTCCTCTAAAAATTATTCTTATGAATTATTTATAAATGTAGGAAAAAGCCTCAAATAAAATAATTGAGTCCAAAATGAATTGAGAAACCAAAACCCAATTAAATTAGATTTTCGCTGGATGTATGTTGCTGCCGCCGCCTTTAATTTTTGTACTGTCTTCCTTGGTTGCCACGTGGCAGTCATCTGCAGCACCTCTTCAATTAAATTGAACTTCAGTTCATATGTATGAATGATAATAATAAAATATTACATTCAATCTATTAAGCTGCCTGCTTGGTTTTCTTATATGATTTCTCATTTTTAATTTGATTCTTCTTCAAATTTTTTTAACTTTACACCTTTTTAATCCTACACATAAAAATACTCAATATAAGAATAATTTATAAAATCACTGTTCAAAAAGGACAATAAAAGAACTAAATATGAGGTAAATAATGACTAAATATATATATTTTTGGCCTCATATCAATCTTTCACCTATTGTAATTTTCTGTTTTTTTATGTCCTTTGATTTTTTTTTGTGATTTGGTAAATTTTTATGTAGTAATTCAATTTTTTTTTTGTGATATATTGCAGATATTAGAACTTTTGGTACTTAAGGATTGATTTTTTTATTTTTTATTATTTAAGATGCTAAATAGTGTACTATGCGGGGCTGGATTGACTTGGGATGTTACTTATTGAAATAGCTAAGGAATAAAGAATACAACGAGATAGAAAATTAAAAGAGCTTTAAAAGGTGTTGCTTCTCACAATTTGACCATATTTCTATATTGTGTGATTCTGTGTCAACATCTATTTTACCAATATGTTCTTTCTTTCAATTATGTGCATGTTATTTTATTGGGTTTGTGATTGGATTATGAGGGGTTTATTAAAGTATTTGTCTTTCTATTTGAATCTTGTAATTTATTGTTATTTTTTTTCTATTTTTTGTGGCTTGCTGTGTGGTTAATAAATGGATCTGCAGAATTTATCTATTTATCAATAAAATTTAGAATATTATGGATTAATTATATGATGAAGCATGTATTTTTGGCTCGGGTTCCATTTAGGCTATTGGTCCTACTTTTTTTTGTACTTCCTCCGTTTCAATTTATTTGACCTAATTTTCTTTTTAGTCCGTTTAAAAAAGAATGACCATTTTCCTTTTTAGCAACTCTTTATATTCAAATTTTTACATGTCATGTTTAAGACCACAAGATTAAAGGGCATTTCAGTATATTTGACATATCTTTAATTTAAGACCACCAGATTCAAAAGTCTTCTTTATTCTTTTAAGCTTCGTGCCAAGTTAAAACATATCAATCAATTTAAAATGGAGGGAGTATTATTTAATAATTTTAGTTATTTTTATGCAAATAAGATAAAATTGGCCAACATAAGAGGAAGAGAACCAACACATCTTAACTTGATCCTGATGGTAGCGACAATGCTAGGAGCTTATCTATACAACAATAATAACAACAACAAGAATAATATACCCAATATATTTTCACAAAGTGTTATCTAGAGAGAGTAGAGTATTCGCAGTCTGTATCACTGCCTCAGATGTGAGATAGAGAGGCTGTTTTTGATAGACCCCTGGCTCAAGACAAAAATAGTCTAAAAAAAGACATAATATAAGAACAAAAAATAATAGATAGTAATAAAATAATAGATAATAACAGAAACAAGACTACCATAAAATAATACTACAATCAATCTACCCAAAATAACAAATATCACCAAAACTTTAAGAACAAGACAATGCAAGCATAGTGCTACGACTACTAGCACAAACAATAAAATAAAAAACTCCTACCTACTAGCATAGACACAGTTCTTCTTACTAACCTTCTACCCTGATTCACGTCCTCCACACCTTTATATATAAGGTCATGTCTTCAGTAAACTGTAACTGCTCTATGTCATTTCTAATTACCTTTATCCAATTATTCTTCGGTCTACCTCTACCTCGTCTGAATCCTTTTATAGAAAACCTCTCACATCTCTGCACTGAAGCATCTGTGCACCTCCTCATCACATGCCTGAACCATTTCAACCTCGTTTCCCTCATTTTGTCTTCCACTGAAGTTACTCCTACCTTGTCTCTGATAATCTCATTTCTATCACATCTCTAATAGTAAACCCATATATCCATCACAACATCCCTATCTCTGTCGCCTTCATCTTTTGGATGTGAGAGTTCCTGACTGGATAATACTCCACCACAGAAAACATAGCTGATCTAACTACCACTATATAGAACTTGCCTTTAATTTTTGTAGGCACCTTCTTATCACACAAAACTCCATATGTGAGCCCTCATTTCATCCATCCTGCACCAATACAGTGAGTAACATCTTCGTCGATCTCTCTATTTTCCTGGATCATTGACCCAAGATACTTAAAACTATCTCTCTTTTGAATGGCTTGAGTATCAAGCTTCACTACCATGTCAGCCTCATGCATCACCCTACTGAACGTTTACACCAAATATTCTTTCTTGGTCCTTCTTAACATAAACCCTTTAGACTCTAGGGTCTATCTCCAAACCTCCAACTTAGCATTAACTTCTCCATGGGTCTCTTCAACAAAAACTACATCATTTGCAAATAACATATACCATGGAATCTCACCTTGTATTTGCTGCATTAATACATCCATTACCAAGGTAAACAAAAATGGGCTAAGGGTCGATCCCTGATGCAACCCCATCAATACGAGAAAGTGCTCTAGATCTCCTCTCATGGTTCTTACACGAGTCTTGGCCCTATTGTACATGTCCCTAATTGACCTAGTGTATGCCATAGGAGCACATCTAGTCTCTAAGCACCTCCATAGCACTTCCCTGGGGACTTTGTCGTAAGCCTTCTCTATATCGATGAACACCATATATAAGTCCTTCTTCCTCTCCTTATACTGCTTCACTAGTATCCTTATGAGATGAATGACTTCTATAGTTTAGCATCTTGGCATGAATCTGAATTGATCACGATCCTCCTTAACCTCAACTTTACCATCATTTCTCAAACCTTCATAATGTGACTTAACAACTTGATACCTCTATAGTTGTTAGAATTTTGAATGTCACCCTTGTTATTGTACAATGGAATCATCGTACTCCATCTCCAAGCTTTAGACATCTTTATTATCCTAAAAATGATATTAAATAACTTGGTCAGCCACTCTATATATGCTCCGCCTGTAATCTTCTAAAAATTCACCAAACTCTCATCTGGCCCAATTGCTCTATCCTTACGCATCCTACAAATAGAACCTTTAACCTTCTCAACCTTTATACGCCTACAATAACCATAATCATGATGCCTTTCTAGGTGATCCAAGTCCCCCAAAACAATGCCTTTGTCCACCGCTTGGTTCAAGAGCTTATGGAAGTATGACTGCCATCTCCTCCTAATGAGTACCTCATCCACCAATACTTTGTCATCCTCACCCTTGATACACTTCACTTGGTCAAGGTCATGAGACCTCCGCTCTCTATCCTTGTCTAGCTTATATAACTTAGCTACTATTGAAAAAAAGATACTACACATAATAAAAGAGCTACCATATCATTAGAGAAGTTGTCTGATGTGGCAAGAGAATCAAACAAGCAAGTAAGGCTTTTAATCAAGAACATTTGGAGATTTTGATGTCTTTGAATATTAAACAATTGAGTAAAAAAGAAATACCTGAGAGTAGCGGTGAGCAGTCTAATAAAGAGAAAAAAGTAATGAAAGTAGTGGTGAACAATCAGGTGAAGAAGAAAAAATGATGAGAGTAGTGATGAGTATTCGGTGATGAAGAAAATAGTGGTGAGAATTCAAGTGAAGAGAAAAAAAGTGGTGAAAGTACAACTGAGCAATCAAATGAAAAATAAGAAGAAGATAGAACTATGATCGAGGACGTGGGTGGTAATCAGGCTCAAAAGAATTTCAATCAATAGATATTGTTGGATAAAATAATGATATCAATAATGATGGTAATTCAAAAAATATTGAATAATCTAATAATAATAGGACCCCAAGGCTCTTTTGGTTTCAGAACGCGTCAAGACCATTACAATTGAGAAATATGAGTTTAAGACCCACTTGAATATGTCTGAGTCTTATAATTCAAGGATCAATGTGAGAGTCGATTTTGAAACTCATTTTTTTGAGTTTAACAAGACTTTGATCAATCAGCGTATTGAGAATGAATTCAGAAAAAATTATTTTTGTCACTTTTTAAACTTGAATAAAAATATAGCAGTATAACTTTCAATGAAGTTGGTGCATGACTTTTGTCTGTGTTGCATATTTTGTAAAGAGAAAAAAGATATTTGGTGTGATTTCAATAATTTGTCTATTTATTTTAATATTAATAAATTTACTGTTATGATTGAATTTCAATGTCATTTTCTTCCCCGCCTCTTAGTCTACAGTTAGCAAAAATTGGAAAAGAAGGTAAAAATTTGGTTGATATAGTGGAAAAGTTTATTGATATTATTGTCTTCATTAAGAAGATAAAGAATTCAAAGCTTATAAAAAAATAAAAGGTCTCTATGAGTGTGATTGGTTCTTGCATGACATATTATGTGCAAAAAAGAAAGTAGACACTAATTGGCTAAAAATGACATCCAATTAAAATATTTTTGATTCGTATACATGGGGTCGAATAAGCTTCAATCTTATCATTGAATATCTTTTAAATGAATTTATATCCAATCAAAAATTAATATAATCTCTATGATTTTTCGTGGGCGTTCGTGATTAGTTATTAAAATGTGTTTTTATTTTATGATTTTTAGTTAAATTTTCTGATTTTATGCTATATAATAACCTGTATTTTACTTATTATATTATAAGTTTGTGCATTTAAAGCTATTCTGATAATTCAATGATTGGCTAATGATTTTTTACATGAGAGATCAATTTTAAGAATGATTAGATTGTTGGGCGCAAAATCCACTTACTCGACAAATGTTGATCCTATTGACCAAATAAGAAAATAAGTAAGACTATACATTTAGATAATTTTAATTGTGTTAAAAAATAGTGGGGATAATAACTACAGATATTGAGCAAATAAACTTGTTATTTTCGCAACTACTTCAATTATCGAATAATAATTAAAGTTGTTCCCATAACCATGAATAACTGAAGTTGTTGTTGGAAAATTGAAGTAGTTATCCCAGAACTATATATACTTTTTTTTATTTATATACAGATGCAAAATTAGATTGTTCATTTTTTCTCTCGAACAAACATAGAGAAAAAGAAGGCTTCTATTCAAGATATTATGCCTTTTAAAGATAGTTCAAATTCAACAACTGACATTTTAAAAATTGAGTTAGGACTTGTAATAATTATAAAAATGAATATAATTGATGGTGAGGAGAGTCTTGAGAGAGTTGGTGGTAAGGAGAGTATTGTTAGAGATTGTGATATGTAGAGAAATAGTGTTGATCATATTATAATTGATATCTGTAGATCTTTTGGTGGGACAGGAAGAGGAGACTCAAATGCATCTAATCTTGATAGGGGAGGAGATACTTTAAGTGACAAAAATATCAGGAGTGAGTACCTCCAATGTCCATTATTGTTGTGAATGTCAAACATGTTGTGATAAGTATGAAGCCCTTTTGGATGCAATAAATTCTTTATTAAAAAGTTAGAGGACTATCAGTCATTCAGAAATATATTTTTGAGCTATGCAAGACTATCTCTTTTGACTCCTGAATTAGCACGAAGGTTGGTCATGAACTCTAAGGACAAAAGTGCAAGAACAAAAAATAGATTCAAGGTGAATTTGTACAATCCTCTTGTTATAGAGAAGAGAGATACTTCTAAAAACTTCTTTCGTAAGAAGGAGGAAGAAAAAAATGTATTTGAGTGGTGAATTCAATTAGTAAGTGTAATGACCCTTCCAGTTATTTTCATGATTTTGCCTTTTTTGTACCGTTAAAGCTTGCTTGTAGCGGCCCCAAGTCATTTATGGCTTGCTGGGACTGGTAGTTCGATGTCCGAGCCGTTGGTTTGGTCTTTTTGGCCGTTCCTTATTTTAGAGCTTTAAGCTTTTGAAATCATTGACTTCAGTCAATATTCTTGGCAAAAATGCTCAGAATAAAATTCCTATAGTTCTGTTAGCTCCGTAGCGTAGACTTTGGTCTAGTGGGACCTTTGGTCGGGATCCGGGTGCTTTTCAGCTTAGAATTCTCTCTCATTTGGTGTTTTCAGGGCAGTTGGGCCTTCTTGGTTTACTTTGGTCAACATTTGGAGAAGACGGCCTCAGATGAAAATTCTGTCAGCACTTTTAGTTCTGGAATATCGAGTTTAGGCTAGGGGGACTATTAGTTTGGGTCTCGAGGCTTCCGGTCTAGTTTCCGACCATTGGGTTCCGTCTTAGAATTAGTTGGCTAAAGGTTGATTATGGGCATGGGGCCCACTTTTTATTAAATCAACCTCTGATGGGTTTTTCATCAATTTCATTAAATCTGGAATGCAGTTTCTAGTCAAATAGCTCTACTCATTTGTGTCCATGGGACCCCAGATGAATCCCGAGGGTCCATTCAAAGTTTTAAGCTTAGCTGAGTTTTGCTGTACTTGTTGGGTCCGCATTTGTGGGCATTTGACCACATTTGCGGCAACTGCAATTACGGTAAAATGCTGCATTTGTGGTGCTTTGCCGCATTTGCGGTGTTTTGGCCGCATTTGCAGTGGTTTTGCCGCAATTGCGGTATCTGCTGACAGTGTTATAAATTGAACCTTCTTCTCCATTTTTCTCATTTCCAACTCTGACCCTCCATTGTTGGAAGATTCCAAGAAAAAATTTCTTCACTTTTGGCCATCTATTTCTTGGGGAAAACTTACCATAGCTTCGTCAGCAATTTTCCGTCATTAATCCGATAAGCTTTCTGTTAAATTCCAACTTTTCTTTCTCTTAATTCCCTCTTTGATTTCTTGAAGTGGGTGGGCTATTTTAGCCCAATTTTAATGCCCAAATCCTTCGATTTTCTGGGCATGTTCTCCTATGATCGTGGTGATCATTCTATGCTTCTTCATTTTTGGCTTCGGGTTTTGGGACCTACGAGCCCATCGGTGACCCAAAATTTGGCACGGCTATTATTATAGTGATACGGGTATCGTTAGTCTTCTCTTGACATGTATATTATTGTGTTTTTTAGCTATTTGGAGCTTCTCGGAGTAGTTCGAGCCTGGACAACACCGTCCCCGCAGCTATTTGTTGGACAACAGGTAAGTTATGGCTTTCCCTACCTAGACTCTGCGTATATAGGCTATAACTGCATTAATTAGTAACCTTGGGTGGGTTGTTATAGGTTGGTACCTCAGACCTTGTCCGCCTTTTATGTCCGTTTATTTCATATGTTGATTGTAGTATTCGTGTAGTATTGTATATCACCCTTGTGGTCCTGTGTGGCCTTGGGATGGTTATGGGAATGTCTTCGAGTCCCGAACATAGAGATATCCTTTTAGGCTGGTTATGTCTACTGAGTAGCATTGGAGCCTGTGCAGGGCCGATGGGAATGTTTGTGAGTTGTTGGGCTAATTTATATTTGTGCGTGAGCATATCATCGATGAAAGAGGTTTTCCATGCAAGTTTTACTTTGGTTTTAGATGCGAGCCACTATAGATGTTTTTTCCTAAACTTTCATGTACCCGGGGGCCCCTTTTTGGTATACTTGATGATAAAAATGGGATTTTGGATGGTATCACACTTGATTTCCTACTGATATTAGGCTCTACTGGGCAGAGCACTAGCCCTGATTTTCTACTGATACTAGGCTCTGCTGGGCAGAGTACTAGCCCTGATTTTATACTGATACTAGGCTCTGCTGGGCAGAGTACTAGACTTGATTTCTGACTGATAATAGGCTCTGCTGGGCAGAGCACTAGACCTGATTTCTAATTGATTTAGACCCGAATACGCTCTGGGCACCCTATGAGAGGGTTATTGCGACTTTTATCACTGATTTAGACCCGAATATACTTCAAGCACCCTTTGAAAAGTTCTTTTGAGATTACTACTACTATTTTAGACCTGGTTTAATTCTGGGCACGTATTTTGAGGCTCTGGTTCTCTGAGATTTTGTGTTCATTACTGTATGTGGTCAGGGACCTCTATGGGCCCTCCGTTCCAGGACCTGGCTAGGAGCCGAGCATGCCAGAGGAGGGTTATACGGCGTAGGATGAGGTATAGAGGGCACGTCCCACCATGGGTCCTCTTACTGAAGCACCGAGAGGAGGTGCATACATGGTTACTATTACCAGTTCCATCATTATCATCATCATGCATATTTCACTCAGATTCTACCCTTGTTTGCTGTGTATTCAGTGTACGCTCTTGCTGTATGGGCGGTCAGAGGGTTTGTTTTCACTTAATTGCATTCCTCGGTTGTATGGGCGGCCGTTCAGACTGTAGGTAGTTTAAATTACTCTTGTCGCCTTATAGAGCTGGTTTTGGTCCTTGTTTCTTGGTGATTTAGCGATTATTAGCCTATTGAGGCTCTGGTTGTGGGATTGTGATTATTGAGAGGGCTAGGGAGTCCTATCCTATTGGGGCACCTTTGTGTGGCCTTCTGAGCAGATTGTGTGTTTCTGGTTCAATTCCTATCAAGATTTGAGTAGTATTCCTCGGTTATTGTGGGTTAGTTATTCCATCTTAGGGTTGTACTTGTGAGGTGGATTCCTGGTTATGCTATCTTGAAGTTGGATTGGTGAAATGATTTCCTTATGCTTGCTGATTCCATCTTGAGTATGTTAGACTACTCTCCTTCTTTTCTTTTTACTTGAGGTTACTGGTATACCGCCATTTTCTCAACTCTCTCTCTTTATTTACTTATATTCTTGTTGCAAGGATTCTAGGTGCGTTCTTTTTCCTTACACTTGTGTTTTTATGTTATGTATATGTTTGTGCTAGCATGTATACTTGTAGCTCTTGGTTGATTCTCCTTGTGCTAGTTCCTTGTGCTTCTTTCTTTCTTCCGTGACTGCTTTCTTGTATTCTGCTTATTACTGTTTTTATAGCTTATATGCGCTCAGTATGCCGATGAGGCCTACTGAGTACCCATTGTCTTGGTTCTCATACTAGACTTCTGCATCTTTCTGGTGCAGATATTAGTTGAGCTTTTGCTGTCGATCGCAATGGAGATTTGTGCAGCTCTTGGAAGGTTCAAGACTAGGGTGAGCACTTGATGGTCGGGGCTTGTTTATATCTCATCTTTTGTACTGACACTCTTTGTATATTCAGAGATAGTTGTACTTATCTGTTGTTACTTCTAGCACTTGTACTCTATTAGAAACTTTTGTACTATCGATACCAAGTCTTGGGGTTGGTGTAGTATCATTTGTATATATATTTTGGGTTGTTGTTTCCGCATGTCTTATATTTATATTCATCTTCTGCTTGTTTCTTCTTGTTATGCGTAATTGGTTAGGTAGTAGCCCATTACTAACCGTTCCGGGATACGGGGATTGGTTCGCATTCTGGGGGGTTGTAGTTGCCATCATGACCTGAGAAATTGGGTCATGACGCTCTAGGTTCAATGGTGTCCTGGTATAGAAGCAAATGTCTACATAGAGTCTCACGGATCAGTACGATAACGGCCATATCCTATCTGCGGGAGGCTACATGGCATTATTAGGAAAAGTTTCATCTTCTTGGCTCCATATCATGCGTTCCTGGCTTTATTGACTTCTAAGAACTTCGGTTGTTTCATTCCTTCTCAGATGCCTAAGACGAGTTCGACAGTGGGTGATGTTGAGGCTTCTGTTCCTGTTGCTTCAGTGCTTTCATCAGCGCCAGGGCTTCAGAGTGAGAGTTTACCGCACCAGATAGGGGGTGTGGGGTCAGCCCAGCCTCCGATTGAATTTACAACTACTCCAGTTCTTCAGGACATCGTGGCTAGGAATCTGAGTCCTCTGTGGGTGTTTCAGTACCCGGTTCTTTGAGTGGTGCTTCATCTAGGGTTGAGCTACCAGTTCTTCAGCAAGGTTGTCTGTCGGTATTGGAGTATGAGGTGAGATTTCATGACATGGTTAGGCGTACTGCTAGGGATGTACCTTCAGAGTTTGATAGAGTTTTGAGTTTTGTAGGAGGTTTGATTTCCTCGCTCCGTTTGGCGACCGAGCATTTAGTTACAGTTGGGATGACCTTCTTTTAGGTAGCGGATCATTCTTGGGCTATTGAGGGTTTCTGTCGTGAGGCAATTGAAGGTAGGTAGCGCTAAGAAACGTCATCGCCAGGATAGTTTCCGAGGTTCACAGACTCGAGGTAAGGGATTCTCCACCAGAGATAGGTTCCACTGCTTCTTGTCTATCTGGCCAGATTCAGTTGCTCCGCAGGTTTCAGATGGTAGTGATACAGGACATGTTGAGCTTAGTGGACATGATATGGGTCAGGTTCTTCGATGTTTGCATTTAGGTTGTGTAGGCCATGGTGGCTGGTCAGGTTCAGCGAGATCTTCTCACTCAGCGAGATGGTTGTTTCCTAGGTCGTTATCTAGTATGGCTAGAGATCTGTGTGTTAGTTTGGTGTGATACCGATGGTAGTGCCAAAGTTTTTGGCCCTATCTTAATTTGAGAAGTGTTGGTTATGCTAGTGTGCATAGATTGGGTGTGTTTTTTGGGTGATTAGAATCGACCCTCTTTGTTGGTTGGTTTAAGAGGTTGGCAGGTGTGTGGTTTGTTCCCATAGTCTCCTTCAGTTTCTTATCCGGTTGGGTTATCTTATCATTTTTCCCCGTTTCCAGTTGGAATAAATTTTGATCATAGTTCTCTGGATGAGCTTTTGATTTTAGCATTGTGATTCGGTTTTGGCTTTAGCATTTTCAACTAAGTGTTGACAGTAGCCTCGTGGGGTAGTTGTACTTGTAGCAATTTGGGTGAGTTGGGCATCCAGCCCATTCTTCTCCTGCTTTATTGAGTTTGGAAATATAGATGTGAGAACTAAGGTAATGGCTCCAGATTTTATTTGAGAAGGAGTTTGTAAGTTTCAGTATATGCTACGGAAAGGTTCCTATTTAGTTGAATAAGGAGGGAGATGACTCTTTGTTCATGCTTATGTGCTTTAGTAGTTGACTAAGGTGACGACAAAGGTTTGCTTTGGGATCGTGTGTTGGTGATTTGATTTGGCCGGTTACAGATTAGAGTGATTTTACTTTGACTGGTTTGAGATTTTAATAGCAACTGCGGTTTTGGTGATTTGCATATTCAATCCTAGTTGGCTTCAGTTCCTAAGGATTTATTGGCAGCATATGGGTTCGACGGAGGTAGTGGTTAGTAAATCAGGATTGGGTTTCAAAAGCATGGGCTAGAAACTACTCTGGATGGTTCGTGATTGGTTCTTTTGGTTGTAGCTTCTTGGGTTGGAAGGCATTGAGTTCGAACAACTTAGCTTACCCATTTTTCGTTATGGGGTGATAGTTGGCCTTGGACACCTAGTCCTTGGCTAACCTTTGAGTTAGGCTGGACATTCCAGATTTTGATGGTGTTCTGGATAGTACGAGGTTCCTTCTACCATGGTTAGACAGACTCAGTGGCGTAAGTTCGAGATTCAGCAGCGGTGTGTGCTTTATGTGATCAGGTTGTGCATGTCTAGGCTAGAGAGGCTATTTTAAGTTCTAATGATGCTTATATACTGGTGGTCACTATTCGATTGCCGAGAGTTTGAAAAGCTCATTTAGTTGATCCTTCCAGGGTTGTCTTTTATGTGGGGTTCCAGTGTTTGTTAGACTCGGCCATTGTGGAATAGAAGTTTGGTGTGGTATGCTTCGGGATAGTTGGGTTGTGTGCTGATACGGTAGAGCGGTTGATCCAGGCCAAAAGGGTGAGTTGAAGGTATATGTAGAGATTCTATATCTAGATGGCGACTTTGAACCCCAGGCACCTCTTCTTTGCCTTCAGGGTGTTGTAACTTGATATTCATGGTATGGTAAACTCCTTCCTGAGTTGAGAATTGGAAAGCAATTTCAAATCCGAATGGTGTTCGAGTATTCAGATTAGCAACAATGTTTCTTAGAGTATGGGGCTAAGTGATGGTTACCGACTTTGTGGTAGGCTTACCACACTCTTCGCAGGGTTTTGGTTTTTGTTTGGGTATGTTTGGACAGGTTTCCCTGGTTCATTCGCATCTGGTTGATTCAGACTTGATGCAGTGCAACAAAGTTGGGTTCATTCTATAGTTTGGAAATTTCTCCATCAACACAGGGTGTTCATACATGATTTTCCTCACCTTGATGTGCAAGCTTCAGTTGAATTCGAATGATTTATTCAGTCGGGTTCAGTTATCGAGTTCGATGTTAGCAAAGCATCCGTTTGTTGGTTGATGGTCAGTCAGGATAGGTAACTCCTATTTTCGAGGATGCAGTACGTGTTGTCATCTTGGATGGAAAGGCTAGTGATTTATAGCTTAGCTTGGGGTGAATTTGAGTAAGAAGGGTGACTTCATTGGTGGTAGAGTATAAGAGGGAACCACGATTCTTCGGTATTCCAGCTGATATTTCGGGGGTGGTTTGAGTTTTTGACTTATAAGAAACTTTCTGTTGGTAAAAAAGGATTCAGTTCAGAATGAAAGAGCTTTGCGGATCAGTGGGTTCATGAGTTACAGTTTTGGGTTGATGGCTCTTCTGATAAGTTTGGTTGTGGTTTCGAAGATTTGAGTTCTATGTGTTGATCACCTTGCTTCTCTGGTTTTGGTGTTGTGTCGGTGCTTTTCGGTTGAGATTCTCGAGGTTCAGTTTGGGATGGCAGTCCCTTGAAGTTTTGGAGTTTAAGTTTGAAATCTAGCTTGGCTAGTATGAAGTGTAGGCTTGGTTGCCTTTCATGGTATGGTTCTTCTTTTTAAATCTGAAGTCTTTTCTGCTTGTGCCCGGGCCGTTGTTTTGGTCTTTTTGGTCGTTCCTTATTTTAGAGCTTTAGGCTTTTGAAATCATTGACTTCAGTCAACATTCTTGGTGAACGTGCTTGGAATCGAATTCTGACAGTTCCATTAGCTCTGGAGCGTGGACTTTGGTCTAGTGGGACCTTTTGTCAGGATTCGAGTGCTTTTCAGCTTGGAATTCTCTCTCATTCTGTGTTTTCAGGCCAGTTGGGCCTGCTTGGTTGACTTTGGTCAACATTTGGAGAAGTCGGCCTCGGATGAAAATTTCGTCAGTGCGGTTAGCTCTGGAATATTGAATTTAGGCTAGGGGACCATTGGTTAGGGTCCCAAGGCTTCCGGTCTTGTTTTCAGCCATTGGGTTCCGTCTTGGAATTAGTTGGCTAAAGGTTGATTATGGGCATTGGGCCCACTTTTCATTAAATCAACCTCCGATGGGATTTTCTTTGATTCCATTGGATCTGGAATGCCGTTTCTAGTCAAATAACTCTACTCGTTTGTGTCTGTGGGACCTCAGATGAATCCCGAGGGTCCATTCAAAGTTTAAAGCTTAGCAGAGTTTTGCTGTACCTATTTGGTCCGTATTTGCGGGCATTTGACCGTATTTGCGGCAATCACAATTATGGTGAAATGCCGCATTTGCGATGCTTTTCCACATTTGTGGTGTTTTGGCCGCAATTGCGGTATCTGCTGGCAGTGTTATAAATTGAACCTTCTTCTCCATTTTCCTCATTTCCAACTCTGACCCTCCATTGTTGGAAGCTCCTAAACACAAATTTCTTCACTTTTGGCCATCAATTTCTTGGGGAAAACTCACCATAGCTTCGTGAGCTCTTTTCCATCATTAATCCGGTAAGCTTTCTGGTAAATTCCAACTTTTCTTTCTCTTAATTCCCTCTTTGATTTCTTGAAGTGGGTGGGCTATTTTAGCCCGATTTTAATGCCCAAATCCTTCGATTTTCTGGGCATGTGCTCCTATGATCGTGGTGATCATTCTGTGCTTCTTCATTTTTGGCTTCGGGTTATGGGGCCCTCGGGCCCATTGATGACCCAAAATTTGGCCCGACTATTATTATAACGATATGGGTATCGTTAGTCTTCTCTTGACGTGTAGATTATTGTGTTTATAGTGGTTTTTCCATTTGGAGCTTCCCGGAGCAGTTCGAGCCTAGACGATGTCGTCCCCGCAGCTATTCGTTTGACGACAGGTAAGTTATGGCTTTCCCTACCTAGACTCTGCGTATATAGGCTATAACTGCATTAATTAGTTTCCTTGGGCCGGTATGCATAGGTTGGTACCTGATAAGTTGGTAATCTACCAACTTATTGAACCTATATCCATGAATTATTGCTATGTTTTGAATAGATTCAGAGGTTCTTATGGCCTGTATTGATGTCTATGCAGGTACTTTGGATAGAAGAGGAGAAACAAGGATATGGATCCAAAAAGAGCCAAAAAAGGAGCTAAGTGTGAAGAGTTGAGAAAAGCTGGAGAATCTGCCGAGAGGTGTGGTGGTTGTGCGACACGCACAAGCCGAGGTGCGGTTCGCATCTCCTCCGCATGAAGCTGGAAAGATGACTAAAGATTCTGCTAAGGAGTGCGGTCGCCATGCGATGCGCACATCCCGTGGTGCAAAATGAACCACCTTCGCACAAAGCCTACTTAAGCAGCTGAAGTCACTGGTCAACCTGAAGCAGGTGTGCGACGCGCACACTGCGATGTGCGAACCACACGCCGCGTCATACGCTACCCGGAGGGAAATTTTGTCCTAAATTTATGTGACGATTTGGGAACATATAAAACGCAATTTTAGGCTTGTTTTGTATATACAATTTTTAGTAGAGAATTTCAAATAGAGAACTTGGAGATATTTTTGGCTTGTAAACACTTTTCTCCATCTCCATTGAGAGAGGGTTTCAATCCAATCCTTTGGTAAACAAATTGTGTACCTAATTTGACACTAGAACTTGAGAATCAACTACAATGGATGGGAATTTGATTTACCCAGCTTGTATATCTTCTCCCCTTTCTATGAGTGGCTAATTTCTCTTGTCTAGGGGTGTATTGATGATGGGTTCTTAGCAAATGGTTATGGGTGTTGCTAATTCGCTTTTATAATTGCTTATCTGATATAGGCCTAGTAATTTCACCATGTTTTAATCTAATAATTTGTGGTTGCAAACATGAATTAACCTTACTTGGCTATATAATTGCTCGAGAGAGAATTTTGTAGGTGTGGATGTGAAATTGCTAGTGGGTACTTGGGAATCCACTTAGATTGGAGGTTAGACATAGCTCCAATCGCAGAATCTCCCATTTAAGGGTCCGAGTTAGAGATATGACGACCTCCCCAAGCAAATGTTAGTTGGTTATTTAGCACACCAAATGATGTTCTAACCGAAATCATAGGATATGTGGATGCCGATCGAGAGATAGCATTCCACACTTATGACCAACACTACCCATGTCAATAGGTGAGAATTTAAGTGAATTAGTGACTACCCTAGCCTATAGCGAATGCCCCATTGGAAATTCACCCCTAGTCATCTAGTTCTTATTGGTACACCCATCTGGATTTTACTGTTTTTATTTGAATTGAGTTAGTAGTGACAACTTTCCCGGTTCCCCTATTTTATTGTTTTGGTTTTGTTGAACAATTACTCTCTCTTTGAAATCGCTTCGCACAATCTCTAATTAGTTAAATCAGGTCCCTTGGGTATGACCCCGACCTCCATTGGGTTTATAAATGTGTTTTGACTACGCGATCGCCGTGACCTCCTAATTGGAGAGCACGATTTGAGCGTTTATCAAAAATGGGGCTGTTGCTGGGGACTTAAGTATTAGCTTGTTTTTGATTGTTGTTGTGAAGTCAACTTGAGAGTGCTTGTTTTCTTTTACTTTTTGTTGTTTTTGAGTGTTGATTGAGCAGGACAGCTATGGAAGAAGCCAAGGATAATGAGAGCATTGGCGGCTTCAACAACGCCAACGCTGCTGAGCCAATGATGCAATGAGGTGTAGGTGCAATCCGCCTACCCCCCATGGTGGGAAATGTTGTCTTTCATGTGACAAGAACCATGCTCCATTTGATTCAAATGAATGGGCTATATAGTGGAGCTGCCCATGAAGAAGCCAACCGGTATATTCGAAACTTCGTGGAGATTTTCCAACCATACATGATCCAAAATATCTCCCAAGAGTCCATCCGATTGTGCCTATTCCCTTTCTCTTTGATGGGGGAATCCACAGCGTGGTTGGAAGAATTGCGGGATAAATCCATCACATCTTGGGCCAAGTTGGTTGAGGCATTTACCTCGAGATTCTTTCCTCCATCTCGAATGATGAAGTTAAGAGATGAGATTACCAACTTTAGGCAGTTCCCGGATGAGCCTCTTCATAAAGTTTGGCTACGATTCAAAAAGAAGCTTCTATTATGCCCAAACCATGAGTTGTCAGACAATGTGTTTCTCCAAGGCTTCTACCGGTCATTTAACTCTACGAACAAATTAGTGGTTGATAATCTTGGAGGTGGCACCTTCATGGACCTTGAGTTTCACATTGCCTCGGAGCTGTTAGAATGAATGACCAAGACCAATAAAGCTTTGCATACGTGAGAGGCAGAGGTGTCAACTTTGGGAACATCCTCAACAATCTTGACAAAAGAAACAAGGAGAAAAGATGAGGAGCGAGATGAAGCTTTGGCTAAAATGATGACACAAATTGACTTGATGGCTAAGCATGTGATGGGAGCTGGTGTTAAGAAAGTGAATGCAGTGAGTACACCAGAGATTGAGGCTAATGATGTGGAGATTATGACTGAGATTGATGGTAAGCTATGCTACATGTCGGTGGGTTCTCGCCCTG
This sequence comes from Jaltomata sinuosa, assembly GCA_003996215.1. Lineage (NCBI taxonomy): Eukaryota > Viridiplantae > Streptophyta > Magnoliopsida > Solanales > Solanaceae > Jaltomata > Jaltomata sinuosa. Next base: position 271,140 of record QJPP01001745.1, on the reverse strand, counting down.
GGTATTATCGCCCGAGGGAGGAGAATCGAGGTTGGATTAGAGATAAAGAAAGGGATGGAAATTGGCGTGAAAGAGATAAGGATGGTGATCGTTTCAATCACCGGAGCTCAAATCCTTACATTCCCCCAAACAAATTGGATTCTCTCTACCAACCGGGCACAAGCAATCCTGGCCAATCAAAGATAGAGGACATGTTGTCCTTGGTTCTTAAGAAGGTGGATAACACAAACTCGAGAGCAAGTGAACTAAAGAGGGAGGTCTCTACACTTCACCAAACGGTGAGCTCCTATAGTGCCTCGATCAAACATCTTTGAGGCCCAAATAACCCACCTATCAAGCCAAATAAACCCACGGATGAAGGGGCCTAGCTACACCGTCAAGAACCCCAAAAATGAATGAGGATTGAGGTAACATCGTCATGCTGCAATGTTAAATCAAGTGCTGCTTGGGAGGCAACTCAAGTTTCTTTCTTTGTTTTTGGTTATTGTTTTATGTTTTTGATGTTCTGTAGGGAATGCATGGAATGGAAACGTGGACAAAGGAAAACAAGGCAAAAATATGCTTTACGGTGGACAGCGCAAACTGCACAAGCAATTATGCATGTCGCACAACCAACTGCACACCAAAACAGAAGGCCTAGAGGAAAAGTGAAAATTGGAGGTAACATACGCTGGGCTATGTGGGCCGCACAAGCCCAAGTGCATATCGCACCTCCATCGCACCAGAAAACAGATGCCTGGGCAAACCAAGGAGAGAAAAAAGGGGAATGTGCAATATGCTATGCGGTCCACACCTTGCCTGGTGCAAATCGCATGTCGCAGCACACAGGAGGTTAATCTGAATTTTTAATTGACCTAACCCGTTGACTGACCCGACTCGGAGATGACCCAACCGACTCTTCTTCTTCATTTTCTTTTAAAACCACATCTCTCTCTTCTTTTTCCACCATCTTTCTCCACAACTCTCACAATCCTCCACCAAAATTCTCTCCAAACCCCTCAAACTCCCACAAATCCTTCTCCTCTTCTCATCCCATCTTCTCCACCACTTCTCCACGTTGCTGCCGTCATTCTCCGGGAGGTCTTGTGGGTCACTATTGTTGGAATTCAAAAAGCTTTGATTTCCATTCTCCCTTCATAATATTCACTTGTGGTAAGTTCCCCAATGTTAAATAGTTGTTTTTATGATTGTTGAGAACTCATATTGTGACGCATGCTTAGTAAACTAGCCATGTTGGTAATGCGTGAGATTCAAAAATTTTGGGTCCCCAATTTTAAGTTATAATGATGAAATCTTTTATGTCAACTTGGTAGATTGTAAATCTTGACTATGCACATTGATTGATAGTAATGTTTAGCCTTAATATCTGTGATGGGGTGAAGTCTGAGTAACCCACTTGTGACTAGTGCTTGATTTGGTCCGATGATAGATCGGGTGACGTCATTCTCAAGGGTAAGTCATCGGTATTCATAAGGTTTTGATTGATAATTGATAATTGAGGTTGAATGTTGCTGATTGTATGCCCGTGATCCTTATTGAAAATCTAGTTGGGTTGTATGATCTTGTGAGGGGAGGAGGTTAATTATTGTCATGCTCATTGGTGCCCATGGTTGCAAGGAAGGCTTGATGTTCCCGATGATAGACGGGGTAACGTCCATCTTAAGGGAAGTCATTGAGTCCTTTCTTGTTGGTTATGTGTTAATGGAAAATCCGGGGAAGTCTGAGTACCCGGAAGTTATGGTCATGAAACCCCTTTGCCCCCTCTGTTATTATGAATTGGTTGTGTGTGGTGCTAAGTGCTAAAGCACATCTTTCTCTATGGATCATATGCGTAACTCACAAGAACACAAGGAATCAAAAATTCCTATTATGCCTTTGTGCATTTTGCATACGATGCATAGATCTTGACGTGTGGGTTGCATAAGGCATCACACCAAGTTGAAAAGAAAGTGCAGAACACTGACTTGAAGAGCGAATCTTGATACGACATCCACTTCTGATGGTGTGGATCACACCAGCTTTGCACATCAATAAAAAAATTTCCTGAAGGTTCTGTTGGCTTGTGCGACAGCACTTGCGACACGCACTCTTCCTAGTGCGTTTTGCATGTGGTCCGCACAAGACAACAAACACCTATTTTGCTTTCTAATATGTTACATTTGACCCTTAGTAGATTTTGTTTTGTTTTTGGCTCACAATCTTTGGATGCAGACTATGTCTTCTAACAGGGGTAACACCGAGAGGAGCTCACATAGGCGAACCACTCCCTCCTCCTCCAAGCCAACTTCAAAAGGGAATAAGAAAGTCTCATCGGCCCATGATCAAGCCTCAGAGGAGGAGAGAGTTTGGTTTGGAATGGAGAGCATAAAAGTAATCTATGATCGTGATAGGGGCAGGTCCTTCAATGAGGAACAAAGCTTCAACTTGAATGTAGTGGGGGATAATCTGCCCAACATCCCCAGTCAGTTTGCTAAGCGCCACTGGTAACCGTTTCAAGAAGTACCCGGGAACTATTACAAGGAGTTGGTCTGGGAGTTTTTTTCTTTATACCAAGCCGTCCAAGATGCTAGGGGCCACAAATGGGTTTTTGAGAAATTTCCAGCATTGGACTCCATTACAGTTAGGGGGAAAGAAGTCCATATCACACCAGCTGCCATTAATGCCATCTACTGGAGCAGTCCAATTGAGTCAGCACCCACCCTAATGGAGTAGTTGCTCCTTAGGCGCAAACCTCTCGAGTGGGCTGCCCTCATTATTGCTCTTGATACACCCTTCTGGGCCACCATAGGAGGTGAAATCCTCCGCCCGATGTTGTAATTTGAGGCTCGCTTGTGGTATGACTTTGTGCGCACCCATCTTATACCATCTCAGAATGACCAAAAGATCACACACTATGGAGCCATGCTGATAGCTGCAATCATGGAAGAAGATCATGTTAATATGGGAGAGGTCATTGCCTTGGTGATAAAAAGGAAGTACCGAAGGAGTGGGGATGTTTTTCTTTTCTCAGTATTGATCAGCAAATTATGTGCACAAGCCGGTGTCCCCTTCTTCGATTGTGATACTACTACTCCTGCCATTGGTGTATTGGATCTTGACAAAAAGACTAACCGGGATGCTCCCCGATTTAAAAGGCCTAGGGTTGAAGCATCGGCCGAGGATGATGGCTCAGATATAGACATGCATACTTCTCTTCTTTCGCCTACTGTCTCACAAGGACACACTCCTCTAGCTACTACACCCAGGGAGACACTTAGCCTTCAAGACATGGTTGACAAAGCATATAATCATGAGAGGCAGTTGAAGGATCTGTCAGATGATCTCCCGGGGTTGATTGGGAGGGAAGTCAAAATAGCCATGAAAGAAGTGGTGGAAAGTACTCTCGACCTACGAAAATGAGTGGATGCGTGCGAGAGGTCTCTCAAGTCCATTTGGTCGGACATGGCCAAGGTAAAAGGGAAAGCACCGATAATCCAAGAGGACTTGTCCACATTGCCTCCACCTAGGATTATTCCCGGCCCGTTGGATGACTTATTTACTTCATATGCATCCGACGAGCTTCCCGGTCATGAGGAGGAGGAAGCAGAAGATGATGAGGACTAGATCCTATACGGAGTTCCACCCTTTCCCATTGCACTATGAGCATTAAGGACAATGCTTCTTTCATGGGAGGGGTGGCTTTCTTTACTTGCTTTTTGGTGCCCGTGAGTGGGCTTGAGATAATTTATTGCCCTTGTTGGGCCTAGTTGACTATTCGCTTAGTTTTATTTGGCCTTTGTCGGGCACTTTTTGGATAATTGATTGTGATGCTACTATATTTTTTTTTCTTTCTTTAAATTATGATTTCGTTTTACTTTGAGCTTAATTGTGCCCTTGCCGGGCTTGAAATTTTATTGATGGTGTGCCGGTTTGGTCTTACATGCCCCATTGTTCCACTGCCCGGACCTTGCAAATGCGCTAAATGGCTACGCCAAGTTTTGTTCTTGATTGATTCATGAGCGCGAAAAGTTATGGATCTCCTTATTGATAGTAGTGTAGAAATAAACTCTGAGGGTTTTCTTAATACTACGGTTCTTTCCCAAGGAGCAAAAGTTTTTATTATTTTCTTTTTCTCTTCTTTTGTTTTTATGTGTCGAACCGGGTTGGTGTTTCTCTATGATAGATTGAGAGGCAAATTTCTTAAGGGAAAATGCCAAGTTTAGTTTAGAATTGAGTCCGTAAATGCTTGTCTTGAAATGGGCCCACCAAAAAATTTTCTTGGTAAATTGTTTTTGAAAAGGAAAAGAGGAAGGGAAATGAAATTTTTGAGGAAAAAAAGCGTTCTCTTGTCATGACTTGCACACTCTCGCTTTGACTTGATTGAATCACAAACGAGTGTGTAATGAACTTGGAATAGCTTGTCAAAAGTCATTTGCCCCAATTGATTGTGGGACAAATGGATGAAGTCTTGTGGCATGATGCCTTGTGCGGTGAGGCTTTATCTTGATTCTTGTGCATAAGGGTCGTCTAGTACTTGCCCTGAATGTGATTCAAGGCAAAATTCTAGGTGTAATCAAGCTTGGAAAATGACCTTAGGCCCTTTTTGATAGCCACTTCACTCAAATGACCTCCCAATGACATCAAATCCTAGTGAACCCCTTTGAGCTTGTGACCATTCTTTGACACTTTTGTAACACCTTGACCTTTTTGGAACCTTTATCTTGGCACCCATCCTCCCTAATTGCTTGGAAAATGAAATGTAGGCTAAAAGCCTAAGTTTGGGGGGGGGGACAAAAGATAACATAGGCAAATGACTAAGTTTGGAGGGTGCATGTTATCAAATGAGGAGAAGAAAAGAAATGCACTTCAAGCGCAAGGTAGCACCTTGATTCGAGAATTGAAAATTGCTCCAAAAGATCAATCCAAATGAGAAAATTAAAAAGCAAAAATAGGTGCTACCAAGTGAAGGTGATATAAGGTGTGAATGATCATGAGGTAAAAAAGAGAAATCTTGGGTTGTGTGAGGGAGAAATAAGGTGAAGTTAAAAATTGAAAAATGTAAGCGGTGTTTGAAATGAAAACAAAGAACATTAGGGAGGTGTAGTCACTTCAACCAAATGATATCCTCACCTTAACCCTAGCCAACATTATAACCCGCAAGTCCTTGGTGATTCCGAGCTTGGCTACCCTACATTAGTGGCGATTTACATGAAGGGCAAGCCTATGGTTCGATGCGCATGCACTTGAACTTCCTTAAGAGAGAGAGAGTCTTCTTGGTTCTCTTATAATCCCGTGGTTAAGAATTGAATAATTGTGAGTGGGATTCTCTCTTGTGGTGAGTGGCATCATGCACTTGAATTGAAGCATAGAGTCTCTATTTCAATTGAGGGGAATGAATGAGACAAGTTGTGTGGCAAATCTCGAGGCAAACCTTGATGGTCCATGCCAATGACTTGAGAAGCTAAAATGTCTTGTTTTGAATGGCAAATTCCCTTGAGTTTTAAAAGAGATATGATGTCCTTTTTGAAAAAAGTTTGGAAATGAGCAATTACCTTGAGTATGTGGGGGTCCAAATTAAGATAAACATAGTAGTTGAGTCTTTTGTTTGAGTCTTTTGTTTATTTATCTTTCTTAAATTTTTAGTGTAGAATAGTTTTTGTGCCTTAATTGAGCTTTAGCTTAATTCATTCCTTGCAATGTGAGTATCTTGCTTGAGGACAAGCAATAGTTTAAGTTTGGGGGTTTGATAAGTCGGTAATCTACCAACTTATTGAACCTATATCCATGAATTATTGCTATGTTTTGAATCGATTTAGAGGTTCTTATAGCCTGTATTGTTGTCTATGCAAGTACTTTGGATAGAAGAGGAGAAACAAGGATATGGACCCAAAAAGAGCCAAAAAGGAGCTAAGTGTGAAGAGTTGAGAAAAGCTAGAGAATTTGTCGAGATGTGCAGTGGACGTGCGACACACAAAAGCCGAGGTGCAGTTCGCATCTCCTCCGCATGAAGCGACAAAGATGACTGAAGATTCTGCTAAGGAGTGCGGTCTCCATGCGACGCGCACATCCCGTGGTGCAAAATGCACCACCTTTGTGCTATCATGTATACTTGTAGCTGTTGGTTGATTCCTCCTTCTACATGTTCCTTGTTCTTCTTACTTGCTTCTATGACTGCTTTCTTGTATTCTGCTTATTACTGTTTTTATAGATTATATACGCTCAATCGGCCGATGATGCCTACTGAGTACCCATTGTTTTAGTGCTCATACTACACTTCTGCATCTTTCTGGTGCAGATATTAGTTAAGCTTTCACCATCGATCACATTGGAGACTCGTGCAACTTTTGGGATGTTCGAGACTAGGGTGAGCGCATAACGGTCGGGGCTTGTCTACATCTCATCTTTTGTATTGATACTCTTTGTATATTCGGAGATAGTTGTACTTATCTGTTGTTACTTCTAGCACTTGTACTCTATTAGAAGCTTCTGTACTATCGATACCAAGTCTTGGGGTTGGTGTAGTATCATTTGTATATATATTTCAGGTTGTTGTTTCCGCGTGTCTTATCTTTATTTTCAGCTTCCAAGGATTGGTTCACCTACTGGGGGGTTGTAGGTGTCGTCATGACCTGAGAAATCGGATCATGATAGCTTGGTATTAGAGCTCTAGGTTCAAAGGTTTCATGGTACATAAGCAAGTGTCTACATAGAGTCTCACAAATCAGTACGATGATATCCATATCCTATCTGTGGGAGGCTACAGGGCATTGTTAGGAAATATTTCATCTTCTTGGCTCCTTATCGTGCATTCCTAGCTTTATTGACTTCTAAGAACTTCAGTTGTTTCATGCCTTCTCAGATGCCTAAGACGAGTTTGACAGTGGGTGATGTCGAGGCTTCTGTGCCTGTTGCTTCAGTGCTTCCATCAGTGCCAGGGCTTCAGAGTGAGAGTTTACCACACTAGATAGGGGGTGTGGGGTCAGCCCAGCCTCCGATTGGATTTACAGCTACTCCGGTTCTTCAGGTTACCGTGGCTAGGACTATGAGTGCTCCGGTGGATATTTAAGTACACAGTTCTTTGAGTGGTCCTTCAGCTAGGGTTGAGCGACCAGTTCTTCAGCAGGGTTGTCTATCGGTATTGGAGTATGAGGCAAGATTTCATGACATGGTTAGGCATACTGCTAGAGCTGTACCTTCAGAGTTTGATAGGGTTGAGAGTTTTGTTTGGAGGTTTGATTTCCCCACTCCGTTTAGCAATCGAGCATTTGGTTACAGTTGGGATGACCTTCTTTCAGGTATTGGATCATGCTTGGGCTATTGAGGGTTTATTCCTTGAGGCTTATGGAGGTAGCGCTAAGAAACGTCATCGCCAGGAATGTTTCTGAGGTTCACGTTCTTGAGGTAGGGGATTCTCCACCAGAGATGGGTTCCATTGCTTCTTGTCTATCGGGCAAGTTTCAGTTGTTCCGTAGGTTTCAAAGGGTAGTGATACAGGACATGTTGAGCTTAGTAGCTATAGTAAGGGTCAGGTTCTTCGAGGTTTGCATTCAGGTTGTGTAGACCGTGGTGGCTGGTCAGGTTCAACGAGATCTTCTTGCCCGACTTCCTTCCGCGGGTTTTGCTTTCAGTATGGTAAGTATGACCACTGTGTTCGGGATTTACCTATGATCACGCATTCCAGTCAGCATAGTTGTTATGATACTGGGGTAGTTGGCCACTATTCTAGAGACTGTCCCCAGCGAGGGATGGTTGAGCCTTCAGCTTTGACCACTCAGTCCAGAGTTAGATCCTGTCAGTCTGATGCCCCTCTTGGTGGGCCTGAGGTTGGGGTTCCTAATATCGTTTCTCCAGGTAAGGCTCCTGTTGCCTTCGACTTGTGATAGTTCTTCTCGCGTTGTGATCTATCCCTTCTGTCATTTATTTGCTTATATGCCTACCTGTTACTTGTTTAGTTGTTTGGCTACTTGAATTGTAGTATCTATGTGTTGTTTTATTGGTAGTTTATTCTTTAGTAGTGGATGGGATGAGATGTCCTTGAGAGGTATTTTCTCGAGGTTGTAGCTTGTGAGTAGGCTCTGTAGAGCTCGCTTCCTGGTTGTTGTGGTTCTAGGCTTGCTTTGGGTCTTCCTTCCTAGCGGTCCTAGATGGTTGTTTCCTAGGCTGTTATCTAGTGTGGCTAGAGATCCGTGTGTTGGTTCGGTGTGATACCGATAGTAGTTCCAGAGTTTGAGGCCCTGTCTTAATTTGGGTAGTGTTGGTTATGCTAGTGTGCATAGATTGGGTGTATTTTTTTGGGTGATTAGAATCGACCCTCTTTGTTGGTTGGTTTAGGAGGTTGGCAGGTGTGTGGGTTGTTCCTATAGTCTCCTTCAGTTTCTTGTCCAGTTGGGTTGTCTTATCATTTTTCCCAGGTTCCAGTCGGAATGAATTTCGATCACAACTCTCTGGATGTGCTTTTGATTTTGGCATTGTGATTAGGTTTTGGATTTAGCATTTTCAACTAAGTATTGAAAGTAGCCTCGTGGCGGAGTTGTACTTGCAGCATTTTGAGTGAGTTGGGCATCCGGCCCATTTTTCTCCTACTTTATTGAGTTTGGTAATATAGATGTGAGAACTAAGGTAATGGCTCCAGATTTTATTTGAGAAGGAGTTTATAAGGTTCAGTATATGCTACAGAAAGGTTTTTGTTTAGTTGAAAAAGGAGGGAGATGACTCTTTATTCATGCTTATGTGCTTCAGTAGTCGACTGAGGTGATGATAAAGGTTTGCTTTGGGATCATGTGTTGGTGATTTGATTCGGCCGGTTACAGATTGCAGTGATTTTACTTTGATTGGTTTGAGATTTCAGTAGCAGTTGCGATTTTGGCGACTTGCATATTCAATCCTGGTTGGCTTCAAATCCTAAGGATTTATTGGCAGCATATGGGTTTGACAGAGGCAGTGGTTAGTAAATCAGGATTGGGTTTCAAAAGCATGGGCTAGAAAACTACTCCGGATTGTTCGTGGTTGGTTCTTTCGGTTAAAGCTTCTTGGGTTGGAAGGCATTGAGTTCAGACAACTTAGCTTACCCATTTTTCATTATGGGGTGACAGTTGGCCTTGGACACCTAGTCCTTGGCTAACCTTTGAGTTAGGCTGGACATTCCAGATTTCGATAGTGTTCTGGATAGTGCGGGGTTCCTTCTACCATGGTTAGACAGACTCAGCAGTGTAAGTTCGAGATTCAGTAGTGGTGTGTGCTTTATATGATCAGGTTGTGCGGGTTGATGCTAGCGAGGCTATTTTAAGTTCTAATGATGCTTAGAGACTGGTGGTCACCATTCGGTTACCGAGAGTTTGAAAAGCTCATTTAGTTGATCCTTCCTGGGTTGTATTTTATGTGGGGTTCCAGTGTTTGTTAAACTCGGCCATTGTGGACTAGATGTTTGGTGTGGTGTACTTCGGGATTGTTGGGTTGTGTGCTAATATGGTAGAGCGGTTGATCCAGGCCAAAGGGGTGAGTTAAAGGTATATGCAGAGATTCTATATCTAAATGACGACTTTGAACCCCAGGCACCTCTTCTTTGCCTTCAGGGTGTTCTGACTTGATATTCGTGGTATGGTAGGTAGACTCCTTCCTGAGTTGAGAATTAGAAAGCAATTTCAAATCTGAATGGTGTTGGAGTATTCAGAATAGCAGTAGTGTTTCTTAGAGTTTGGGGCTTAGTGATGGTTACGGACTTCGTGGTAGGCTTACCACACTCCTCACAGGGTTTTGGTTTTGGTTTGGGTTTGTTTGGGCAGGTTTCCCTGGTTCACTCGCTTTGAGTTGATTCAGACTTGATGCAGTGCAACAAAGTTGGGTTCATTCTATAGTTTGGAAATTGTTCCGTCAACACAGGGTGTTAATACATGCTTTTCCTCACCTTGATGTGAAAGTTTCAGTTGAATTCAGATGAGTTATTCAGTCAATTTTAGTGATTGAGTTTGATGTTAGCAAAGCATCCATTCATTGGTTGATGGTCAGTCAGGACATGTAACTCTAGTTTTTGAGGATGCGCTACGGGTTGTCATCTTGGATGGCAACGCTAGTGAGTTATAGCTTCTCTTGGGGTGAATTTTGTAAGAAGGGTGACTTTATTCGTGGTAGAGTATAAGCGGGAACCATGGATCTCTGGTATTCCAGCTGATATTTCGGGGGTGGTTTGAGTTTTTGACTTATAAGAAACTTTCTGTTGGTGCGAAAGGAATCATTTCAGAATGAAAGAGCTTTGCAGATCAGCGGGTTCATGAGTTAGAGTTTTGGGTTGATGGCGCTTCTAGTAAATTTGGTTATGGTTTCGATGATTCGAGTTCTATGTGTTGATCGCCTTTCTTCTCTGGTTTCGGTGTTGTGTCGGTGCTTTCCGGTTGAGATTCTTGAGGTTCAGTTTGAGTTGGCAGTCCCTTGGAGTTTTGGAGTTTAAGTTTGGAATCTAGCTTGTCTAGTATGAAGTGTAGGCTTGGTTGCCTTTCGTGGTTTGGTTCTATTGGGTGCCGTCTTATCGAGAAGGCTACTCGGGTTGTCTGAGAGAGTAGTGCGGGCTTCGTATTCACTATTCTTAAATCTCTAGTCTTTTCTTCTTTCCTGACTTTTGGGGATGAAAGTATTTTTAGTAGTGGATGATGTAATGAACCTTCCATTCATTTTCATATTTTTGCCTTTCTTGTACCGTTAGAGCTTGCTTGTAGTGGACCCGAGTCATTTATGGCTTGCTGGGACTGGTAGTTCGGTGCCCGGGCCATTGGTTTGGTCTTTTTGGCCGTTCCTTGTTTTAGAGCTTTAGGCTTTTGAAATCGTTGACTACAGTCAATATTCTTGGAGAACGTGCTCGAAATCGAATTCCGACAGTTCCATTAGCTCCGGAGCATGGACTTTGGTCTAGTGGGATCTTTGGTCGGGATTCAGGTGCTTTTCAGCTTGGAATTCTCTCTTATTCTGTGTTTTCAGGCCAGTTAGGCCTGCTTGGTTGACTTTGGTTAACATTTGGAGAAGATGGTCTCGGATGAAAATTCTGTCAGCACTGTTAGCACTGTTAGCACTGGAATATCGATTTTAGGCTAAGGGGACCATTGGTTTGGGTCCCGAGGCTTCCGGTCTTGTTTTCGGCCATTGGGTTCCATCTTACATTTAGTTGGCTAAAGGTTGATTATGGGCATGGCCCCCAAAGTTTTAAGCTTAGCTAATTTTTGTTGTACCTGTTGGGTCCGAATTTGCGGGCATTTGACCGCATTTGTGGCAACCACAATTACGGTAAAATGCCTCATTTGCGGTGCTTTCCGTATTTGCTGTGTTTTGGCTGCATTTGCGGTGTCCGCATTTGCGGTGGTTTTGCCGCAATTGCGGTATCTGCTGGCAGTGTTATAAATTGAACCTTCTTCTCCATTTTCCTCATTTCCAACTCCGACCCTCCACTGTTGGAAGCTCCCAAGCACAAATTTCTTCACTTTTGGCCATTAATTTCTTGGGGAAAACTCACCATAGCTTCTTGAGCTCTTTTCCGTCATTAATCCGGTAAGCTTTCTGTTAAATTCCAACTTTTCTTTCTCTTAATTCTCTCATTGCTTTCTTGAAGTGGGCGGGCTGTTTTATCCCGATTTTAATGCCCAAATCCTTTGATTTTCTGGGCATGTGCTCCTAGGTTCATGGTGATCATTCTGTGCTTCTTTATTTTTGGCTTCGGGTTGCAGGGCCAACAGGCCCTTTGGTGACCCAAAATTCGGCCCGACTATTATTATAGCAATATGGGTATCGTTAGTCTCCTCTTGACGTGTAGATTATTATGTTGATAGTAGTTTTTCCATTTGGAGCTTTCCGGAGCAGTTTGAGCTTGGACGACGCCGTCCCAACAGCTATTCGTCGGATGACAGGTAAGATATGGCTTTTACTACCTAGACTCTGCGTATATAGGCTATAACTGCATTAATTAGTATCCTTGGGTGGGTTGTTATAGTTTGGTACCTAATAAACTCTCAAATTGTGGCTCTCCAATTAGAAGGTCCCGACGATCGTGTAGTTAAAACAAATTTATAATTCCCAACGAGTATCGGGGTCGAACCCAAGAGAACAATGTAGTCGCGATCGAGCTAATAAAGAATCTAAGCAACTTATTGAAGTTCAAATAACAAAAAAGGAAAATATATCTAAAAAAGGGGGGTTTTAACTACAACTAAAAGATAAAGAAAATCAAATAAAAGTTAAATTGATCAATGGCTTTCCTTGCTCTCGTCAAGCAAGGACAACAAGGGATTATTGGGAGTGGGAATTCAAATCACAAGACTTGCACCTGGTTGACACCTAGGTAGTCTTGGCTATAGGTATGCCTAATTGTCTCTCGACCAATCAATCATATATCTCATGTATTTTCTCTCGAACTAACACGAGTAAGCAATAAACCAGCCAAATAACTTGGGGAGGTCGTCCTATCTCTAGCTCGGACCCTTAAATGGTAGATTCTGCGATTGGAGCTATCTCTAGCCTCCAATCTAGATGGATTCCCAAGTTCCCACTATTAAATCTTCCCGAATTTAGGGAAATTCTCTCTCGAGCAATAACCCAAATCAGTAAGCTAAGTCAATGTTTGCAACCATTGACTATAAATTCAAGCAATGGAGGATTCAATAGACCCAAATAATCAAACAAGAACAAAATCTATATATGAATTCAATAACCCACAAAGTATTATCTCTAATACAAACCCAAAATCTCAAGTCAACAAACACACCAAATAAATATCAATTAAGAACAAGAGTTGAAGAATGAAATCTAAATATTTACAATAAAGAGCATCCAAATCTTCACTCCTATGGTGTTGGTTGATGAACCTTGCTCCCAAGCTTTCTCAAAAGTTCTGAAAATAGCCAAAGATGTGTTTCAAGATGGCTTGGAAGTGTTTTATGTGAATTGGGGTTTTTCCGGATGTGAAATGACCACTTGGACCTTGACTGGAATTCGGCAGCCACATCTGCGGAACTGTAGCCGCAGGTGCGTGGCCGCAGGGGCGGTAACTCTAGCGCAGGTGCGTTGTTGCTGTGGCGACCTATGTGGCGCAGGTGCGCCTATGGTTTGTTGGCACAGGGGTCGCAGGTTTGCCCTTGGGACCGCTCCTGCGGTAGTGCAGGTGTGCCTCCTTGGTCGCAGTGGTGGCTGACCTCGTACTTCAGTGGAGTAAGTTCCTTTTTGCTCCAACTTTTGTGCCTTTTTGCTCTACTTGTTCCAACTATCCACAGAAACACAAATCACCTGAAATATAACCAAAACATGCCATAAGTGATCTCATATCATCATTAGAAGACACAAATGCATAAGAAAAGAGATATGAATAAGTGGTAAATCCACCACTTATCAACACCCCCAACTTAAGTTCTTGCTTGTCCTCAAGCAAATTTGCAATCACACAACAACAAGATTCCAGTTTCTTTAAGCACAAGGGTAGTCCTCTCTCATTCACAACCCACCTTTTCAAATTAAGCACCATAGATATGATATTGGTTGGTACTAATAATTAGTCAATCACATGCGAATGCTCAACACAACCATCCCCTCATTTTTACAAACATTTTCAAGAGTTGCAAAAGACTTACAAATATGACCAAGTGACAACAACCAATCCTCAAGAAATGGCTTATGACCATTAGCACTAATTATGCTCATTTGATTCCTCTTTGGGAGGTAACAACATCACCGCTATCTAAATTCGCAAGCCCTCACAACAAAGAAAATCCCCAAAACACACTATTCACAATGATAAAACAAGGGACAAATTCATAATGCTCACACTCAAAAAGAACCTCAAGTACAAACAAGTATCAACCCATAAGCTTGCCCTTATTTTCATTCACCACTAGCTCAAAAGCTATCGGTTGGAGATCTCAAAGGACTTTTCTAAGCTTGTAATGTAGGTTAGGGGAGGGGTAGGATAGCATTTTGTATTAGAGTGACTACTTCCTCCTTGAACACTACACAACTCTTTCAATTTGAAACCAAAACCACTTCTTTTCATTTTCATTCAATACAAGGCACCATTTCACTCAATTCACATGATGCTTCACTTTTTGTTATTCCATTCACCTTGGAGGATTCATTTCTTTTCCTTCCTTTCCTCTTTTCCTTTCACTTTGCTTTTCTTTTTCAAATTGTTCCTTCTTTTTGGCAACTCATATCAAGCAACAAACCAATTTACTCACTTAGCATTCCTCCAAGGTACCTTTTGTCAACCCCCAACTTAGGCTTTTAGCCTCAGTTTCACACTTGTGGAGTTCAAGGAGGGACGGGTTCAAGAGAGGAGTTCATTATCAAAATGGTTCAAGGCTTGTAACAAGGTTGCCAAAGAAAATGTATTAGGCTCAAGAGGAATGACTAGTGATACAATTTTGTGTGTAATGGTGGGCTTTAAAGTCTTAGTAGGCTTCAATAATCACAAAGAAGGCCTAAGGTCATTTCTCCAACTAACACATTTAAGACTAGCATTAGAATGACTAACCGAGCAAGTTCTAGATGACACAAGCAAGCACGAGGATTAATCAACAAAGCTCACCACAAATGGCATGCAAATTATTCAAGACAAATCAATGTTCTTCCTATCAAGGATAAATGGAGCCACATTTTGCATCTGTGTAATCACTAATTGGTTAAAAGTCACAAAAAGATCAAAGGCATTGTCACAAGCATCATTCTTTACTTTCCAACTACGTCACAAGAATTTTTGGAGGGGTATGCTCACAACTCAATTCACATGCAGGACTAAATCAATTAGTACCAATCAAATCATTATCCAACTTATCTCAAAAGATGACGAATTGCCCTTAAGAATGTCATCACTCAATCTATCATATGGCCAATTTATCTATCTAAATCGATATGGAATACCTCCACACACAAGCAATCTCATCTAGCCTAGCGGGTACTCAGACTTTCCCTGGCTTCAACACCACAAAAAGCAATAATTTTCCCTTAAGAATGTCATCACTCAATCTATCATTGGGAATCGTCACTCAAAACCAACTATTTTAAAATAAAGAAAAGTGAACCAAAATGGACTAATCCAACCAAATTTAACACAACACACAACCCGACGAGGGCAATATCCAACAAGCAAGCCCAACAAGGGCGCAATATCTAACAAAATAGATGTATATCAACAACATGGGCAAAACACCACCCCCAACTAAAATGTAAAGCATGGTCCTCAATTTAAAATAAAGAAATGAAATACAAGAGTAGAAAGTGCGGGGCTGACTAGAAAACTCAGGAGTGTATTGCACCGTACTAAGCAGAGGAATGCACCTCATCATCATCATCCTCATCGCTCTCTTCCTCAGACAGGAAAGAGTACTCTTCACTATCATCATCTTTAGACACCGGGATCTTCTTGCTCGGCTGCCCCCATTTGAAGATGGCTTTGATACCTCTCCACATTTTGACCATGAACTTATTACTATTATTATTCTTTTTCTTCTCATCCTCAAAATCACGCTAAAGAGCTACATGAGCCTTGGTCGACTCAACAAAGGCCTACTCAAGCATCCCTACTGAGGCTGTCACTGTGGCAATAGAATTAGTATGCTGCTTTTGTGCCTCCAAGTATGATTGCATATCTGCTCTGGTGAATAGATAGGCTGACTGTGATGGCTGTGTAGAGCTACTGGGCATCTGACTAATGATCTCCTGGATGGAAGCTAACTCAGAAGTAATTGGCCCAAAAGGGCCCTCAGCCTGAGTACTCTGAGAGGAAGAAGGCAGCTCCACTACTAAATCAATATTTCTTTTCTTACTCTGTAGCACCCCTCCTTCTCCATGCACCTTTAATAGATGGTATGGTTTATCAGGTGCCACCCAATTATCCCCCGGACGTTCAGGAACCTCAGCTAACTGGCACAACTCAGTAATCAAAGAGGGGAACATTAAGTTAGGGCTTTTCTGAAGCAATTACTCTCTCAGCTCCCGAACCATATAGTGACCGATATTCACAGAAATGTCATCAAGAATGAAAGCGATCATCCTAGCCCGAAGAGGAGGAACCCCAGATTTATGCCCAGAAGGTGACACACGGCTACAAATGATCTCAAGCCACGTTCTCGCCTCAACTGTGAAAGTATTTGATGATATGGACTTGAGAGTGTTTCCCCAACTCACTGTTGCTCCCTGAGGGCACAACTTAGATACTAGCCAAGTGCCCGAACATGAATCCTTTTGTTGTATAGGATCAAGTGGATGGTTGGGAAACCCATAATGTGCATTAATCTATTCCGGTCCAAATTTCACAACTTTTCCCCTAATGATGAGTTCCGGGTTGTTAAAGTATGTACACTTTAAGTTTGCGTAGAACTCCCTCACCCATTCATCATTTGCCTCATAAAGGGTAGTTATGAAACAGGTCCATCACGTAGTCACAATACGCCCATAGAAATCCGGGAGATGTTCCTCTAAATTTGTGTCATCTATCCCCCTCTCCGGCTTAATCTTCTTATCAAGGATATTTTTGTAGTAGAGGTGCTGACAATCACGGGACATGAACCTTGAGGTGTCATATGGTTCTTCCGCAGCTTCCTCCCTAATTTCACCACCCAAAAGTTCATCATCAACAAGATCGTGATCAATTTTTTTCAAGCTTGAAGTACCTAAAAATGTAGAATCAAGTTAGAAGGAGTATATGAACGTGTTCAGTAATTCAAAACCAAGCATGTAGGACAAAGAAATAACATTTTGAACATCGGGAAGACGCGGAGGCAACACTACTATTTTGCAGAAAATCTACCAGTAGCCGCACCTGCAGAATATTGCATTGCAGGTGCGGCGGCGCACCGGTGGGCTTTACCAGCACACCTATTTTGTTCGTTGACTTCCCCTTAACTGCCGCAGCAGCAGCCTATTGAGCGCAGGTGTAGCATCACCCCTACGCCTTCAGGATCGCACCTGCGGTAGCTTCTTCTTCTGAAACAACAACTTCAAGAATTCACACCATTGTTTATACTCACAACTCTAATCACCCAATGATTCACCCTTACAAGGGCACACTTCAAAATTGAATGGAACAAGACACATACCTTGAGGATTTATCGGGAGATTGAATGTGAACCTTGAGACCCTTTTTCCTTCTTTGCACAATGAAAATCTTCTTCCCTTTATCTCTTTTAAAAAAAATTCTCTTAAGTAGTAGAGGGGAAGTGCAGTGTGTGAGATTGAGAGAGAAATAGTGAGAGATGAATGATTTGAGAGGATAGGGTTATAGGGACGGTTGGAGAGAAGTGGGTCAATTAAAAAGGTGTGTGCCCCTTAAAATTCTGCCAACAAAACTTCACGGGCGCACCTGCACTGCCTTAGCCACAGGTGCATCGCCGCCCCTGCGTCTAGTTGACCGTACCTGCATCACCGCACCTGCAGCCCATTCCATCGTAGGTGCATCTCACCTGGAGATTTCTACCAACTCACTGGTTTAGGATGTGACAGCTGATGCGACACACACAACCTCTGGTGCGAAACGTACTAACTCCGCATGCTAAATCTTGTCTGGTAGAGTTACTGTTCTTGGGGTGCGTTTAGATGTGCGACGGGCACATTTTGAGGTATGAAATGCACCCATTTTGCAAATTTTTACCTTTTTGGCAGCCTTACTATCTTGGGGTACGTTTGCATGTGCGATGTGCACACTTAGATGTGCACACTTGGTTGGATTTTTATGAGGGCTCCACTTCTCAACCTGCCCAAACAACTTCAAAAAGACTTGAAACTTTATGGATTAGTAAAAAATCTACAACTAAGCTATCCTAATAAAGAAAAGAAATTGTAAACCTTCAAATTTTGAAACGATGGGTTGCCTCTCATCAAGCGCATAATTTAACGTCGCGGTGCGACGCAAGCTACCTCACCATCGAGATCTTCACTTGGCAGATTTGAACCTTTGACCCAATTTTGAATCGATCTTTCAGTGACAATCATGGGGTGAAGGTGTGAACATAAGAAGGCCATTTTCTTAATTTTGCATTTTGCACTTTTTTGCCTTCAAGTGAGGAAGGTCGCTTTGCCCCCTACAACAACAAACTTGAAACTGGTTAAACCTCGATTCATTCTACTTCCAAGGTCCTCCAAGAGCTTGATTACTTCGACTCTCATCCATTCAACCAAACTCAAGGTTGAAAATTGGTTGGAGTAAGATTTGGGCGTCTCCACCTTCAAACTTGTCTCATTTGTAGCATCCTCACTTTCGAATGAACTAGAGTCTTTCACGATGAACCATTGCAACTCTAGTATCATTTATTTGTTCTTGGCATCGTGATCCTTGTATGGATTAGTTGGTTGCCACAACACCTTTAAGCTACTAGTCTCCCTTGTGTCTTCCTCTTCGATAGGAAACAACTCAAAACTACTACCCACAATTGTGCACGTGTCAACATGAGCATTCAAATTGATGTCCAAATTTTGGATAGAAATTTCAAGCATCCTCTCTTTTTGACTTATCTTAGCATGTCTTTTCATAATACCTCAAACATTGGTAGCATTCTATCGCGTTGTTCCCTATAGGCCTCAAGTTGGTGAGCTTGGTTTATCACCCATTATAGGCTCACAACTTCGCCTAACACAATTTTTTCCTCTTGTTAGGGTTCAACCACCACTGGTACAAATTCACCCTCGGGGGATGCCATATTTTGCAAATCTTCATCATCATCTCCGAAGTGAATTTGATGGAGTTCAATGTTCGAAATTTGTTCATTTGCTTGGCTCGGAGGTTTTTCTTCATCAATATGGTTAGAAGGAGTAGACAATTCCACCATGGGTTGTGAAATACATTTTCTCTCCTCCTCTTCTTTAGTTCTTGCATCCACGAAGTCTTGCTTTGTGGATTGCATATCCTCCTCTATGATATCTTGCTTGGCCAAGAGAGTATGAACCATGACATATAGGCTTTCAGGGTAGGTGTTTTCTTCATCATCTTGAGGCTTAGCCCATATGCCTTCATCGCTTGCTAACTCATGGTTCCTATTAAGATCAGAATCACCACTAGCAACATCGTTAGCATGAGAGAGGGAGGAGAATAGTCATTATTCTAATATATATCACGACCACCACTCAAATAGCAATTTTTCCCATCATAGGAACATGAAGGAGAATACCTTCCTCTCCTAGGGCCAATCTTACATTTTCGCCGAAGGTGGGGTCCTCCACAATAACAACAAGGATCAATATCATAAGGGTTGCAACCACCAACACCTCTATCCTTTCGAGATGCCATGAAATCAAACAAAAAAATGAAAATACGCCAAAGAAAAACAACTATTCACAAAAATTGAACTAGAGTAAGTAAACTTAAATCCTAAACTAACTCAATATGCCAAATTGTTCGCCGACAACGGTGCCATTTTTGATAAACGCTCAAATTGTGGCTCTCTAATTAGAAGGTCACGACGATCACGTAGTCAAAATAAAATTTATAATTCCCAACGAGTGTCAGGGTCGAACCCAAGAGAACAATGTAGTCGTGATCGAGCTAATAAAGAATCTAAGCAACTTATTGAAGTTCAAATAACAAAAAGGGAAAATATATCTAAAAAGGGGGGGTTTAACTACAACTAAAAGATAAAGAAAATCAAATAAAAGATAAATTGAACAATGACTTTCGTTGTTCTCGTCAAGCAAGGACAACAAGGGAGAATTGGGAGTGGGAATTCAAATCACAAGACTTGCACTCGGTTGACACCAAAGTAGTCTTGGCAATAGGTATGCCTAACTGTCTCTCGACCAATCAAGCATATATCTCGTGTATTTTCTCTCGAACTAACATGAGTAAGCAATAAACCAGCGAAATAACTTGGAGAGGTCGTCCTATCTGTAGCTCGGACCCTTAAATAGGAGATTACGCGATTGGAACTATCTCTAGCCTCCAATCTAGATGGATTCCCAAGTTCTCACTATTAAATCTTCCCGAATTTAGGAAAATTCTCTCTCGAGAAATAACCCAAATCAATAACCTAAGTTAATGTTTGCAACCATTGACTATAAATTCAAGCAATGGAGGATTCAATAGACCCAAATAATCAAACAAGAACAAAATCTATATATGAATTCAATAACCCACAAAGTATTATCTCTAATACAAACCCAAAATCTCAAATCAACAAACACACCAAATAAATAGCAATTAAGAACAAGAGTTGAAGAATGGAATCTAAAGATTTACAATAAAGAGCATCCAAATCTTCACTCCTATGGTGTTGGTTGATGAACCTTGCTCCCAAGCTTGCTCAAAATTTCTGAAAATAGCAAAAGATGTGTTTCAATACTGCTTGGAAGTGTTTTATGTGAATTGGGGTTTTTTTGGATATGAAATGACCACTTGGACCTTGACTGGAATTTGAAAGCCACATCTGCAGAAATATAGCCGCAGGTGCATGGCCGCAAGGGCAACAACTCTAGCGTAGGTGCGCTGTCGCTGTGGCGACCTATATGGTGCAGGTGTGCCTATGATCTGTTGGCATAGGAGTTACAGGCGCGCCCTTGGGACCACTCCTACGGTAGTGCAGGTGCGCCTCCTTAGCCGCAGGGGCGGTTGACCTGGTACTTCAGTGTTAAGTTCTTTCTTGCTCCAACTTTTGTCCCTTTTTGATAAACTTGTTCCAACTATCCACAGAAACACAAATCACCTAAAATATAACCAAAACATACCATAAGTGATCTCATATCATCATTAAAAGACACAAAAGTAAAAGAAAAGAGATATAAATAAGTGGTAAATCCACCACTTATCAGTACCTCAAACCTTGTCTGCCTTTTCTATCCGTTTATTTCATACACTAATTGTAGTATTCGTGTAGTATTGTATATCACCCTTGTGTTCCTGTGTGGCCTTGTATTAACCCTAGAACATAGATGGTAGGTTATTTGGAAATGTCCATGAGTCCCTGACATAGAGATATCCTTTTAGGCTAATTATATCTTTTGAGTAGCTGTGGAGCCTGTGCAGGGCTGCTAGGAATGTTTGTGAGCCATTGGGCTAATTTATATTTGTGTATGAGCATATCATCCATGAAAGAGGTTTTCCCTGTATGTTTTACTTTGGTTTTGGCTGCGAGCCACTATAGATAGTTTTTCCTAAACTTGCATGGCCCCGGGGGACCATTTTTAGTATACTTGATGATAAAAATGGGATTTTTGATGATATCACACTTGATTTCCTACTGATATTAGGCTCTACTGGGAAGAGCACTAGCCTTGATTTTCTACTGATACTAGGGTCTGCTGGGCAGAGTACTAGACCTGATTTTCTACTGATACTAGGCTCTGCTGGGCAAAGTACTAGACTTGATTTCCTACTTATACTAGGCTCTGCTGGGTAGAGCATTAGACTTGATTTCTGACTCATTTAGACCCGGATATGCTCTGGGCACCTTCTGATAGGGTTATTGAGACTTTTATCACTGATTTAGACCCGATTATACTTTGGGCACCCTCTAAGAGGGTCTTTTGAGATTACTACTACTGTTTTAGACCCGGTTTAATTTCGGGCACGTACTTTGAGACACTGGTTCTCTGAGATTTTGCATTCATTACTGTATATGGTCAGGGACCTCTATGGTCCCTCTGTTCTAGGACTTGGCTAGGAGCTGAGCATGCCAGAGGAGGGTATACAACGTAGGATGAGGTATAGTGGGCACGTCTCACCATGGGTCCTCCTACCGAAGTGCTGGGGGGAGGTGCATACAGGTTTACTATTACCGGTTCCATCATTATCATCATCATGCATATTTCACTCGGATTCCACCCTTGTTTGTTGTGTGTTTAGTGTATGCTTCAGTTATATGGGCTGCCAGAGGATTTGTTTTCACTTGATTGCGTTCCCCAGTTGTATGGGCAGCCGTTGGGACTGTAGGTAGTTTAGATTACTCTTGTCGCCTTATAAAAATGGTTTTTGTCCTTGTTTCTTGGTGATTTAGCGATTATTAGCCTGTTGAGTCTACGGTTGTGGGATTGTGATTATTGAGAGGGCTAGGGAGTCCTATCCTATTGAGGTACTTTTGTGTGGCCTTCTGAGCAGATTGTGAGTTTCTGGTTCCATTCCTATCAGGATTTTGAGTAGTATTCCTCGGTTATTGTGGGTTAGTTATTCCAACCTAGGGTTGTACTTATGAGGTGGATTCCTGGTTCTGCTATCTTGAAGTTGGATTGGTTAATTGATTTCCTTATGCTTGTTGATTCCATCTTGAGTATGTTAGACTACTTTCCTTCTTTTCCTTTTACTTGAGGTTACCGGTATACCGCCATATTCTCAACTCTCTCTCTTTATTTACTTATATTGTTGTTGCAAGGATTCCAGGAGCATTCTTTTTCCTTACACCTATGTTTCTATGTTATGTCTATGTTTGTGCTAGCATGTATACTTGTAGCTCTTGGTTGATTGCTCCTTGTGCTAGTTCCTTGTGCTTATTTCTTGCTTCCGTGACTGCTTTCTTGTATTCTGCTTATTACTATTTTTATAGCTTATATGAGCTCAGTCGGCCGATGATGCCTACTGAGTACCCATTGTCTTGGTGCTCATACTACACTTCTGCATCTTTCTGGTGCAAATATTATTTGAGCTTTCACCGTCGATTGCGTTGGAGACTCGTGCAGCTCTTGGGAGGTTCGAGACTAGGGTGAGCGCCTGATTGTCGGAGATTGTCTATATCTCTTCTTTTGTACTGATACTCTTTGTATATTTGAAGACAGTTGTACTTATCTGTTGTTACTTCTAGAACTTGTACTCTATTAGAAGCTTCTGTACTGTCGATACCAAGTCTTGGGGTTGGTGTAGTATCATTTGTATATATATTTTGGGTTGTTACTTCCGCGTGTCTTATCTTTATATTCAGCTTTCGCTTGTTTCTGCTTGTTGTGCATAATTGGTTAGGTAGCAACCCATTACTAACTATTCTGAGCTACGGGAATTGGTTCGCCTACTGGGAGGTTGTAGGTGCCATCATGACCTGAGAAATCAGGTCATGACAGTAAGACTTGGAGAACATGATTGATTTATATTTTTGATTTGAGTAAAAGATAAATATCACTAATTTTTTATTAATTTTTTAATATAATTGAGTAATTTTAACCAGTTAAACTAAATCAACTTTATTTCTCAACAACTATTGTCTTGGTTATTCGACATCTGCATTTGTTGTCCAATAACTACATCAGTTATTGATTACTAATATTAAACTAACTGTTGAATTTTTTGCAACATATTAATGAGATATTTCCCCTGATACGCAAGAGACAAATTTAATTTCCCAATCACTATAACCAAATAAATTTAATTTTGGATCTAAATTTCTACAATAACTTGCATGATTGCTACAAAAATTTAAGTGATAAGAATTTGGTAAATGATACCTTACTAATTTATGAGATATTCACATTATTTGAAATTGATAATGACATATTAAAATATTATAATAGGGTAAAATTTTACCCATATGGTTAAAAGTGAGATGGAGCAAAAAAAATTGCACCGTGATAAATATAAAAAAATACACAGTTTATTATATTTGAATTCTTAGTGAAGAAGTACTTGATTCAAGTTTATGATTGCAATATTCAAGTGTGTGATGAGACAACTTTTCTTATATTTATCCAACCCATTTTTAAGTTATGGCCGAAACTATTCAAGTAAAGCTGGACGTTCAATTATTATCTTGAATTTTTTTTAAATGATGCATGGTCATATGCGCATATAACATGCCATGTGAAACATGTCTGATGCGGTATGTAGATCATACTCTTCTATTTTTATTGAATAACTTCTTACTGAGATTGATATGACACACCTCAACGACAACGAGGTGGATAATTTTAGGGTAAGACATGTTATTGCAATTCTTGAGAAAGAATTGAAACCTGGAGGGGTTAGTTGTCTATGTAGTTATTTTTTGTACTTGATTTACTGGACATTTGGGTTAATGAAAACTAGTTTTTGTGTTGGTTTTTGATTTAGTTGTTTAGCATGTTATGTAGTTATCTCAATAAGTATTTTAATTGTTCCTACAATTTATGCAATTGCACAATAATTGCTTTCGTTTTCCCAATAATTATTTTTTTATTTCTATAATTTACGTAGTTGAATAACAACTACTTTAAATGTCCAAACAATAACTTTAAATATTCCTACAATTTACGTAGTTATACTATAACTACTACAATTATCCCAACAACTCTTTTAGTTGTCTCATCAACTGTTACTACAAGAAAATTGACTTTTAACAATCATCTTTTAATGACGGGACATGATTCTCATTGCTACAAGTATATTTTTAACGAAAACAAAAAGTTTGATAATTAAAGTCAATTTTTTTCTCAACAATAATAAAAACATTCCGATCATAAAATCATAACATTTGGTCATTAATTATGCTACAAAATTCTAATTATTATACTATTTTTTTTAAAATATAAACAAGCTATTAGCAGATCCCCAATACCAAGAATCAAACTAATTTTATCCAAATCCCTCACGCCCAAAGAAAATCCCTTCCTTTGCAAAACCTCAATTGCAGGTAATGGAGAAAGTCGTTGTTCTAAACTCGTTAGCAAGTTTCATTCTAGAAAGTCATGGTGCCTTCGCTAGCTAATTGGCTCAACCACGTTGTTTGGGGTAATCCTTTAACTAGTAAACCATCTCCATCTCCAATACTCTGGTGCTCTATGAAATAGTAATTTTAGGATACATACATAATAATTTGTTCATTTCTTTATACAATCTAGAGTCTTGATTCGGAAGTTACAAGAAAGGCAAGACATTTTTGAATTTCCTTTGCTATCAAAGTGAGTTCCTTTGAAGGTCATATATGGATCTACATTTGAAGTTCTAAAGTTTTAGTAGTCTTTTTAGATGTGAATGGATTCTTTTTTTACAACTATGACTGGATTTGTTTAACACATGGGGTATAAGGTGGAAATATATTTATTTTTAAAATTGAATTTGATTTAGTTTCTGACCTTTTGATTCTACACTGATATGTTCCTGTTATTTTATTTGAGACATTCCTTGCGTCCTGTTTGCTATGCGTATGGTTTTTTGGTCAGAAGCACACTTGACTTATTTCTTTATTTCAAAATGCTTTATGACATTCTAGTGTTTAGTATTGTTCTAACCAAATGTGGGTCCATGTCTTGATTTTTTGATTTCGTTTGGTACATCAGCCACACTCAGCTTATGACTCGGAGTCCCACACTATTGACATAGACAATTATAATGTCCCTTCCAGTCATTCTCGCATTTACGCTTTTCATATAGTGTTAGAGCTTAGTTGCAGCGACCTCAAGTCATTTATAGCTTGTTGGGACCGGTTGTTCGGTGCCCTGACTATTTGTTTGGTCTTTGTGACTTTTTTTTGTTTTGGAGCTTAAACTTAGGATATCATTGACTTTGGTCAATACTCTTGGTAAACATGCTCAGAATCGAATTTTGATAGTTTTTTAGCTCCAGAAAGTGGACTTTGGTCTAGTTGGATCCTTGGCTGGGGTCTGGAAGCTTTTGGTTTGGTTTTGTATTGCTTTTTGTATTTTCTGGCTTGTTGAACTTGGAAATTTGACTTGGTCAACATTCAGAGAAGACGACCTCTAATGGAAATTCCGTCAGCGCTGTTAGCTCTAGAATATAAACTTTGGGCTAGAGGGATCTTTGATTTGGATCTCGAGGCTTCCAGATTTATTTTGGGCCATCGGGTTCTATTTTGGAATAGTTGGCCTAAAGGTTGGTTTTAGGTGTCAGGCCCACCTTTTCATTAAATCAACTTCCATTGGAATTTTCATTGATTTTGTTGAGTCTGGAATACCATTTTTAGTTGAATAGCATAGTTTGTTTGTGCCTGTGGGACCCTAGATGAATCCCGATGGTCCATCTGAGCATTTCAACTTAGCTGAGTTTTGACTGAGTTTTGCAGGTTTTGGTGTGTCCGCATTTGCAACTACCATTTTTGCGATTGGGCATCGCATTTATGGACTTTCCTCTACATTTGTGGAGGTACCTTTGGTGGAGGGTTTCACTTTTGTGGAGATCCATCGCATTTGCGATATCTGCATTTGCGGTGATTTGTTTGCATTTATGGAGGTTACTATTCATCCATGCCTTCGCATTTGTGATAAAAAGTCCCGCTTTTGCAGAAATCGCTGGCAGTTTATATTCTAAGCTTCTTCATTTATTCAAACTCCCAAACTCGTTTCCTCCATTGAAATTGACTCCAAGCTCTATTTCTTCACTTCTGATCATCCAAAAGCTTAGAGGTGAATACATCCTCGGTCCGTGATCATTTCCCGTCTCCAATTTGGTAAATTTCCTTGTTTAATTTCATTAATTCTCTTTTCAATTCCCTCTTGATTCTTGAGTTTCATGGGCTATTTTGGAGCCCTTCTGATGGCCCAATTCCGCTCAAATTTTGGGCATGTGCTCCTGGGAATGTTGGAAACATTGTGGTGTTCTTCGTTTCTGGCTTTGGGTTGTGGAGACCACGATCCTGCTTGTGACCTAAATTTTGATCCGGCTAAACTTTTAGCAATATGAGTATCATTAGTATTGTTTTAGCATGTAGATTATGTTCTTGATAGTGTATTAGCTATTCAAAGCTTCTCGGAGCAGTTTGGGCTTAGACAACGTCATTCCAATAGCTTGTCATCAGACGACAGGTAGGTTACGGTCTTCTCTATATTAGACTGTACGTATATAAGCTATAATTACACTAATTAGCATCCTTGGGTTAGGTTTTATTAGCTTGGCAACCCAGACCTTGTCCGCTTCATTTCTGTCCGTCTTATTTCACTTGTATTATTGTAGTATTCATTTTAGTTGGTAGTATTACCCTTATGGTCTTGTGTGGCCTTGTTTATTATTTTGGACCATTGAAGATGGGTTATTTGGAAATGTCCATGAGTACCAAATATCAGTATTATGATTGTAGAGCTGGTTATCTATGTTGTAGAGCGAGTGGAGCCTGTGCAGGGCCGATTCATTGATTGTGAGCCGTTGGCCGTTGTTTGCATTTGGCATACCATTATCATCCATATAAAGAAATTTTCTGCATTATTTACTATTAATTTTGTTGTGGGCCTACTATAAATGGTTTTTTAACCCTTGCATAGCCCCGAGGGCCCATTTTTGGTAAAATGGTTATAAAAGGGTTTGAAACTGACTTTATGAATCTTCTTGGAGTAAAAGAGTTAGAATGATAATTTTATCACTGATTTTCACACTTATACTAGACTCGGTCGAGCCAAGTGCTAGACTTATTTTACTACAAATTTAGACCCGGTTATGTCCTGGGCACCCTCATTGATGTTTTGAGACTTAATTTACTGATTTAGACCCGGATAGACTCTGGGCACTCATTTTGAGATTTCGATCACTGATTTGGATCTAGATACACTCCAGATGGTTATATTTGAGATTTTGAGATTGATTATATGGTCGAGGACCTCCACTGACCTTGCCAATCCGGATCAGAGGCTACATGCTGTGAGTGTCGGAGGACGGGTATATGGTGCAGTTGAGGTATACGGGTGCATCCTTCCATGGATCCTACCTATTGGGCCTATCAGTATTGGAGGAGGTACAACTACTATCACACTTGGTTTTACCTACATCATCATATCATTCATTTGTGTTCGGTTCTGCCCTTGTTTGCTATTATGGGATACTGGAGGGTTTGTTTTAACTTGTATGTGTTCCTCGGGTGTATGGGCACCCATTGGGATTTTAGGTAGACTCTTTATTCGATCCTATGGTAGTAGTCTTTGATAGTATGGTACTTGAGGAGTATTGTTGAGCTATCCTTATGTTGTGAGGTTGTCTTCCTGATTATTCCTATCTTGAGAGTTGTTTTGCTAGCATGATTCCGTTGGTAGTATTGTATTTCAAGCATGAGTATGTTTACTTGCTTCTCCTTCTTTCCCTTTTTCCTTGAGGTTACCGGTATACTGCCTTTCTTCCTAAACTCTCTTTATATATATTGTTGTTGTAAGGACCCCATGTGCGTTTTTCTTTCCTTCATTTATGTTCTGTGATATATATTTCTAGTAGCTAGCCGAGTATGATTGTTTTCTCCTTGTATTCTATCTATACTAGCATCCGTGTACTTATCTATTTGCTTCTCTGACTACCTTCTTTGCTTTCTGCTATTTATTACTTTTATATCTTATATGTGCTCAGTCGACCTATGATGCCTACTTGGTACCCGTTGCTTTGCAATTGGTGCTCATACTACACTTCTGCATCTTCTTGGTGCAGATCCGAGTGTGAGCTCTCATCGTTGATAGAGCATAGAGACTCGTGTAGCTTTTCATACATCCGAGACTTGGCGTGCGTTAGTAGAGACTGGGGCTTAGCCTTTCTCTCCTCTTTTGTATCATGTACTCTTTTGTTGTTCAGAGATAGATGTATATATATACTTTTGTACCCTTTTGTACTCTGTGTTTTATAGTGTCTTCTATACTGTGATACCAGGTCATGGGATGGTTTAGTTTTCCTATGTATATATATATATATATATATATATATATATTTCAGTTGCTATTTCTTTACTTTTATCTCTTGCTTCCACTTAAATATTACTTGTTTCGCATGCTTGTTAGATAATAGCCCATTACTAACCATTCTGGGCTACAGGGATTGGTATGCCTACAAGGGATTTGTAGGTTCCATCATGACCTGAGAAATCTGGTGATGAAAACTTGGTATTAGAGCCTAGGTTAATCGGTGTCATCAGTATATGAGCTAATATTTAGTAGAGTCCTGCGGATCGGGGCGGAGACATCCATACTTAATTTTTGGGAGGCTATAGTGGAATCTTAAGAAATATGGATCTTTTATTATGTCTATATCATGCGTCTTATCTTAGATAGTTTCTGGAAATCTCATTTGTTCTAGTTCACTCTTCTGCAGATGGCTCGTACAAGATCTTTAACAGAAGGAGAGGGAGAGCCTTCAACCCCATCACACCCTACTCTAGCTAGGGGCCAGGGTGGTCGTAGAGGTACGGGTTGGGGATGTTCCTAAGTAGTGGCACCAATTAGAGCTCCTGAGGCTGAGTTTGAGACTGAGATAGTCCCAGAGCAGCAACCCATGGACCAGGGGATAGGCCAGGTAATACCAGGGTCAGCACCAACTTCTGTACCAGCATCAGGCCCAGCTCCTTCATCAGATATCTGGGGTTTTCTTCTTCAGTTGTTGGGTATGATTGAGGGTCAACCTTTAAATGTGGCACAGATATCCGCTCAGAGGCCAGCCCTGGGTGTTCAGAGTTTAGAAGCACAACATGCTATTGTGGCTCCCCGTGCTGAGGTTCTTTCTGTACCTTCTATTGCATAGCCTCTTGCTCCTCGCCCAGTCATGACAGAGAGAGAAAAATGCTTTGGGTAGGTTTTTGAGATTGGTGCCACGAGGATTTTTGATACTCCTGGTCAGGATCCATATGATTTCATTTCTATTTGTGAGGAGATGCTTCACCATTTGGGTTTGTTAGATACGCACGGGGTTAGTTATACTGCTTATCAGCTGGAGGGCCCAGGTAGCTTGCAGACCATCTTCGTCTCCTGAGTAGGCTTAAAGAGAGTTTTATGAGGCCGTTATGGCCAAGTTCTTACCTCAAAGTGATCGTGAGCATCGCATATAGCAGTTCACCAGACTGATGCATGGATCTATGTCCGTGTCTGAGGATGAGACTCATTTTCACTAGTTGACTCCATTTAGGGCTATGATCATTTCTACCGAGCCAGACAGAGTTGCCGATTTGTTTTGGGGTTGAGGACAAAGCTTAGGCAGACCGCTGAGGTACTAGTTGCCAGTGGGAAATCTTTTAAGGCTATTGCATACTATGTTCATACTATGGAGAACTTAAACCATCATGATCCGGGGGCCATAGATAAGAGGCCATGACATTAGGTCAGTTAAAATGGTTCCCGCTATAATGGTAGATATTCAGGCCAATGGGGCCAAGGGTATCAGCCACATCAGCACTAGGGTTAGTCTAGCCAGCTATTTTAGGCATCACTTCAGGCTTCAGGTGGGCCTCAGTTTGAGCAGGGCCAGAGCAGTCACTAGGGTTACAGCAGCCAGTCTTTGAGGGGTACAACTTCTGGGGAATCAGGTCATGGTGGCCACACTGGTTCAACTAGTTCATCTTGGTAGGGTAGGCTATTAGGGCTTTTCTATGAGTGTAGCTTCATCAATCACTATGCCAGAGAGTGCCCCCAGTGAGGTACAGTTCAGCCAGTTGCTCAGCCAGCTCAGCCGCTCAAAGCAGTGCAGCCACCAGTTAGAGGAGGTGGTATTTAGGGTCGAGGTGGTGCCCAGCATGACAGGACAGATAGAAAGGATGACCATCAGTCTGGTGGAGGTCGGCGTCAGTTCTATGCAGTCCTTGGTAGACCAAAGGTAAAAGCCTCAGATGCAGTGATCACAGGTACAATTTTTGTATGCTGCCAGTCAGCTTTAGCTTTGTTTGATCTTGGATCCATGTGTTCATATGTATCTGCCTACTTTGTGCCTTGTTTAGGGTTGTCTAGTGAGA
The DNA here is from genome assembly GCA_003996215.1 of Jaltomata sinuosa. Classification (NCBI taxonomy): domain Eukaryota; kingdom Viridiplantae; phylum Streptophyta; class Magnoliopsida; order Solanales; family Solanaceae; genus Jaltomata; species Jaltomata sinuosa. The sequence goes on along the minus strand of QJPP01001745.1, from coordinate 240,619 downwards.
CATTATCCATTCCTGTATCTATTTCTACCCCAGTAGTTGATTCTTTAATAGTGAATAAGTTGTGAGATCCTGTTTGAGTGATGTTGGTGATATTGAGACTTGGGCAGACCTGATGATATTAGGCATGTTAGATTTTGATGTGATTTTAAGCATGGACTAGTTATCCCCTCATCAAGCAGTTTTGGATTTCTATGCCAAGGCCGTTACCATAGCCGTGGTAGGTGTATCCTCAGTTGTGTGGCAGGGTTCTATTATCCGCGCACCGTCTGGGATAATTTTTTGCCTTCATGCTAGAAAGTTGATTTCTTGTGGGTGTTTGGTTTATCTAGCACATGTCCAAGATGCTAACGTCGACATTTCTTCTTCTGAGTCGATTCCTCTAGTTAGAGATTTCCTAGATGTGTTTCTGATCGACCTGTCAGGCCTTCCACCTGAGTGTCATATTGAATTTGCTATTGAGTTAGATCCAGGCACTAGGCCCATTTCTATTACTCCGTATCATATGGCTCCAACTGAGTTGAGAGAGCTTAAGGATCAACTCCAGGATTTTTTAGCTAAGGGTTTCATTAGGCCAAGCGTATTGCCTTGCGGTGCTCCAGTTCTTTTTATGACGAAGAAAGATGGGTCAATGCAGATGTGTATTGATAATAGGCAGCTGAATAAGGTGACTGTGAAGAATAAGTATCCAATGCCATGCATAGATGACTTGTTTGATCAGCTTTAGGGTTCTACCTTATTTTCTAAGATAGATCTGAGGTTAGGCTACCACCAATTGAGGATTAGGGAAAGGACATCCCTAAGACAACATTCAGGGCACGTTATAGTCATTATGAGTTCCTAGTGAAGTCTTTTGAGTTGACTAATTCCCCTGTAGATTTTATGGACTTGATGCACCGGGTGCTCAAGCCATACTTGGATTTGCTTGTGATAGTCTTCATTGATGACATACTGATATACTCACAGAGTTGAGATGAGTATGAGCAACACTTGAGGATTGTACTCCAGACTTTGAGAGATCATCGGGTTTAACCAAGTTCTTAAAGTGCAAGTTTTGGCTTGAGTCAGTAGCATCCCAAGGACACGTGGTGTCTAAGGATGGGATTAGAGTGGACCCTGGGAAGATTTTAGCAGTTCATGATTGGCCGAGACCTACTACTCCTACTGAGATTTGCAACTTTGATGGGTTGTTAGGATATTACAGACGGTGCGTTGAGGGGTTTTCTTCCATAGTAACACCTTTTACTAGGCTGACTAGGAAGGATGTCCCATTTCAATGGTCGAATCAGTGCGAGGATAGTTTTTAGAGGCTTAAGGCCTTATTGACTTCAACTTCAGTGTTGACATTGCCAGTAGAGTGTCAGGGCTTCTTAGTGTATTATGATGCTTCAGCGATTGGTCTTGGTTGTGTTTGATGTAGCAGGGTCATGTGACATCATATGCATCGAGACAGCTGAAGGTTCACGAGCGTAACTACCCTACTTGTGACTTGGAGTTGGTGGCGGTAGTTTTCGTGCTCAAGATTTGGAGGCATTACTTATATAGAGTTCACTGTGAGATCTTCACTGATCACCATAGTCGTCAGTACATCACGAGTCAGTGAGAGCTGAACTCTAGGCAGCGGAGATAGATTGAGTTACTGAAGGACTATGGCTTCACTATTCTATATCATCCAGGGAAGGCAAACATGGTAGCACATGCCTTGAGTCAGAAGACAGTGAGTATGGGCAGCTTAGTTTCTCTTTCAGTTTTAGAGCAGTCGTTGGCATTGGACATTCAATCCTTGGCTAACTGGTTGGTTAGGCTTCACTTATCAGATCCCAACAGAGTCCTTGCTAGTATTGAGATCTGTTCTACTTTGGTTGATCAGATTCAGAGTTGTCAGTTTGAGGATCAATGTATGTGTGATATTTGGAATCAGGTTCTTAGGAGTGAGGCCATCAGGGCTACTTTAGATTCTGATGGTGTTCTAAGGTTTGATAGTCACCTTTGTGTTCATAGAGTTGGGGATTTGATTCAGTTGATTCTACGGGAGGCACATTGTTCTATATATTCCATCCATGTTAGTGCAACTAAGATGTATAGAGATTTGAGAAAGCTTTACTGGTGGAGTGGTATGAAGTGGGACATAGCAGAGTTTGTATCTCGATGCTTGAGGTGTCAGCATGTTAAGTTCGAGCAAATGAGGCCTGGTGGATTGATACAGAGACTTCCCATTTTGGAGAAGAAGTGGGAAAGGATTACAATGGAATTCATAGTTTGGTTGCCACACATTTATCGAGGGTTTGACTCTATTTGGGTGATTGTTGATAGGCTGACTAAGTTTACACACTTCTTACCAATTCATTCTTCCTACAACGCAGAGAGGTTGGCTTAGATTTACCTTTGTGAGATTGTTCATTTTCATGGATTCCTAGCTTCTATCATTTCAGACTGCGACACTCAGTTCACATCTCAATTTCCGAGGACCATTCAGCGAGAGTTGGGTACAGAGGTTCAGCTTAGTACTGCATTCCACCCTTAGACAGATGGCCAGTCTGAGAGGATTATTTAGGTCCCGAAGGACATGTTGCAGGCTGTATTCTTGACTTTTGGGGTTCATGGGATCAGTATATGCCTTTGGTAGAGTTTTCATATAATAATAGTTATCATTCGAGTATCGGCATGGCACCTTTTGAGGCATTGTATGGTAGGCATTGCAGATCGCTGGTGGGTTAGTTCGATGGGTTAGAGTCTAGGCCACAAAGTATAGACTTGCTTTGTGATTTCTTAGACCGAGTTTGAGTGATTCAGGATAGACTTTAGGTAGCCCAAAGTAGGCAGAAGAGACTTCGTGCCTTAGAGTTCAGTGTTGGTGACTTGGTGTTTCTCCATGTATTTCCCATGAAGGGCATGATGAGATTTGGTAGGTGGAGAAAGCTTAGCCCCAGGTATATTGGGCCATTTGAGATCCTTCAGAGAGTTGGTAGTGTTGCTTATCAGTTAGCCTTGCCTCTGATATTTTTGGCTATACACCCAATTTTCCATGTATTGATGCTGAGGTGGTATGTTCCGTATGAGTCACATGTTGCAGTGGGATACAATTCAGTTTGATGAGAGTTTGACCTTTGTTGAGGAGCCGATAGCTATTTTTGCCAGAGATGGCAGAAGATTGAGGTCTAGAGAGATTTCGGTAGTTAAGGTTTAGTAGAGGCACTGTCCAATCGAGAAGGCTACTTGGGAGACCGAGAGAGATATGGGGGCTTAGTATCCACAGTTGTTTGAGCATTCAAGTACTCCCTTGTTCTTGACTTTCGAGGACGAAAGTCCTTTTTAGAGTGGATGATGTAATGACCTTTCCGATCATTCCTTGTTTACACTTTTCTTGTGCTGTTAGAGCTTGCCTGCAGTTCCCCAAGTCATTTATGGCTTGCTAGGACTGGTTGTTTGGTGCCCTGGCCGTTTGTTTGGTCTTTATGGCTGTTTCCTTGTTTCAGAGCTTAAACTTAGGATATCATTGACTTTGGTCAATATTCTTGGTAAACATGCTCAAAATTGAATTTTGATAGTTTTGTTAGCTCCGGAGCATGGACTTTGGTCTAGTTGAACCCTTGGCTGGGGTCCGGGAGCTTTTGATTTTGTTTTGTATTACTTTTTGTGTTTTCTGGCTAGTTGAATTTGAAAGTTTGACTTTGGTCAATATTTGAAGAAGACAACCTCGGATGGAAATTTCATCAGTGTTGTTAGCTCCAGAATGTCGACTTTGGGCTAGAGGGACCTTTGGTTTGGGCCTCGAGGCTTTCAAACTCATTTTGGGCCATTAGGTTCCATTTTGGAACAGTTGGTCTAAAGGTTGGTTTTAGGCGTAGGGCTCACCTTTTTATTAAAATGACCTCTGTTGGGATTTTTGTTAATTTTGTTGAGTCCAGAATGCCATTTTAGTCGAGTAGCATAGTTTGCTTATGTCCGTGGGACCCCGGATGAATCCCGAGGGTCCATATGAATATTTGAACTTAGCTGAGTTTTGGCTGAATTTTGCTGGTTCTGGTGTGTCCGCATTTGTGGTGATTTTGCCGTATTTGAGATTGGGCACCGTATTTGTGGACTCCACATTTGCAGACTTTCCTCCGCATTTGCGGAGGTCCCTTTGGTGGAGGGTTTTCACTTTTATGGAGATCCATCATAGTTGCGATGTCTGCATTTGAGGTGATTTGTCCGCATTTGTGGAGGTCACTATTTATTCGTGCCTCCGCATTTGCGATGAAAAGTCTTGCTTTTGCAAAAATCACTGGCAGTTTATATTCTAAGCTTCTTCTTCATTTGTTCAAACTCCCAAACTCATTTCCTCCATTGAAATTGACACCAAGCTCCATTTCTTCACTTCTGATCATCCAAAAGCTTAGAGGTGAATACATCCTCGGTCCATCATCGTTTCCCGACTCTAATTTGGTAAGTTTCCTTGTTTAATTTCGTTAATTCTCTTTTCAATTCCCTCTTGATTCTTGAGTTTCATGGGCTATTTTGGAGCCCTTCCGATGGTCTAATTTATCTCAAATTCTGGGCATGTGCTCTTGGGAATGTTGGAAATACTGTAGTGTTTTTCATTTCTGGCTTTTGGTTGTGGGGCCCATAGGCCCGCTTGTGACTCATATTTTGACCCGGCTAAACTTTTAGCAATATGGGTATCATTAGAATTATTTTAACATATAGATTATGTTCTTGATAGTGTGTTAGCTGTTTGGAGTTTCTCGGAGCAGTTTAGACTTGGACAATGTCGTTCTAGCAGCTTGTCATCGGACGATAGGTAGGTTACGGTCTTCTCTATATTAGACTCTACGTATATAGGCTATAATTGTACTATTAGCATCCTTGGGTTGGGTTTTACTAGCTTGGCACCCCAGACCTTATCCGCTTCATTTCTGTCCGTCTTATTTCACTCATATTGTTGTAGTATTCATTTTAGTTGGTAGTATTACCCTTATGGTCTTGTGTGGCCTCGTTTATTATTTTGGATCATTGAAGATGGGTTATTTGGAAATGTCCATGAGTACCGAATATCGATATTATGATTGTAGAGCTGGTTATCTATGTTGTAGAGCGAGTGGAGCCTGTGTAGGGCCGATTCATTGATTGTGAGCCGTTGGGCTGTTGTTTGCATTTGGCATACCATTATCATCCATATAAAGAAATTTTCTGCATTATTTACTATTAATTTTTTTGTGGGCCTACTATAAATGGTTTTTTAACCCTTGCATAGCCCCGAGGACCCATTTTCGATAAAATGATTATAAAAGGGTTTGAAACTGACTTTATGAATCTTCTTGGAGTAAAAGAGATAGAATGATGATTTTATCACCGGTTTTCACACTTATACTGGACTTGGTTGAGACGAGTGCTAGACTTGTTTTACAATAGATTTAGACCCGGTTATGTCTCAAGCACCCTCATTGGGGTTTTGAGACTTGATTTACTAATTTAGATTCGGATAGACTTCGAGCACTCATTTCGAGATTTCGATCACTGGTTTGGATACGGATACACTCCAGATGGTTATATTTAAGATTTTGAGATTGAGTATGTGGTTGAGGACCTCCATGAACCTTGTCAATCCAGACCAAGGGCTATGTGCTACGAGTGCCGGAGAAGGGGTATATAGTGGAGTTGAGGTATACGGGTGCGTCCTTCCATGGATCCTACCTACTGGTCCGATCAGTGTCGGAGGAGGTACATACGGTACTACTATCACACCTTGTTTTACCTACATCATCATATCATTCATTTATGTTCGGTTCCACCCTTTTTTGCTGTTTGCTGAGTGTACGCTCTGATAGTATGGGATGCTGGAGGGTTTGTTTTCACTTGTATGTGTTCCTCAGGTGTATGGGAACCCATTGGGATTGTAGGTAGAATCTTTATTTGATCCTATGGTAGTAGTCTTTGATAGTATGGTACTTGAGGAGTATTGTTCAGCTATCCTTATCCTGTGAGGTTGTCTTCCTGATTATCCCTATCCTGAGAGTTGTTTTACTAGCATAATTCTGTTGGTAGTATTGTATTTCAAGCATGAGTATGTTTACTTACTTCTCCTTCCTTCCCTTTTTACTTAAGGTTATCGGTATACCGCCTTTCTTCCTAAACTCTCTTTATATATATTGTTGTTGCAATGACCCCAGGTGCATTTTTCTTTCCTTCACCTGTGTTCTGTGATATATATTTCTAGTAGCTAGCCGAGTATAATTGTTTTCTCCTTGTATTCTATCTATGCTAGCATCCGTATACTTATCCATTTGCTTTTGTGACTACCTACTTTGCTTCCTGCTATTTATTGTTTTTATATCTTATATGTGCTTAGTCGACCTATGATGCCTATTGGGTACCCGTTGCCTTGCAATTGGTGCTCATACTACACTTTTGCATCTTCATGGTGCAGATCCTAGTGTGAGCTCTCGCCGTTGATAGTGCATGAAGACTCGTGCAGCTTTCCAGACATCCGAGACTTAGGGTGAGCTCCTAGCGGCCGGGGAATAGCTTTTCTCTCCTCTTTTATATCATGTACTCTTTTGTTGTTCAGAGACATATATATATATATATATATATATATATATATATATATATATATATATATACTTTTGTACCCTTTCATACTCTGTGTTTCGTAGTGGCTTCTGTACTGTGATACCAGGTCGTGGAATGGTTTAGTTTTCCTATATATATCTATATATATATATGTATATATTGTCACGACCCAATTTCTCAGGTCATGATGACACCTACAACCCCCCAATAGGCGAACCAATCCCCGTAGCCCAGAACGATTAGTAATGGGCTACTACCTAACCAATTACGCACAACAAGCAGAAATAAGCGGAAGTTGAATATGAAGACAAGACACGCGGAAGCAACAACCCAAAATATTTATACAAATGATACTACACCAACCCCAAGACTTGGTATCAACAGTACAAAAGCTTCTAATAGAGTACAAGTTCTAGAAGTAACAAAAGATAAATACAACTGTCTCTGAATATACAAAGAGTATCAGTAGAAAAGATGAGATGTAGACAATCCCCGACCGTCAGGCGCTCACCCTAGTCTCGAACCTCCCAAAAGCTGCACGAGCATTCAATGCGATCAACGGTGAAAGCTTAACTAATATCTGCACCAGAAAGATGCAGAAGTGTAGTATGAGCACCAAGACAACGTGTACTCAGTAGGCATGATTGACCGACTGAGCGCATATAAGATATAAAAATAGTAAGTAGAAGATAGAAAGGAAGTAGTCACCGAAGCAATAGAGAAAACACAAGGGACTAGCACGGGAATAGACAACCAAGAATTATAAGCATACAATGCTAGCACAGAAAACAAATATACAGAGCACAGGTGTAAGGAAGAGGGACGCACTTGGGATCCTTGCAATAATAATATATAAAAGGAGAGAGAGTCAGGAACATGGTGGTATACTGGTAACCTCAAGTAAAAGGAAAAGAAGGAAAGCAGTCTAACATACTCAAGATGGAATCAACAAGCATAAGGAAATCATTACACCAATCCAACTTCAAGATAGAACAAATAGGAATCCATCTCATAAGTAAAACCCTAGGATGGAATAACTAACCCACAATAACTGAGGAATACTACTCAAATCCTGATAGGAATGGAACCAGAAACTCACAATCTGCTCAGAAGGCCACACAAAAGTGCCTCAATAGGATAGGACTCCCTAGCCCTCTCAATAATCACATTCCCACAACCGGAGCCTCAACAGGCTAATAATCACTAAATCACCAACGAACAAGGACCAAAACCAGCTCCATAAAGCGACAAGAGTAATCTAAACTACCTACAGTCCCAACGGACGCCCATACAACCGAGGAATGCAATCAAGTTAAAACAAACCCTCCGGCCACCCATACAACCGAGGAACGCAATCAAGTGAAAACAAACCCTCCAGCCGCCCATACAACCAGAGCGTACACTGAACACACAACAAACAAGGGTGGAATCCAAGTGAAATATGCATGATGATGATAATGATTGAAACAGTAATACTAACTCTGTATGCACCTCCCCCATCACACCTGGCGCGCCGGCAGGAGGACCCATGATGGGACGTGCCCACTATACCTCATTCTACACCATATACCCCTCTTCCGGCATGCTTGGCTCCTAGCCAGGTCCTAGAATAGAGGGCCCATGGAGGTCCCTGACCACATACAGTAACAAATGCGAAATCTCAGTGAACCAAAGCCATGAAGTACGTGCCCAAAATTGAACCGGGTCTAAAATAGTAGTAGTAATCTCAAAAGACCCTCTCAAAGGGTTCCCGAAGTATACTCAGGCCTAAATCAGTCATAAATTAAGTCTAGTGCCCTGCCCGACAAAGCGTAGTTTCAGTAGGAAATCAAGTCTAGTACTCTTCCCAGCAGAGCCTCGTATCAGTAGAAAATCAAGTCTAGTGCTCTGCCCAGCAGAGCCTAGTATCAGTAGGAAATCAAGTGCGAAGTCATCCAAAATCCCATTTTTATCATTAAGTATACAAAAAGTGGGCCCCTGGGGCCATACAAGTTTAGGAAAATCGTCTGTAGTGGCTTGCAACCAAAACCAAGGTAAAACATGCAGGGAAAAACCTCTTTCATGGATGATATGCTCGCACAAAAATATAAATTAGCCTAATGGCTCACAAACATTTCCTATCGACCCTGTACAGGCTCAACAGCTCTACAGTAGTCATAACCAGCCTAAAAGTATATCTCTATGTCCAGGACTCGCAGACATTCCCAAATAACCCACCATCTATGTTCCAGAGTCAATACAAGGCCGCACAGGACCACAAGGGTAATATACAATACTGATACGAATACTACAATCAATGTACGAAATAACGGACAAAAAAGACAGTCAAGGTCTGGGGTACCAACCTATAACAACCCACCCAAGAATGCTAATTAATGCAGTTATAGCCTATATACGAAGAGTCTAGGTAGGGAAAGCCATAACCTACTTGTCATCCGATGACTAGCTGTGGGAACGGTGTCGCTCAGGCTCAAACTACTCCGGGAAGATCCAAATCGCAAAAACACTAACAATACAATAATCTACACATTAATACAAGGCTAATGATACCCATAATGTTATAGCAATAACTGGGCCGAAATTCGAGTCACCAACGGGCCCGTGAGCCCCATAAGCTAAAACCAAAAATGGAAGAGCGCACTATGATCACCACACTCCTAAGTGTGCTTACTGAGAATTTAAAGAAGTTTCACCAGGAAAAATGGCCCAAAACAACCAGCCACTTCAAGAACAAAAGAAGAATCGAAAGAGAGAATTTACAGATGTAAGCGGATAAAACTTACAAATAATAATGGAGGAATGATCAAGGACAAGAAATTTGTACCCCAACACCAAATATTAAGTCCAAACAGTGCCTAGACGAGCTTGGAGCTATGAACAATGGAGGAATCAGTTTTTAGGGTGAAGAAGACGAAGTTGGGGGCTTATATACTGCTCAAGGGTCCTTCATCACGATCACAAAAGGACCCCTCGCGGTCGCAAGGACCACACTGGCTAGACCATCACGATAGCAAGGACTAGCCACGCGATTACAAAGAACAAAGGGGGAGAAGCTTCATCGCGGTCGCGATAAGGGGCATCGCGATCGCGAAGAGCAAAGGACCAGGTGCTTCATCGTGATCGCGACAAAAAGGAATCGCGATCGCGATTAAGGCCTAAGGCCTGTACCTGCAATAGCAAAATCTGCAACTTTTGAAAAACTCATCGGGGTATTCCGGGCACAATCAGAACCCGATACTTAAGAACCAAGTATGCTATTAGAGTGTTAACAACATTTTGGACTCAATGGAATCGACAAAACTTCCATACGAGGTCGTTTCGGAAGAATGTTGAGCTAAGTCAACACTAGGTAATGCCAACCAAACACCCAAAATGAGCCCGGCTCATCCGAAACCCGAACCAACCAACTAACTAACAAAAACTCAGCATTCCAGAGCTAACGACGCTGATGGAATTTCCATCCGAGGCCGTCTTCTCCGAATGTTGACCAAAGTCAACCCAACAAGCCCAACTAGCTTGAAAACACAGAATGACAGAGAATTCCAAGCTGAAAAGCTCTCGAATCCCTACCAAAGGTCCCTCTAGACCAAAGTCCACGCTCTAGAGCTAACAGAACTGTCGGAATTCGATTCAGAGCACATTTACTAAGAATGTTGACTAAAGTCAACCATTTCAAAAGCCTAAACCTCTAAAACCAAGAATTGACAAAAAGACCAAACAAATGGTACACAAGCCATAAATGACTTGGGGCTGCTACAGGCAAGCTCTAACGGTACAAGAAAGGAAAAAACACGTAAATGATCGGAAGGATCATTACATCATCCACTACTAAAAAGACTTTCGTCCCCGAAAGTCAGGAAAGAAGGAAAGACTAGAGGTTTAAGAACAGCAGATACGAAGCCCACACTACTCTCTCAGACAACCTGGGTAGCCTCTTTGACTGGAAAGCACCCAATAGAGAAGAACCAAAGAAGGCAACCAAGCCTACACTTCATTACTAGCCAAGCTAGATTCCAAACTCAACTCCAAAACTCCAAAGATCTGCCGACCCAAACTGAACCTCAAGAATCTCAACTGAAAAACACCGATGCAACATCAAAACTAGAGAAGCGAGGCAACCAACACACAAAACTCAAATCTCCGAAACCACAACCAAGTTCGCTAGAAAAGCCAACAACCAAAATTCTCACTCATGAACCCGTTGATTTACAAAAACCTTATTATTCTGAATGGAATCCTTTCACACCATAATATGAAGTTGCATGCAAGTCGAACACTCAACCACCCTCGAAGCAGCAACTGACACACCGGAGACCCACAGTTCCCGCTTATACCTCATTATGAATGAAGCCACCCTTTATACTCCAGCTCTTTCCAAGCCATATTATAGCCTACTAGTAATTTCCATCCGAGATAACAACTCAAAACATATCTTTGGAATCTAAAGTTACCTGCCCTGACTGACCATCAACTCATGAATGAACACTCTTGCTAACCTCAAGCTCGCTAACTGAACCCAACTGAAGTTTGCACACCCAAGTTAGGAAAGGAAACATATGAATACCTTGTGTTGATGAAGAAGCTTCCAAACTGTAGAACGAACCCAACAGCTGCACCATGCTAAGTCTGAGTCAACCGGAAGTGAATGAACCAGGGCAACCTGTCCAACACGCTAAAACCAAAACTAAGCCTCTGCAAGGAGTGTGGTGAGCCTACCATGAAGCCCGTAACCATGACTAAGGTCCAAACCCAAAGAAGTACCTGCTGCTACTCTGAATACTTGAACACCATTCGGACTTGAACTTGCTTTACAAATCTCAACTTGGGAAGAAGTCTACATACCACAAATATCAAGTCAAAACACCCCGAAGGCAAAGGAAAAAGGGGCCTGGGGTCCAAAGTTGCCATCTAGCCATAGAAATTTGCATATAACTTCAACTTATCCCCTTGGCTCGAATCGACCTCTCTACCGAATTTGCACACAACCAACCATTTAGAAGCATATATCATACCAAACTTCTGGACCATACTGGAGGAGTCTAACATACATTGCAACCCCACATAAGCAACCACCTCAAAAGAATTTACTACACAAGCTTTCAAATCCTCGGTAAACGAATGGTGACCACCAGCCTCTAAGTATCATTAGAACTTCAAAATTAACCTTGCTAGTCATAACCTGCACAAGCTGACCATATAAAGCATACACCACTACTGAATTTGGAACTTACGCCACTGCATCTGCCCAACCAAAATGGAAGAAACTTTGTACCATGAAGAGCACCGCTGAAATCAGGAATATCCAGCCTAAAATAGAGGTTAGCCAAGGACTAGTGTCCAAGGCCAAAAACCGCATCCGAAACTGAAGTAAAGAAGCTAAGTTTCCCACACCCACTACCTCCCGGCACTAGGATGCTGTAACCAAATAAAAATTGCCATGAACCATCTGGAGTAGTTTGCTAGCCCGTGCTTTTTGAAACCCAATCCCGATTTATTAACCATTGCCTCTGTCAAACCCATATGCTGTCAATGAACCCATCGAAACTGAATCCAACTAGGCCATGAATACACAATTTTCTCAATCCGTAAATCCTACTAAACCCCAAACTGATTGAAGGAAAAGCCACAACAATTTGTAGATGGTCGAATCAGGTCACCAACACACAACCCAAATCCATCTCCCAATCGCCACCTTAGTCAGCTACAAGAACACATAAGCACGAGTAAGGAGTCATCACCCTTCTTTTTCAACCAAACAAAACCTTCCCGTACCATATACTGATCCTTACAAACTCTCTTTCAAATAAAAATCTAGAGCCATTACCTTAGTTCTCACATCTATATTGCCAAACTAAATAAAGCAGGAGAAAAATGGGCTGGATGCCCAACTCGCCCAATATGCTAAGAATGCAACTCAACCACGATACTACAGTCTACACTTAGTTGAATATGCTAAATCCAAACTCAACCGCAATACCAAAATTAAGAGCTCATCCAGAGAACTACGATCGAAATTCATTCCAATTAGAACCGGGGAGACAATAAAACAACCCAATCAGACAAGAAATTGAGGGAGACTATGGGAACAACCCATATACCTGCCAACCTTCTAAGCCATCCCAAACAAGGAGGGTCGACTCTAATCACTCAAAAAGCAACACCAAACCATGCTCACTAACGTAACCAACATCTCTCATCTGAAGACAAAACCTCAACTCCAGCACAACTATCGATATCATATCAAACCAACTCAAGAACCTCTAGCAAAATAGGAAACAGCCTAGGCAACAACCATCTAGGACCGCTCAACAAGGAAGGCTCAATCACAGGTCTAGAGCCACAGCAAAACAGGAAACAAACCCAACCAAAAATAGACTAACCAGAACTACCCACAAGCTATAACTCCGGGTAAACACCTCACAAGGAAAACTCACCCCATCCACTACTAAAGAATAAAATACCACAAAAACAATGCATAAAAGCTACAATCCAAAAATCAAACGACTAAACAAGTAGCAGGTAGGCATATAAGTAATTAAACATCAAAAAGGATAGAATCACAATGCGAGCAGTACCATCACAAGTCGAAGGTAGCAAAAGCCTAACCTGGAGCAACGGTATCAGGAACCTCTACCTCAGGCCCACCAAGAGGGGCATCAGACTGACGGGGTCTAACTCTGGACTGAGTGGTCAAAACTGAAGGCTCAACCATCCCTCACCGGGGATAGTCTCTAAAATAGTGGCCAACTACCCCAAAATCATAACAACTACGCCGACTAGAACGCGCAATCATGGGGCAATCCCTAACACAGTGGCCATACTCACCGCACTGAAAGCAAAACACGCGTAAAGAAGTTAGGCAAGAAGATCTTGCTGACCCTGACTGGCCACCATGACCTACGTAACCTAAATGCAAACCTTAAAGAATCTTACTTGTACCATGTCCACTCTGCTCAATAGGTCCTGTACCAACACCCTCTGGAACCCATGGAGCAACTGAAATCGACCTGGTACATAAGAAGCAGTGGAACTTATCCCTGGTAGGGAATCCCCTACCTCAAGTCTGAGAACCTCAAAAACTGTCCTGGTGATGATGTTTCTTAGCACTACCTCTACAAGCCTCACGACATAAGCCCTCGATAGCCTAAGCATGATCCACTACCTAAATGAAGGTCATCCCAACTGTAACCAAATGCTTAGTTACCAAATAGACCGGTGAAATTAAACCTCCAACAAAGCTCTGAACCCTATCAAACTCTGAAGGTAGAGCCCTAGCATTATGCCTAACCATGTCATGAAATCTCACCTCATACTCCAATACTGACAGAAAAACCTACTGAAGAACTGGTAGCTCAACCCTAGATGAAGCACTGCTCATAGAACCTGGTACTAAAACACCCACCTGAGGACTCAGAGTCCTAGCCACAGTGTCCTGAAGAACTGGAGTAGCTGTAAATCCAACTGGAGGCTGGGCTGGTCCCACACACCCTATCTGATATGGCAAAACTCTCACTTTGTAGTCCTGGCACTGACAGAAGCAATAGGAACAAAAGCCTCGACATCACCCGTTGTCGAACTCATCTTAGGCATCCTGAGAAGGAATGAAACAACTGAAGTTTAGAAGTCAATAGAGCTAGGAACGCACGATAAGGAGCCAAGAAAATGAAACTTTTCCTAATAATGCCCTGTAGCCTCCCGCAGATAGAATACAGACGTCATCGTACCAATCCACGAGACTCTACGTAGACACTTGCCTCTGTACCACAACATCGATAAACCTAGAGCTCTGATACCAAGCTGCCATGACCCAATTTCTCAGGTCATGATGGTACCTGTAACCCCCAGTAGGCGAAACAATCCCCATAGCCCGGAATGGTTAGTAATGGGCTACTACCTAACCAACTAAGCACAACAAGCATAAATAAGCGGAAGCTAAATATGAAGACAAGACACGCTGAAGCAACAAACTGAAATATATATAGAAATGATACTACACCAACTCCAAGACTTGGTATCGATAATACAAAAGCTTCTAATAGAGTGCAAGTGCTAGAAGTAACAAAAGATAAATACAACTATCTCTGAATATACAAAGAGTATCAGTACAAAAGATGAGATGTAGACAAGCCCCGAATGTTAGGCAATCACCCTAGCCTCAAACCTACCAAAAGTTGCACGAGTCTCCAACGCGATCAACAGCGAAAGCTCAACTAATATCTGCACCAGAAATATGTAAAAGTGTAGTATGAGCACCAAGACAATGTGTACTCAGTAGGCATCATCGGCCTACTGAGCGCATATAAGATATAAAAATAATAAGTAGGAAATACCAAGGAAGTAGTCACTGAAGCAATAGAGAAAGCACAAGGGACTAGCACGAGGAATAGACAACCAAGAATTATAAGAATACAATGCTAGCACAGAAAACAAATATACACAGAGCACAAGTTTAAGGAAGAGGGACGCACCTGGGATGCTTGCAACAACTATATAAAAGGAGAGAGAGTCAGGAACATGGCGGTATACTGGTAACCTCAAGTAAAAGGAAAAGAAGGAAAGCAGTCTAACATACTAAAGATGGAATCAACAAGCATAAGGAAATCATTACACCAATCCAACTTCAAGATAACACAAACAGGAATCCACCTCACAAGTACAACCCTAGGATGGAATAACTAACCCACAATAACCTAGGAATACTACTCAAATCCTGATAGGAATGGAACCAGAAACTCACAATCTTCTCAGAAGGCCACACAAAAGTGCCTCAATAGGATAAGACTCCCTAGCCCTCTCAATAATCACAATCCCACAACCAGAGCCTCAAAAGGCTAATAATCGCTAAATCACCAAGGAATAAGGACTAAAACCATCTCTATAAAGTGACAAGAGTAATCTAAACTACCTACAGTCCCAACGGCCTCCCATATAACCAAGGAACGCAATCAAGTGAAAACAAACCCTCCAGCCGCCCATACAACCGAGGAACGCAATCAAATGAAAATAAACCCTCTGGCCGCCCATACAACCGGAGCGTACACTAAACACACAACAAACAAGGGTGGAATCCGAGTGAAATATGCATGATGATGATAATGATGGAATCGGTAATACTAACTCTATATGCACCTCCCCCAGCACGCTCAACACACCGGCAGGAGGACCCATGGTGGGACATGCCCGCTATACCTCATCCTATGCCATATACCCCTCCTCTAGCACATTTGGCTCCTAGACAGGTCCTGGAACATAGGGCCCATAGAGGTCCCTGACCACATATAGTAATGAATGTGAAATCTCAGTGAACCAGAGCCTCAAAGTATGTGCTCGAAATTGAACCGGGTCTAAAATAGTAGTAGTAATCTCAAAAGACACTCTCAAAGGGTGCCCAAAGTATACTCGGGTCTAAATCAGTCAGAAATCAAGTCTAGTGCCCTGCCCGGCAGAGCCTAGTATCAGTAGGAAATCAAGTCTAGTACTCTACCCAGCAGAGCCTTGTATCAGTAGAAAATCAGGTCTAGTGCTCTGCCCAACAGAGCCTAGTAGCAGTAGGAAATCTAGTGCGAAGTCATCCAAAATCCCATTTTTATCATCAAGTATACCAAAAACGGGACCCTGGGGCCATGCAAGTTTAGAAAAATCATCTGTAGTGGCTTGCAGCTAAAACCGAAGTAAAACATGCAGGGAAAACCCACTTTCATGGATGAAATGCTCGCACACAAATATAAATTAGCCCAACGGCTCACAAACATTTCCTATCGGCCCTGCACAGGCTCAACAGCTCTACAGCAGCCATAACCAGCCTAAAAGGATATCTCTATGTCCGGGACTCGCGAACATTCCCAAATAACCCACCATCTATGTCCCAGAGTCAATACAAGGCTGCACAGGACCACAAGGGTAATATATAATACTGATACGAATACTACAATCAACATACGAAATAACGGACAGAAAAGGCGGTCAAGGTCTGGGGTACAAACCTATAACAACCTACCCAAGGATGCTAATTAATGCAGTTATAGCCTATATACATAGAGTCTAGGTAGGGAAAGCCATAACCTATCTGTCATCCAATTACTAGCTGCGGGAACAGCGTCGCTCAGGCTCAAACTACTCCGAGAAGCTCCAAATTGCGAAAACACTAACAATACAATAATCTACACATCAATACAAGGCTAATGATACCCATAATGTTATAGAAATAACTGGGCTGAAATTCGGGTCACGAGCTCATGGGCCCCGCAACCTGAAACAAAAAATAGAAGAGCGCACCATGATCATCACACTCTTAGTGTGCATGCTCAGAATTTAAAAAAGTTTAACTGGAGAAAATGGCCTAAAATAGCCAACCACTACAAGAACAAAAGAAGAATCAAAAGAGAGAATTTACGGATATAAGCGGATAAAACATACCAATAATTATGGAGGAACGATCAAGGCCAAGAAATTTCTACCCCAACACCAAGAATTAAGTCCAAACAGTGCCTAGACGATCTTGGAGCTATGAATAATGGAGGAATCAGTTTTAGGGTGAAAAAGATAAAGTTGGGGGCTTATATACTGCTCAAAGGTCCTTCATCACGATCACAAAAGGACCCCTCGCGGTCACGAGGACCACACTGGCTAGACCATCACGATCGCAAGGACTAGCCACACGATTGCGAAGAACAAAGGGGGAGAAGTTTCATCGCAGTCGCGATAAGGGGCATCACGATCGCGAAGAGCAAAGGACAAGGTGCTTTATCGCGATCACGGCAGAAAGGTCACGATCGCGATTATGGCTTGAGGCCTGTACCTACAATAGCAAAATCTACAACTTTTGAAAAACTCATCGGGGTATTCCGAGCACAATCGGAACCCGATACTTAAGAACCAAATATGCTATTAAAGTGGAAATGAAGTTCCGAACTCAATGTAATTGACAAAACTTCTATACGAGGTCGTTTCAGAAGAATGTTGACCCAAGTCAACACTAAATAATGCCAACCAAACATCTGAAATGAGCCTGGCTCATTCAAAACCCGAACCAACCAACTAACTAACATAAACTCAGTATTCTAGAGCTAACAACGCTGATGGAATTTCCATCCGAGGCCGTCTTCTCTGAATGTTGACCAAAGTCAACCCAATAAGTACAATTGGCTTGAAAACACAGCATGCGAGAGAATTTCAAGCTAAAAAGCTCCCGGATCCCGACCAAAGGTCCCTCTAGACCAAAGTCCACACTCCGGAGCTAAGAAACTATTGAAATTCAATTTTGAGAACATTTACCAAGAATGTTGACTAAAGTCAACCATTTCAAAAGCCTAAAGCTCTAAAACTAAGAATAGACAAAAAGACCAAACAAATGGCCCAGGCACCGAACTACCAGTCCCAGCAAGCCATAAATGACTTGGGGCCGCTATAGGCAAGCTCTAAAGGTACAAGAAAGGCAAAAATGCATAAATGATCAGAAGGGTCATTATATATATATTTTAGTTGCTATTTGTTTACTTTCATCTCTTATTTGTGCTTAAATATTACTTGTTGCGCATGCTTATTAGATAGTAGCCCATTACTAACCTTCAGGGCTACGGGGATTGGTACACCTACAGGAGAGTTGTAGGAGCCATCATGACCTGAGAAATCAGATCGTGACAACAGTTTTGAAGATGAACAAGAAAAATCTAACACTGCTGATGTGAGTCACTTATTTGTGAAGTTGTTTGCTTTTCTCTTTCCTGTGAATTTTAAGGATTCAACTTCTGAATTCATTCTATGTGATCTCTATAATATATTATTGATCGGATTAGCTTTGGGATTAGAGGAACAATTATTTATTTATCCTTTATGGGCTTTTGCGGAGGGTTTTTTGGCATATACAAGACTTTCAATTATGTAAAGAATATATAACATCATAAATATTTCAGAACCTCTATCTTGGTATTTTCATATCTTTGCTTGTTGATGGAAAAGGAAAATCATCATTTTTGTCATCCTGCAATTTATTCTAACATGTTAGAACATTAATTGATAGTAATTATTTTATCAGATCAATTAGGCATTACCTTTGCATAGGAATTAAGTAAAGCGGTACATCTACTTCTTCCTGCTTGTAGCATAATATTTAATTTCTATGTTTGACAACAATGGTTTTGGACAAAAATATCCCTCAACTATATGCACAACTTAACCTACGTCCTTTAAGTATACCGGTAAATAAAAAAGTGTCCTTATTATTTGCAAAAAATAAATTAATTTCGTCCTTCAACTATTTCACATTGTAAAACTAACAGAATCTTTGAAGTATTCTCTAGAGCCATGAAATTTTGTTGAAACTGAGATAGCATTGCTTTTAAATATTTCAAAGTAAGCAGTTTGAAGATGCTTGCTTTCTTGGTTAAAGTATGTAACATTATGTGTATGCATGTGTCATTTGAGGTTGATCACATCATGAAAAATCATTTCTGTGTTTCTAGCTAAAAGGCTCCTTTTCTTTCACTGTATATCTAGAATTAGAATAAACTTTCTATGTTTGTTTGAGATGAAGAAATTTGTGTATAGGTTAAAGTAAAATATGGTTACTTTAAGATCTCAGATTAAATCTCAATATAATTATATTATAGGGTGAAAGCACTTGTATAGATGTGAAGCTTATTACTGAATTAAATCTGGTTACCTTTTTACTACACGTAGTGTAGTTAACCCTATGAAATTCTTAATATTTTTTTGATAATTTTTGTCCAAATCATGAAATAAATGTGTATTTCAAATGAATAAAACACTCTCATCATTTGCAGAAGCAGTTGTTAAACAATACTATGATGCTCATGCTTATTTGTTTTTAAATATGTTATGTAGTATGTCTTAGTGTTGTTGTTCACGGGTTTCTAGGAAAACTTTTGCCTCTAAAGAAAGAAAACACAGTTTCTTATATTTAGAATGGAGTTTTAGTAGAGTCTGTTCATTTTCAATGGCAGCAATCAAACAACAAAAGAACAAGAGGAGTTTTGAGGAGGCTTGGGAAGTCATGTGGGACTCACAGGAATATTTCCGTTAGTTTATTGACTTGAGTAACAAAGTGATGGAAATTGCTTGTTTTAGCAAACAACAAGGGTGATTTTTGTTCACAAAAATAATGTAAGGATGTAGTTTTATTAGTTGTCATACTTAAAGGATATTTTTGGCCAAAAACTCTTTGACAATACAAACTTATAGTAAAAATTGTCAAAAAGATATTGTGGGAATCCCTATTAATTGACATTGTGTATCCATATAAAATCTAGAGTCAAAGACTGTTGATAAACCATGCAAGTAAAATTTGCATTCTATCACCCACAAGTGATCCAAACGTGCATATTGAGAATCCTAGTGCATATAGTGCCAGAGCAAGTCTAACCATTTACTATTTTCTAGGTTAATACACACTGGTACACTAACTAAAATGTCAATTGTCCTTGTCCACCACATAACATATCAATTAAACAAACACTATCATATGACTTAATCTAATCCGTTGTAAATCAAGCGTTATCAAAACCAAAACAAGCTCAATAGCTCATTTTCCAGTCACATTGGTGCTTAACAAGCTTGATGGCCCATTCCTGAATCTCAAGTTAATTTTATTGCCATAAGTTAATGTATCTTTTTTCTTGTGATGGTCCATCTGCTTAAAGCAAATAATTCTTGGCAGCACCTCTTAAATAACAAAGCAAATCATTTATCTTTTTCTAAAATTTGAAATATTTGTTGTGCTTTGTATTATGAATGGCCAAGGTCAGTAATAATAAAACAGCCCAATACCACATTTAGTTGTAATGTGTGGGATCTAGATTGATAAATAATATATTTCAGGAGAAATAAGCTTATGCAAATTGTTGAGTAAAGTGTTTGATTCCTCTCATCTCCATTCTTAGTCTGAGGTTCTCATCCCCTTCTATCTATCTGTGTATCTTCTGTCTTCTCATCCCTATTTGTCCCTCCCTTAGCATTGTATTTCAGTTTAGTATTTCTAATTCTTGTAGTAGTTTGAGTTGAGTTGTAATTTCCTTGTCATTGTTGAATATTGAAGCATTGGAGAACTGACTTGTTTCATTGGTGCTTTCAATTTTGTACTCTAATAGAAGTAGTGGTATTAGATCGATTTAGAGGCATTGGTAGTCCAGAGGGATGACTTTATCAGGCAAAGTGGTACTTCACCTTTCTTGGCTTCACTGAGGAGTAGTAGCTACCTTTTCCTTCCTCTTATCTTGATGGTGAAACTCTTATATGGTTTGATTAATTTTTTTACAATAAATAGTTTTTTAATTGGATGGATTTCATGGAGAAATTTTCTCAATGTTTTATCCACTAAACCAAAGTATATCCATTGGGTGTACAATTGCTTTAAGAAATTTTCAGACGTCATTTGCAATTAACTCTGCCTGTAAAACTCAAATTTCAAAAGAGGACCATGTGTTCGATAAATTTCCTGAGAAGTATCACACTGTAGATTCATGGGAATTCACTAATGGAAGTATTACTGGCATTGCGACTCTTGCTAACATAGTAACTCCTCAAATCTAGAGATCAAAATTAACTAAGGTAGGTGCTTTGGTACATGAACCCTCTGTTGTGACCAAGGATCCAGTGGTCAATGAAATTTCATACACAGCAACGAAGCCCAACTTCCATGATCCTAACGCTAGTGTCCATTATGAAGAGCAATCTACACTTGTAGTTGCTAAGGTGTTCGACAAAAGCATTTGCAGAAATTCCAGCTTGCGACCCGAAGTAACCATCCAGGTGATCGATGAAGTTCCTGCAACATTAAATTTAGGGATATAAGGTAAATTGAACCTCTGGTATCACTCCAAATTTCTTTTGATGGTCCAGAAGTTGTTAGGTCATATGAACATCTCAAACGAGATATGTCAGCAAGGTATGTTGATAGTGACTCTCCTAAATAAAAACTAATTTTGCTGAATTTTTCATGGAACTTGTGGGTATTGAAGATCTATATATCGACATCTTGATAAGTGCTGACAATGGAAAACTCAATGGGAGATTCAATGGACAACATATTTTGAGTCAATTTTCATTGGTTCTTGGTGCTAATTTCATTATTGTAACCATTCCCGCAACTGCAATGGATTTTTGTGTATGGGATCCAGGAACAAGTTTTGAGTTTACAGCTCTAACAGATTTTACAGTTAATGCAGAGGAATTACTATCTCTTTTCCTTCTGCCCAGCTCCCCGAAAACTTGATGGGTTGTCAATAATGTGGAATACAACATAATTAAATTTTTACTGTTCCATTTCCCTATACAACTTTTAATTGATAAAATCTAAATTTAATCTAGCTTTGTCTATTGTAATCACTTGATCCTTATGTCTCTTGGTTTACTTTCTAATGTTCTATTTTTTTATTTAGGATTTTATAAGAACACCTTCTGTTTATGTTCTTAGAGTTTGCGCTATGGTTTGTGATTAACTATCACTTACTCATATATATTGATTGATCTTTGAATATATATTCATCAATTCTAATGGTGTTTGTCTGTTGCAGGCTAATTCACATTTCAACTTTGGATCAAGTATGTATATTTGACTGTCAATTACCTTTATTGGTTCCTTTCTATGTAGGATTACCAGTTAAGTTCTTTGATCATTGATTTTAATAAAACTATATTTGTATTTTTATTTACTCACATAGCTAATAGCATATGCTCTTGTTTTGATTGAAGGAAGAACCATGAAAGATGCAGTTACTGCTATGTAGCTTGTTTTATACTTGCTGCTAAAATGGAGGACATTGAAGTAATGGAAAGCTACAGGAAATGCATGTTTATTTTGTTGTTATTTTTAGGGGCTGTTTGAAGTCCAGATTTGTAAATGCTATAGTGGAGTTAGCAGCTGATGAAATAATGTCACAAAACCTAGAAGATATATATTTTTAGCATTGGAAAACTTAATTTTTTTGTAATTAACTATGAAACTCTATATAAAAATTGTTTATTTTGCATATTTCCAGATTACAACTTCGCTTGTATATTTATTTGTTATTAAAGTTGCATGAGAACTAATGAAATGAAACTCGAGTTATGATATTATATTTATAATGACCTGATCATTAAATATCATCTAAAGAGAAAATCTAGAGTTGCTCAAAAGAGTTATAATGACCAGTCTACTCGTCGTTAGTAAAGGTTTTCAGCGACTGAATTTGTTGCAATCGTTAAAGGTTCTTTAACGACCAGATTATAAATCCGGTTATTAACTTTTAACAATGGATCTTTTAGCGACCAGTGATGATTGTAATTTTTCTATCATAATTGAATAATAGTGATCGTAAAGGACTTTCAGCGACCAAATTTCCTCTCACTAAAGGCCTATTTTCTTGTAGTGTGCTTAAGTTCTTCCACTAATTATTTTAATCGCCCAACAACTCTTAAATAGTTTATAGTCATTAATTAAGTATGTTTTAAATAACAATAATAAAATACTTGATCATTAATTATTAATACTAGTATTACTCGATCGATATTTGATTCTTATTGAATCACTTAGTTTATTCTTAATAATTCATATAATGGCTTGATCGATTTTCAATTGTTGTTGAATCACTGTATTTATCCTTAATGATAATAATATGTCACGACTCGATTTCTCAGGCTGTGATGGCACCTACTACATCTTACTAAAAGGTATGCCAAAACCATTAGCCCAAAACAGTGAGTAGTGCGCTAGTATGAAGTATAATATCAAGCAGAACAAGTGGATACATGATAGAGATAAAAGAACAAAAAATAGAATAAAGTGGAAATAAGGAGTAAGTCATACAGAAAACCCTTAAAACCTGGTTTCATTCGGTACAAAAGCTACTACAACATAAGAAATACTAGATAGATACAAATATATATGATAGTCTCTAGATATACAAAAAGGGGACTAATTCCAAAATAAAGGGAGACAAGTTAACTCCGGACGCCAGAAGCTCACCCTAGATCTCCAAATCAGCAACTCCATACCAGGACATCATCAGCAGTGATAACTCATGCTAGGGTCTACATCAGGGAAAAAGATACAGAAATGAAGTATGAGTACCAAAATACGAAGTACCTAGCAGGCCTCATAGGCTGTTTGAGCTCAAATAAGATAAAGGCATGCGAATAAACTAAAAAGGAGAAGTAGAGGGAGACAATTTAAGGACACAAGTCGCAGCTAGAGAGTGAGGCAGAAAAATAAAGAGCTGAGCAAAATGTAAAACATGAAAAGTAAGGCAACATGAAGTAAAGTGAAGTAAAACAGTCTAGATATAACCTAACCGAGCCCTTATAAGCCCAGAAGGTACATAGAAATAGAGAATAACCTAACTGAATCCCCATAAGCTCGGAAGGTAGAACCAGCAAATAATTGTAATCACCCTTCTGGTCATTCTTGCATTTTTGCCTTTCTTGTACTGTTAGAGCTTATCGATAATGGACCCAAGTTATTTATGGCTTACTGGGACTGATAGTTTGGTGCCCAGGCCGTCTGTTTGGTCCTTAGAGTCGTTTCTCTATTTTAAAGCTTTAACTAAGAAAATCATTGACTTCGGTCAACATTCTTGGTAACCATGCTCGGAATTGAATTCTGACAGTTCCATTAGCTCTGGAGCAAGGACTGAGTTGGACCTTTGGTCAAGATCCAAGAGCTTTTCATCTGGGAATTCTCTCTCGTTCTGTGTTTTCAGGTAGGTTGAGCTTGTTTGGTTGACTTTGGTCAATATTTAGAGAAGACGGCCTCTGATGAAAATTCCGTCAGTGCTGTTAGCTTTAGAATATTAAGTTTAGGCTAGAGAGACAATTGGTTTGTCTAACACCCCGTATACGTATCCAACTATCTAAGTTGAAACTTGCTGAAAATTTGAGGTCTCAGAGACCATGAGCCAAGTCCACGAGTCGTGGGTGGTTCCACGTGTCATGGAAAGGACTCATGATCCCAGCCCTGTAGGTCAGCCTCAGTTCTGTCAACCATGAGTCAAGTTCATAACTCGTAGAAACTTCCACGAGTCATGCTATTGACTCGTGGAAACTCATCAGAGGCAGCCTTCCTTTCCTGACTTCCACGACTAGGTTCTACGACTCGTGGGAGCTTACACGAGTCGTCCTGTTGAACCGTAGAAGTTTCCTGCAGGATGAAATTTCTG
This sequence comes from Jaltomata sinuosa, assembly GCA_003996215.1. Taxonomy (NCBI): domain Eukaryota; kingdom Viridiplantae; phylum Streptophyta; class Magnoliopsida; order Solanales; family Solanaceae; genus Jaltomata; species Jaltomata sinuosa. The sequence goes on along the minus strand of QJPP01001745.1, from coordinate 215,915 downwards.
TTAGTTTCCACGATTTGAGTTCCATGAGTCGTGGGAAGGTCTACGGGTCGTAGACTCCACTCATGGAACCTGTAGCTTGGCTTTTAAGACAACTTTTCCTAACTAAAACCCAGGGGCATTTTGGTCATTTCCCACCCTATTATGAATTAATTGAAGTCATTTTGACTACTTTTAGAAGGGTTTTCACCCATAATATCCTAAGCCTGTGCTAAGCTCCTCATTCCCCACTCAAAGAAAAAAGTTCTTCCTCTTAAGCTAAAGTTCAAGCTCCAAGTCAAGTCTCCTAATTCCTTTCCAATCAAGTGGGAAATCTTCCACCGAGGTATGTGGGTCTTTAGCAATGGGGTTCTTCCACCCTTGTTCCCAAAATCCTCAACTCATGAATTTGAATTATGAAGTTTTGAAATTAGGGTTTGAAACCAAAATTGGTGAAAAGTTTATGAAATTCGTTTCTATGTTTTAATTCATGGTTTCCTATTGATTATTCATGATTTGAATATGATTCTCTTATTGGTTTTGAAATCCCAAGCATAAAAGTTGATTTCTAGCATGAATCCATGAATTTGTATGTTTTCAAGAGAAATTGGCATGATTAGATATCATGGCCTTCATGTGTTATGAAATTTGCATTGCCTAACTCTTAAGTATGAATTTGGAAAGAAAAACATGATTTGAAATTAAGGCTTTGTTAAGCATTATGAACTATGTTATGAAAGATGCATGATACCCGATGTGTTTTCATGCTTTATGAATAAGAATTTGGCATGAGATTGTGCCCTATGATTATGAGCTATGTATATACGCATGTTTTTGGGAGTAGTATTTAGCACCGAGTTAGATGGGGTGAGATTTCCCTTAGTCCCAGAAACTACGTTGCCAGCGTAGGTTATAAAATGAAATGTGCCCAAGGGGCTTATGAGAGTGGATCCACGTCTTGATGATGGTGTCCTTACCTGAGCAGGGTATAGGACATCTTTGCCAACTAGGGTTAGATAGTTGGAAATGGTGACTTGTGCCTTGGCAAGGTTTTAAGTCAGCTTTGCTAACTAGGGTCAGATAGTTAGATTCCATGTAGCTCACATGGTCTCATGTCGGTTATAAGAAACTCCCGTATAAATGTTTTCAAGATTTCTAAGCTTTATGAACTCTTTTATGAAATATCAGTTGGACTTATGATTTAAATTTCTTTACGATATCTTCTTACGACATTCTTTTATGCATGGATTATGATTTAAGCACGTTTTCAATCATGTTTTACTTTACTTAAGCATTGCTCACATACTTAGTACATTCCAAAGTACTAACGCATATTGCGCTGCATCCTTTTATGATGCAGACTCAGGTGTTCCTTCTCAGATTCATGGCTAGATATCCGGCCACTCCTACTCAGCTAGTTTTGGTGAGTCCTCATGGTTCGGGGACTAAACCTTATTTCAGTTTTTATGCTACCTTTACATTTCTGATTGTCGAGTTAGTTGGGGTATTGTCCTATCAACTCTCTATGGTAGTATTAGAGTCTTTTCAGACATAGACCTTATGAGATAGTTTCTGAGTTGTACTTCATACTTGACTCTTATTTATGATATTCCGAGTCTTTGCCTATGATTGCTTCCACTTATCTTTGTTATGCTTGAGAATGCTACAACCAAGGGTTAGCTTGGGATCCTTGTGGTCCCGGGTCTCGTGTTACGCCTAGGGGGTAGCCTCGATGAGTTACAAACTTGGTATCAGAGCCTCAGGTTCAAGAGTCCGAGGATGTCTGAAAGCCGCATAGAGTAGAGTCTTTTTCATGTGTGTGAAGCGTGCCACACATATGAAAAGGAAGCTATGAGGTGTCTTAGAAAAACTTCACTTCTTTCATGATTACATCATGTGATAGAGCTTAAGTCTAATATTCCTCTAATTCTTATCTTATGCATTTCAGATTATTCCTCCTCGACGTGCTATGCCTCCCCGAGCCGCTCGAAATGCCGCTCTTCAAGTTCTAGTTCCCAATGTCACGAATGATGAGTTTAGGAATGCTATTTACCTACTGGCTCAGACTTTGGCAAATTAACAGGCTCCTGCCCCCGCTCATCCTCAAGGTGGGGTAGCAGCCCGAGTTTGTGACTTCATTCGTATGAACCCACCGGAGTTTTGGGGTTCGAAAGTGGGAGAGGATCCATTTAACTTTGTTGATGAAGTGAAGAAAATATTTTAGGTTATGCAAGTATCAGGTGTTGACTGTGTGGAGCTTGTATCCTATAAACTCAAGGATGTGGCTCATATTTGGTTCACGCAATGGAAGAAGTCTAGAGTGAGGGATGCGATCCCCATGACTTGGGAGTGTTTTGAGAGAGCCTTTCTTGATAGGTTCTTTCTCCGTGAGTTGAGGCAAGCAAAGGTGGAAGAATTTGTGAACTTGAGACAAGGTCCAATGTCGGTACAAGAGTATAGTTTGAAGTTCACCCAGTTGTCTAGGCATGCTCCCTCCATGGTAGCGGAGGCATGATCAAATGAGCAAATTCATCTATAGTGTTTCGGATATGGTGAAGAAGGAGTGTAGGTCTACCTTGTTATTGAGAGACATGAGCATCTCTCGACTCATGACTCATGCCCATTAGATTGAAGGCGATAAGCTTAGGGAGATGGCTAGGGAGAACAAGAGAGGTAGATCAGAGGGATCGGGTTTTAGCCATCAGAGGTTTGATAGTGGACATCTCTCCTCTTTCCATAAAAAGTCTTTAGGTCCTGTTCACTCTTCTGCTAGTGCTTCTTCTCAGGCCTCCAAGCTCGCCATGATCAGTCTGGTAGAGGTGCAGGCTCATATGCTCAGAGTAGTGGTGCAAAGGGGCCTCCCTACCCAGCTTGTGTTAAGTGTGGGAGGAGCCATATAGGTGAGTGTCTAGCTGGTTTGGGTAGTTGCTTTGGGTTTGGTCAGCCTGGGAACTGTATCAGAGATTGTACTTCAGCTAGGAAGGGACAGGGAGGTAGGACTCAGTCTTCCCCAGCAGCTTCAGGAGGTAAACCAGCCCCGTAGGGTGCAGCTTCTAGTTCTGGTAGTCAGCGCCAGAACCGTCTTTATGCTATGTCCTCCCGACAGGATCAGGAGAGTTCTCCAGATGTGGTCACTAGTATGTTGAAAATCTTTTCCCATGATGTGTATGCTTTGTTGGACCCCGGTGCCTCTTTGTCTTTTGTAACCCCTTATGTTTCTTGTAAGTTCGAGATTGGTCCCAAAATACTTTTAGAACCCTTTCATGTTTCTACTCCTGTTGGTGAGTCAGTCCTAGCCAAAAGAGTCTACCAAAATTGCCCTATCTCAGTCCTTTATAGAGTCACTTCAGCGAATTTAGTAGAGTTGGAGATGACTAGTTTTGATGTTATTCTTGGTATGGGCTGGTCATATGCATGTTATGCCTCAGTTGATTGTCGTACTCGTGTGGTCAGTTTTAAGTTTCCTAATGAACCTGTCCTAGAACGGCAAGGTAGCTCCTCTTCCTCAAAGGGTCGTTTCATATCTTATCTTAAGGCTAGAAAGATAATTTCTAAGGGTTATGTGTATCATATAGTTCGGGTTATGTACACAGAGTCCTAGACCCCAACTATTCAGTCAGTTCCTGTTGTGAATGAATTCCTAGAAGTGTTCCTCAATGATTTGCCCGGAGTCCCTCCCGAGCGGGAAATTGACTTTGGGATAGATCTTCTTCCGGATAAAAATCCTATCTCTATTCCTACCTATAGAATGGCCCCCACAGATCTCAAGGAGTTGAAAGACCAGTTGAAAAACTTGCTTGATAAGGGTTTCATCAGGCCTAGTATTTCACCTTGGGGTTCCCCAGTTTTGTTTATTCGGTAGAAAGATGGATCTCTTAGAATGTGTATTGAATACCGTCAATTGAACAAGGTCACAATCAAGAATAAGTATCCCATTCCTAAGATTGATGACTTGTTCGATCAGCTTTAGGGTGCGAGATTCTTCTCCAAAATTGACCTTAGATCCGATTATCATCAGCTTCGGATTCGGGAGTGTGATATCCCGAAGATAGCCTTCTGGACTCGGTATGGTCATTATGAGTTTGTTGTTATGTCTTTTGGTCTAACAAATTCTCCTGCAACTTTTATGGATTTGACAAATCGTATGTTCAAACAATATTTGGATACATTTGTGATTGTTTTCATTGATGATATCCTCATCTACAATCGGAGTGAGGAGGAGCATGCTGATCACTTGAGAGTTATGTTACAAACTCTCAAGGATAGACAGTTGTTTCCTAAGTTTAGCAAGTGTGAGTTTTGGATGCAGTCCGTTGCTTTTCTGGGTCACATTGTGACTAGTGATGGTATTCGGGTTGATTCTCAAAAGATTGAGGCGGTAAAGAACTCACCTAGACCCACTTCTCCATTCGATATTAGAATTTTCTTGGGTTTCGCTGGTTACTATAGGAGGTTTGTGGAAGGGTTTTATTCCCTTGCTTCCCCATTGACCCGATTGACTCAGAAAAAGGTTAAGTTCCAGTAGTCCGAATCTTGTGAGAAAAGTTTTTAGGAATTGAAAAACCGATTGACTACAACCCTAGTGTTAGCTCTACCCGAGGGCTTAGATGATTTTATGGTGTATTATGATGCTTCTCAGATTGGTTTGGGTTGTGTTTTGATGCATTGTGGTAAGGTGATTCCTTATGCTTCTAGACAGCTTAAGACTCATGAGAAGAACTATCCCACTCATGATCTTGAGCTAGCAGCCGTGGTTTTTGCTTTGAAGATTTGGAGACATTACTTGTATGGTGTGCACGTGGATGTTTTCACCGATCATAAGAGTCTTCAATATATGTTCAGTCAGAAGGAATTGAATTTGTGACAAAGGAGATGGCTTGAACTCCTTAAAGATTATGATATGAGTGTGCTTTACCATCCGGGTAAGGCCAACATTGTGGCGGATGCTTTGAGTAGATTGTCCATGGGAAGTGTAACTTCCATTGAAGATGGGAAGAAGGAGTTGGTTAAAGAAGTTGAAAAACAGATTTTGTCTGAGGCTCACAGTTCTAGATACTCTATTCATCCGGGTGCCATTAAGATGTACCGTGATCTATGGGATGTCTTTTGGTGGAATGGTATGAAGAAGGACATAGCCGGGTTTTTGGCTAAGTGTCCTGACTGTCAACAGGTAATGGTGGAACATCAAAGACTTGGTGGTATGCTTCAGGATATTGACCTTCCCACTTGGAAATGGGAATAAATCAATATGGACTTTATTACGGGTTTGCCTCGTACTTGAAGGCAACATGACTCCATTTGGGTGATTATCGACTGGATGACCAAGTCATCCCACTTCCTGGCTGTTAAGACTATGGATACCGCAGATGATTATGCCAGACTCTACATTCGGGAGATAGTCCGATTGAATGGTGTTCCTTTGTCTATCATTTCAGATAGAGGTCCTCAGTTTACATCTCAGTTTTGGAAATTGTTTCAGAAAAGTCTTGGTACTAAGGTTTAGCACAACTTTTCACCCTCAGACGAATGGCCAGGCTGAGCGTACTATTCAGACTTTGGAGGATATGTTGAGGGCTTGTGTTATTGACTTCAAAGGAAATTAGGATGATCACTTACCTCTTATCGAGTTTACCTATAAAAACAGCTTTCACTCTAGTATCTAGATGGCCCCATATGAGGCACTTTATGGTCGAAGGTGTAAATCTCCTATTGGTTGTTTCGAGGTTGGTGAGGCAGCCTTGATTGGTCTATATTCTGTGCATGAGACTATGGAGAACGTTCAGCTTATTCGGTAAAGGTTGAAAACCGCTCAGAGTCGACATAAATCTTATGCGGATGTGAGGAGAAGGGAGTTAGAATTTGAAGTTGATGATTGGGTTTTCCTTAAGGTGTCACCCATGAGGGGTGTAATGAGGTTTGGCAAGAAAGAAAAACTTAGTCCCTGTTTTGTAGGTCCTTATCGGATTTCGAGGAGAGTTGGTAGTGTTTCTTATGAGTTGGAGTATCCAACGGAGTTGGAAGCGGTTCATCCAATTTTCCATGTTTCCTTGTTGAAGAATTGTGTTGGTGATCCGAGCTTGATTGTTCCTTTGGAAGATGTAGGTGTGAAGGATAGTCTCACTTATGAGGAGGTTCCCATGGAGATCCTTGATCATCAGGTTCGGAGGTTGCAAAATAAAGAAGTCGCTTCGGTAAAAGTCTTTTTGAGGAATCAGCTTGTTGAAGGTGCTACTTGGGAAGTAGAAGAGGCCATGTAGGCCAAATATCCTCATCTCTTTCCTTTCGATTCAGTTCCAGCTTGAGGTACTAGTTTTCTCCTTATTATGTCCATCTGATTCTACTCCGTCAGTTCCTCTCATGATTTTAGCATGCATCCATGTTTTACGAAGTTAGATCATCATTTTTTTAAGTTGAAAAGTTTTGGTTTTATGATTACCCCTTGATTCCTATGTTTGATGTTTGGTTGGGATGTTTTCCCCTCAGTTTCCCTTGTCCGACCTTCATTCGAGGACGAATGATCCCAAGGAGGGGATATTGTAACACCCTGTATACGTATCCAGCTATCTAAGTTGAAACTTGCTGAAAATTTGAGGTCTCAGAGACCATGAGCCAAGTCCACGAGTCGTGGGTGGTTCCACGAGTCGTGGAAAGGACTCATGATCCCAGCCCTGCAGGTCAGCCTCAGTTTTGTCAACCACGAGTCAAGTTCATAACTCGTAGAAACTTCCACGAGTCGTGTTGTTGACTCATGGAAACTCATCAGAGGCAGCCTTCCTTTCCTGACTCCCACGACTAGGTTCTACGACTCGTGGGAGCTTCCACGAGTCGTCCTCACGATTTGAGTTCCACGAGTCGTGGGAAGGTCTACGAGTCGTAGACTCTACTCGTGGAACTTGTATCCGGGTTTTTAAGACAATTTTTCCTAACTAAAACCCAAGGGTATTTTTGTTATTTTCCACCCTATTATGTATTAAGTGAAATTGTTTTGACTACTTTTAGAAGGGTTTTCACCCATAATATCCTAAGCCTATGCTAAGCTCCTCATTCCTCAATCAAAGAAGAAAGTTCTTCCTCTCAAGCTCAAGTTCAAGCTCCAAGTCAAGTCTACTAATTCTTTTCCAATCAAGTGGGAAATCTTCCACCGAGGTATGTGGGTCTTTAGCAATGGGTTTCTTCCACCCTTGTGCCTAAAATCCTCAACTCATGAATTTGAATTATGAAGTTTTGAAATTAGGGTTTGAAACCAAAATTGGGGAAAAGTTTGTGAGATCAGTTTCTATATTTTAATTCATGGTTTCCTATTTATTATTCATGATTTGACTATGATTCTCTTATTGGTTTTGAAAGCCCAAGCATGAAAGTCTATTTCTAGCATGAATCCATGAATTTGTATGTTTTCAAGAGAAATTGGCATGAGTAGATATCATGGTCTTCATGTATTATGAAATTTGCATTGCCTTACTCTTAAGTATGAATTTGGAAAGAAAAGCATGATTTGAAATTAAGTCTTTGTTAAGCATTATGAACTATGTGTATGTGGGTCTTTATGTTATGAAAGATTCATGATACCCGATGTGTTTTCATGCTTTATGAAATGTTATGAAAGATGCTTTATACCCGATGTGTTTTCATGATTTATGAAATGTTATGAAAGATGCATGATACCCGATGTGTTTCATGCTTTATGAATAAGAATTTGGCATGAGATTGTGCCCTATGATTATGAGCTATGTATATACGCATGTTTTTGGGAGTAGTATTTAGCACCGAGTTGGACGGGGTGAGATTTCCCTTAGTTCCAGAAACTACGTTGCAAGCGTAGGTTATGAAATGAAATGTGCCCAAGGGGCTTATGAGAGTGGATCCACGTCTTGATGAATGGTGTCCTTACCTGAGCGGGGTATAGGACAGCTTTGCCAACTAGGGTTAGATAGTTGGAAATGGTGACTTGTGCCTTGGCAAGGTTCTAAGTAAGCTTTGCTAACTAGGGTCAGATAGTTAGATTCCATGTAGCTCACATGGTCTCATGTCGATTATAAGAAACTCCAGTATGAATGTTATCAAGATTTCTAAACTTTATGAACTCTTTTATGAAATATCAATTGGAAGTTGGTTTTGCCTTATGATTTAGCTTTCTTTACGATATCTTCTTATGACATTCTTTTATGCATGGATTATGATTTAAGCACGTTTTCAATCATATTTTACTTTACTTAAGCATTGCTCACATACTTAGTACATTCAAAAGTACTAACGCATATTGCGCTGCATCCTTTTATGATGCAGACTCAGGTGTTCCTTCTCAGATTCGTGGCTAGAGATTCGGCCACTCTTACTCAGCTAGTTTTGGTGAGTCCTCATGGTTCGGGGACTAAGCCTTATTTCAGTTTTTATGCTACCTATACATTTCTGATTGTCAAGTTAGTTGGGGTATTGTCCCATCAACTCTCTATGGTAGTATTAGAGGCTTTTCAGACATAGATCTTATGAGATTGTTTCTGAGTTGTACTTCATACTTGACTCTTATTTATGATATTTCGAGTCTTTGCCTATGATTGCTTTCGTTTATCTTTGCTATGCTTGAGAATGCTATGACCAAGGGTTAGCTTGGGATCCTTATGGTCCCGGGTACCATGTTACGCCTAGGGGGTAGCCTTGGGGGGTGACAGTTTTGGTCCCGAGGCTTCTGGACTTGATTTTGGCCCTTAGGTTCCATTTTAGAATTGTTGCCCTAAAGGTTGATTTTGGATGTGGGGCCTACTTTTCATTAAATCGACCTCCAATGGCATTTTTGTCAATTCCATTGGATTTAAAATCAAGTTTCTAGTTGAATGCAATTTCTAGTTGAATAGGTTAGGTCGTTTGTGTTTGTGGGACCCCGAATGTATTCCCAAGGATCCGTCGAGGAATTTTCTAAAGTTGGCATAGCTGTTGGTAGTTTTTTGCTGTCATGGCACCAGCCATGCCATTTCCCACGCATGGGCATGGCCTCATACTCACAGTAGTGCCAGCCACCCTCTCCCTTGTTGGCCATCGCTTGGCCGCATGCGCATAGGCCGGGTGCACAGTGGTCGGCCACGTGCGTGCTAGCCTAGCACCTGGCCTAGCCTCCACCTAGCCTATGTGTGTACGTGCACCCGGCCGCATGCGCAGTGGCTATATGCACAACACCTGGTTGCGTGTGCATGGCATCGACTGGCAGCACTATAAAATCCCTTCTTCTCTAATTCATTTTCTAACTTCCCTTGGATGATTTCTCCATTTATTTGAGACCCTAAACCTCCATTTTTTCACCTTGTTCATTCCATCATCTTGGAGGTTCATACTTTTTGGTACTTGATCATTTATTAGCTTCTAATCAAGTATGTTTCTCATTAATTTTCATTTTTCTTCCATGAATTCACTTCTTCAATTTCTTGGTTCAGGGGCTATTTTGAGCCCTTTCAATGGTGCAAATTCGCTCAAATTTTGAGCATGTTCTCTCGAGAATGTGGGGAATACATGGGTATTTTTCATTTCTGGCTTCAAGTTGTGGGGCCCACGGGACAGCCGGTGACCCAAATTTTGACTCGGTCATATTTCTAGCATTATGGGTATCCTTGGTCTTATTTTGACGCATAGAATATTATTTTGATAGTGTATTTGTGATTTAGGCTTTCCCGGAGCACTTCGATCTTGGATGACACTATTCTCACAGCTAGTCATCGGACGACAGGTAGGTTATGGCTTCCCTTACCTAGACTTTGCATATATAGGCTATAACTGTATTAATTAGCATCCTTGGGTTGGTTTTCTAGTTGGCACCCTCAGACCTTGCCCACCTCTTTTGTTCATTTATTTCATGTGTTGTTTGTAGTATTTATTGTAGTGTTGTAATATTACCCTTGTGGCCCCTTGTAGCCTTTGTATATGCATCTGGACCATAGATGGTGGGATATTTAGGAATGTCCATGAGTCCCAAACATATATATGTTGCTTTAGGCTGGATATCTATGTTGTAGAGCTGTTTGTGCCTGTGCAGGGCTGATAGGAAAGTTTGTGAGCTGTTGGGCTAATCTATTGTTTGTGAGCATATCATTTATGCAAAGGATTTTCTGCATGTTTTACTACTGATTTGGCTTTGGGCCTACTATAAATGGTTTTCTAAACTTTGCATGGCTCCAAGGGCCCATTTTAGGTAAAATTATTATGAAAGGGGTTTTGGAACTGATTTCTATGAAACCTCTTAAATTAAAGAGGGTATTATGATGATTTATTCACTAGTTTCCACACTGATACTAGACTCGGCTGTGCCGAAGTGCTAGGCATGTTTTTACCACGTATTTAAACTCGGATACGCTTCGAGCACCCTTAAGAAGGTTATTGACACCTGATTACTGATTTAGACTCAGATATACTTTAGGCACCCACTGATAGGGTTTTTGAGATCACTATTACTGCTTAGACCTGATTTGATTCTAGGCACGTATTACGAGATTCTGATTATTGATTTAGACCTGAATACACTCTGGGTAGTTGTACTTTCAGATTCACGGTTAGTATGTGGTCACGGAACCATTCAAGGACCAATGGGTACGGGCTGAGTGTGCCAGAGGAGGAATATACGATGGAGTTGAGGTATATGCCATGGATCCTGCCTCTATTGGGCCTTTTAGGTACCGAAGAGGGTAACATACGGGTTACTGTCACACTGGTTCTATCATATCATATCATCATGCATATTGTATTTGGTTTACATCCTTGTTTGCTATTTGCTCAGTGTACGCTCCAATCGAATGGGATGCTAGTTGGTTTGTTTTTACTTGATTGTATTCCTCGGTTGTATAGGCGGCCGTTGGGTTTGTAGATAGATTATATTACTCCTGTTGTATTGTAAAGATTGTTATAGCATTTGGTTATTGGTGGTTTAGCGAATGTTATCTTGGTCTAGTGCGAGTTGTTTAGACTCCCGATGTTAATGGATCAGTAGTTCGTAATGAATAAGGAACTGTTTGTCTGTCCTTCTAAGCACTTGTGAGCTAGTGGGTTCTATCCTTTATCGTGGTTCAGAGTAGTGGCTTTTGGTTCTTTGTGGTGTAGTTTATTCCATCCTAGGGCGGTAATTGCAGGGTTGTTATCTGATTCTCTAATTCTGTTTTGGTGTTTAAGCATGTTTCCATTAGTTATGTTTACATGCTTTCCTTCATTCCCTTTTCTACTTTAGGTTACCGGTATACTGTAATTTTCTCAACTCTCTCTTATAAATATTATTATTGCAAGGACTCCAAGTGTGGTTTTATTTCCTTCACCTGTGTTCTGTATTATATATATCTTTTGTGGATAGCATAGTATGTTTGTAATTCTTGTTGACTTCTATCTGTGCTAGCTTCCATGTGCTTCCTTTATTGCTTCTGTGAGTGCTTCTTTGCTATCTTCTTATTACTATTCTTATATCTTATATGCGCTCAGTAGGTTGTTGATGCCTACTGGGTACCCATTGCTTAGCAATTGGTGCTCATACTACACTTCTGCATCTTTCTGGTGCATATGATAGTGTGAGTTTTCGCTATTGATCACATGGAGACTCATGAAACTTCTGATATTCGAGACTAGGGTGAGCGCCTGGTGACCGGGGCTTGACCACATCTCATCCTTTGGCACTATTACTCTTTATTTATCTGGAGATAGTTGTACTTATTGTTTTGTCACTTCTAGAACTTGTATTCTAGTAAAATCTCCTGTACTTTTGATACCAAGTCTTGGGATTTGTGTAGCTTCCTTTTTATTTCAATATATTTAAGTTATTTGCTTTCGTGTTGTCTTTATCTTATATCTGTTTCAACTTATTTCTGCTTATTTTGCATATTGAATTAGGTGGTAGCCCATTACTAACCTTTCCGGGCTATGAGAAATGGTTTGCCTACTTGGGGGGGGGGAAGAGTTGTAGGTGCTATCATGACCTGAGAAATCGGGTCGTGACAACTTGGTATCATAGCCCTAGGTTCTCCGATGTCATTAGTACAACAGTAAGTATCTAAGTAGAGTCTTGCAGATTGGTATGATGATGTTCGTACCTTATCTTCAAGAGGCTACATGGAATTGTTAGGAAAAGTTCCATATTCTTGGCTCCTTATAGTGCATTACTGGCTTTATTGACTTTTAAACTTCATTGTTTCATTCCTTCTTAGATGCCTAGGATGAGTACATCAACGGGTGATGTCGAGGCTTCAGTGCTTGTTGCTTCAGTTCTTCCGTCAGTGCCAGGATTTTAGAGTGAAAGTTTACCGCAATAGTTTGGGGGTTTGGGGCTAGCCCAACCTCCGGTAAGGTTTCATGCTACCCAGTTCTTCAGGACAACATGGCTAGGACTTTGAGTCCTCTGGTGGGTGTTTCAGTACCTCAGGTTGGGGCAGTAACCCGATTCTTCGAGTGGTACATCAGTTAGACTTGAGGTTCCAGTTCTCGAACAGGGTTGGATGCCATTATTGGAGTATGAGGTGAGATTCCATGAGATAGTTAGGCACACTACTAGGTCTGTTCCTACAGAGTTTGAGAAGGTTTAGAGTTTTGTTGGAGGTTTGATTTCACTGATCTGTTTGGCGATAGAGCACTTGGTCGTAGTTGGGACTACCTTTATTCAGGTAGTTGATCATGCTTGGGCTATAGAAGGTTTATGCCGTGAGTCTTATGGAGGTAGTTCTAAGAGGCAATGTTGTTAGGACAGTTTCTGAGGTTCTCAAACTTGAGGTAGGGGATTATCTTTTAGAGATCGATTTCATTGCTTCCTATATAGCAGGCCAATTTTGGTGGCTCCACAGGTTTCAGAGGGTGGTTATACAGAGCATGTCGAGCAGAGTAGACATGGTACAAGTCAGGTTCTTCGAGGTTTGCATTCAGGGTGTGTAGGTTGTGGTAGCCGGCCAGGTTCTGTAAGATCTTCCCGTCGGACATCATCAGGTAAAGGTTGTTTTCAGTGCGGTGAGCATGGTCACTTTTATAAGGATTGTCCCACGATCGCGTATCTCGGTCAGCATGGTTGTTATGATTGTGGGGTGGTTGGTCACTTTTATAGAGATTGTCCCCGACAAAGGATGATCGAACCTTCAACTTCGACTACTCAGTCCAGAGTTAGACACCATCAGTCTGATGCCCCTCTTAATGGGCCAGAGGTAGAGGTTCTAAATATCATTGCTATAGGTATGGCTTTGTTTACCTTTAGCTAGGGCTGGAGTTTTTTGCATTGCAAATCTACCCTTTTTTCATGTATTTAATTATGTGCCTACCTATTTTCCTTGTTTAGTTGCTTTACTACTTGAGTTGTAGTGTTTATGCATGTAATTTCTTGGTAGGTTGATTCTTTTTAGTATTGGATGGGGTGAGTTATCCCCGAGAGGTGACTACTCGAAGTTGTGACACGTGGGTAGGTCGAGTTAGCCTCGTTTATGGTTCTTCCCTCTGGTTCTAAAGTTGGTTTTTAAAAATTATTCGATTTCTAGCGGTCTCAGGTGGTTGTTGCCTAGGCCATTCTCTAGAGTTTGCTAGAAGTCCTTCTGTTGGTTTGGTGTGATACCAGTGGATATGTGTTGGAGATTGAGGTTTTGTCTTAAAGAGAATGGTGTTGTTATGCCAGTGGGCATTGGATGCTTTTTGCTCTTCTCAGGAAATTAGAATCGACCTTCACTAATTGTGGGTTAGAAAGTTGGCTTATGAATAGGTTACCCTATGGTTTTCTTCTGTTTTAAGTCTGGTTAAGTTATTTTCTTATTCTCCCCAGATCCAGTTGATAGGGTTGAGTTTTAATCTGATACTTTGGTTGTATTTTGATTGTGGCATTGTGGTCGAGTTTTGGGGCTATAGAATTTTTTTGCTAAGTGTTGACTGCAGCAACGTGGTTGAGTTGTGTTCGTAGTATTTTGGGTGAGTTGGGCATTCAGCCTATTCTTTCCCTACCTTATCGAGTGCCACTTTAAAAGATGTGGAAGCTAAAGAAATAGCTCCAGAATCTTTTAAAAAGGATTCTATCAGGTTGGTTGTATCATTGGAAGAGATTGTAAGGTTCGGTGTATGCTGAGAAAGGAATCTGTTTAGTTGGAAAAGGAGGGAGATGACTCCTTGTTTGTATATCTGCTCTAGTAGTTGACTGAGGTTGCGATTGAAGGTTTGCTTAGCTTGTGTGTGGGTGGATTGTGTTGATCGGATATAGATTGCAGTGAATTTCCTTTGATAGGTTCAAGGTCAGATTTTCCTCTAATAAGGGTTCGAGGTAGTGGCCATTCCCAGTACTACCTGTGGGATCTTGTTGTATTGATTGTGGCATTCTCGTTATACTCTTTGAAGGAATCAAGTCTTAGTAGCATGTATGATTTGGGCAATCTGTATATTCAGAGCTGAGCTGGCTCCAGTTCCTATAGTGTGCATAGACAACATATGGGTCTACTCAGGGGTTTGACAGAGGCAGTGTTTGGCAATGGAAATTGGGTTTCAAAATTGTGGGCTAGCAGGTTACATCGGATGGTTCATGGAAGGTTATCTTAGGTTGTAGCATCTTTGGGTTGGAAAGCAGTGATTACAGATAGCTTAGCTTCTCTATCTCAGTTTTGGAGTGGCCATTGGCCTTGGATATCCAGTCCTTGGCTAACCATTTGACTAAGCTGGGCATTCCATATCTCAGTGGTGTTTTTGTCAATACGAGGTTCATTCTACTTCGGTTGGACAGAATTAGCGGTGGTTTATTATATGTGATCAAGTTGTACGGGTTGGAGCTGGCAGGGCTACTTTAGGTCTCGATGTTACATTAAGTTTGATGGTCGCCTTTGTACTCCAAGGGTTGAAAGCTTGATTTGGTGGACTCTTCGAGTGGTAGTCTATTGTGTGGGATTCTAGCATTGGTTAGAATCATCCAGTGTGGACCAAAAGTTTGGTATGTTGTATGCTTTGGGGTTAATTGTTTTTGTGCAGATGCAGTAGAGCGGGTGTTTCGAGCCAAAGGGGTGACTTAGAAGGTTAAGACTTTGCCAACAGCTAGGTGGCGACCTTGAACTTCAGGAATCCTTTCCTTTACCTACAGGGTGTTTGGACTTGATATTCGCAGCATGGTGGACTTCTTTCAGAAGTGAGGCTAGTAAGGTGATCCTAAATCCTAATGGTGTTCGAGTATGTGGAGTAGCAACGGTGATTCATAGAGTTTGGAGCTTAGTTGATGACTATGGACTTCGTGGTAGGCTTACCACACTCTTTGCAAAGTTTTGGTTTTGGTTTGGGGTCTTCTTAGGCAGGTTTCCCTGGTTTATTCACTTTCAGTTAATTCATACTTGGCACAAGGTTGGTTTGGTTTGACTATTGGGAGATTCTCTTTCGACACCGGGTGTTCATACAGGCCTTTCTCCAACCCTAGTGTGTGAGTTTTAGTTGTGCTCCGATGGTTGTTTTAGTTGGGTTTAGGTATCAAGCTTGATCTTAGAAAAGGTATCCGTTCTTTAGTTGATGGTCAGTCAGAATAGGGTGTTGCAGTTTCGAAAATGTGCTTTGGGTTAGTATTTTGGATGTCAATGGATAGTAGGTTATAGCTTGGCTTGGATAGAGTTTTGGTATAAAGGTGACCTTGTCCGAGGTTGAGTTTAATGGGAACTATGGATCTTTGGTGGGTCGGTTGATGATTCGAGGATAGCTCGAGTGTTTGACTTGTGTGAAGCTTCATGATTATGGTGCAAAGGGTTCAGGTCAATATAAAGGGTTGCAAATCTATGAGTTCATGAGTTAGAGGTTTTGGTTGGTGACTTTCTGAGTGAATTTAGTTGTGGTATCGAGGATTCGAGTTCTGTGTGTTGATCGCCTTGGTCCTTTTTGGTTTCAATGTTGTGTCGGTACATTCTGGTTTAGATTCTTAAGGTTCGGTTTGGTTGATAGGCCTTGGTAGTGTTAGAGTTTAAGGTTGGAATCTAGCCTGGCTAGTAAGGGGTTAAGGTTTGGTTGGTTTTCTTGGTTTCATTCTGTTAGGTAATGTCCGGTCGAGGAGGCTACCTGGGTGTTCCAAGAGAGTAGTGCGGGCTTTGTATCCGCAGTTGTTGAGTCTCTACTAGTTCCTTCTTTCTTGACTTTTGGGGACGAAAGTCCTTTTTAGTAGTGGATGATGTAATGACCCTTCTGGTCATTCTCGCATTTTTACCTTTCTTGTACTGTTAGAGCTTGCTTGTAGCGGCCTCAAGTCATTTATGGATTTCTAGGATCGGTAGTTTGGTTCCTGAGCCTTCTGTTTGGTCCTTAGGGCAGTTTCCCCTGTTTTAGAGCATTAACTTAGGAAATTATTGACTTCGATCAACATTCTTGGTAACCATGCTCAGAATTGAATTTCGACAGTTTTGTTAGCTCCAGAGTGTGGACTTTGTTCTAGTTGGACCTTTGGTAGGGATCCGGGAGCTTTTTAGCTTGGAATTCTCTCTTGTTCTGTGTTTTTAAGCTAGTTGGGCATCTTTGGTCAACATTCAAAGAATATGACCTTGGATGAAAATTTTGTCAGCGTTGTTAGCTCTGGAATGTCGAGTTTAGGCTAGAGGAACCATTGGTTCAAGTCCCGAGGCTTTTGAACTTGATTTTAGCCCTTAGGTTCAATTTTGGAATTGTTGGCCTAAAGGTTGATTTTGGGAATGGGGCCCACTTTTCATTAAATCAACCTCTGATGGGATTTTTATCGATTCCATTGGATCCAGAATGTCGTTTCTAGTTGAATAGCTCAGGTCGTTTGTATTCGCGAGACCCCAAATGCGTTCCCGAGGTTCCATCAATGAATGTTCTCAAGTTGTTATAGTTGTTGGCAGTTGGTTGTTGTGATGGCACCAGCCATGCCATTTCCCATGCATGGGCATGGCCGCATAGGCACAGCAGTGCCAGCCTCTCCCTCCCTTGTTGTCCATCGCCTAGGCAGCGCCTGGCCGCGTATACATGGGCTGCGTGCGTAGTGGTTGTCCGCATGAGTGCTGGCCTAGCGCCTGGACTACGCGTGCGCGCGCCTGGCCACGTGTGCATGGCATCGGCTGGCAGCACTATAAAATCCCTTCTTCTCCAATTCATTTTCTAGCTTCCCTTGGACGATTTCTCCATTTATTTTAGACCCAAAACCTCCATTATTTCACCTTTTTCATTCCATCAGCTAGGAGGTTCATACTTTCCGATACTTGACCGTTTATTAGCTTCTAAATCGGGTAAGTTTCTCGTTAATTTCCATTTTCTTCCATGAATTCCCTTCTTCAATTTCTTTGTTCTTGGGCTATTTTGAGCCCTTTCAATGGTGCAAATCCACTCAAATTTTGAGCATGTTCTCCTAGGAATGTGGGGAACACATGGGTATTTTTCATTTCCGGCTTTGAGTTACAGGGCCTACGAGCCCGCTGGTGAACCAAATTTCGACCCGGTCATATTTCTAACATTATGGGTATCGTTGGTCTTATTTTGATGCGTAGAATATTATTTTGATAGTGTGTTCATGATTTGGGCTTTCTCGGAGCAGTTCGAGCTTGGAAAAAGTCATTCTCACAGCTAGTTGTCGGAGGACAGGTAGGTTATGACTTTCCCTACCTAGACTCTGCGTATATAGGCTATAACTACATTAATTAGCATCCTTGTGTTGGTTTTGTATGTTGGTACCCTCAGACCTTGCCCGCCTCTTCTATCCATTTATTTCATGCGTTGTTTGTAGTATTCATTATAGTATTGTAATATTACCCTTGTGGCCCCGTGTGGCCTTTGTATATGCCTCTAGACCATAGACGGTGGGATATTTAGGAATGTCTGTGAGTCCCGGACATATAGATGTTGCTTTAGGCTGGATATCTATGTTGTAGAGCTGCTTGTGCCCGTGCAGGGCCGATAGGAATGTTTGTGAGACTTTGGGCTAATCTATTATTTGCGAGCATATCATTCATGCAAAGGATTTTCTGCATGTTTTACTACTGATTTGGCTTCGGGCCAACTATAAACAGGTTTCTAAACTTTGCATGGCCCCGAGGGCCCTTTTTCAGTAAAATGATTATGAAAGGGGTTTTGGAACTGATTTTTATGAAACCTCTTGGAGTAAAGAGGGTATTACGATGATCTATTCACCAGTTTTCACACTGATACTATGCTCGGCTATGTCGGAGTGCTATCCATGTTTTTACTACGTACTTAGACCCGGATACACTTCGAGCACCCTTATGAGGGTTATTGAGACCTGATTACTGATTTAGACTCGGATATACTTTGGGCACCCTTTGATGGGGTTTTTGAGATCACTACTACTGCTTTAGACCCGATTCAATTTCGAGTATGTATTTCGAGATTTTGATTATTGATCTAGACCTAGATACACTCTGGGCAGTTGTACTTTTGAAGTTCACAGTTAGTATGTGGTCACGGACCTCTATGGACCCTGCCATTCTAGGACCAATGACTATGGGCTGAGTGTGCCAGAGGAGGGGTATACGGGTCGTGTCCTTCCATGGATCCTGCCTCTATTGGGCCTTTTAGGTATCGGAGGGGGTAACATACGGGTTATTATCACACTGGTTCTATCATATCATATCATCATGCATATTATATTTGGATTCCACCCTTGTTTACTATTTGCTCAGTGTACGCTCCAGTAGTATAGGATGTCGGAGGGTTTGTTTTTACTTGATTGTGTTCCTCGATCGTATGGGCGGTCATTGGGACTGTAGGTAGATTATTTTACTCCTGTTGTATTGTAGAGATTGTTATAGCCTTTGGTTATTGGTGGTTTAGAGGATGTTATCTTGGTCTAGTGCGAGTCATTTGGACTCCCGATATTGATGGATCAGTAGTTCCTAATGATTAAGGCATTGTTTGTGTGTCCTTCTAAACACTTGTGAGCTAGTGGGTTTTAACCTTTGTCGTGGTTCAGAGTAGTGGCTTTTGGTTCTTTGTGGTGTAGTTTATTCCATCCTAGGGCGGTAATTACTGGGTTTTTATCTGATTCTATTTTGGTGTTTAAGCATGTTTTCGTTAGTTATATTGGTTCTAGCTTGATTATGTTTTCATTCTTTCCTTCATTCCCTTTTCTACTTGAGGTTACCGGTATACTGCCATTTTCTCAACTCTTTCTTATATATATTATTGTTGCAAGGACTCCAGGTGCGTTTTTCTTTCCTTCACATGTGTTCTGTATTATATATATCTTTTGTGGCCTGCATAGTATGTTTGTAATTCTTGTTGAATTCTATCTGTGCTAGTTTCCATGTGCTTCCTCTATTGCTTCTGTGACTGCTTCTTTGCTATCTTCTTATTACTGTTCTTATATCTTAAATGCGCTCAATGAGTCGATGATGCCTACTAGGTGCCTGTTGCTTAGCAATTGGTGCTCATACTATACTTCTGCATTTTTCTGGTGCAGATATTAGTGTGAGCTTTTGCTGTTAATCGTGTGGAGACTCGTGCAACTTGGGATATTTGAGACTCGGGTGAGCGCCTGGAGACCGGGGGTTGACCACATCTCATCTTTTGGCACTGTTACTCTTTATTTATCCGGAGACAATTGTAATTATTGTTTTGTTACTTCTAGCACTTGTATTTTAATAGAAGCTCTTGTACTATCGATACCAAGTCTTGGGGTTGGTATAGCTTACTTGTATTTGAATATATTCAGGTAATTTGCTTCTGCGTTATCTTTATCTTATATCTGCTTTCGCTTATTTCTGCTTATTGTGCATATTTAATTAGGTAGTAGCCCATTACTAACTGTTCCGAGCTACGGGAATTGGTTCGCCTACTAGGGGATTGTAGGTGCCATCATGACCTGAGAAATCGGATCGTGACAATAATAGACCCAGTCAGAACCCCCATAAGTCCAGAGGATACAAACAACAGACAATGGTGACTAACACTCAACCTAATAGGGTAATGCAGGTGGAACCGTGCAATGATATGCCATATGATTCGTGCCAAGTGCTAGTAGTACCGTATACTCCTCCTCCAGCCATAACTTGCAAAGGAAGGACCCATGAGGGACTCGCAAAATATGTAGACTAATTCCAAACTGTATCTCAATAAGAATGCCATGGCCCATGAGGATAATCAGTAAAATCACTCAGAACACTTTCCCTCAGGCATGCAAGTTTAAAATACCAGTAAAACCACCTGAACACTTTCTCTCGGGCATGCAAATTTAAAATACCAATAAAATCACCCGGAACACTTTCTCTCAGGTATGCAAATTTATTTCAAAATAATACTTCATAAAATATACCATGTTTTCACGTAAGAAGGTCAAGTACCAAAACCATTCTAAAAAAAATCCATTTATGAAACAGAAAATAAAGTTATAAACTGAGTCTTTCATATTCCATGAGAAAACAACCATAATACAAGAACATAGAAGAATAATCAAGTCTAGTTAATTCACACCAGAACAAATAATTTCACTAGTCAAGGGTAAGGTCAACATTCTAGAAATAGCACCTAAAAGAACCGAACTCTTAACAACCTCCTTACTCTAGGCAACAACTACCCCAAATCTAACTAACTCGGGTAATTCATACTAAACTGGCTAAAAGAGTAAATGAGCTGAAAGGATTTAAGGAATAAGTAGACTAGCCTGGGGTTCAGCAATTCCAATGCATATGGCCTCGGGCCCATAAATATATAATTGTGAATAAACAATACGAAGATAGTCTGATAAGCAAAAATGATAAATAAGTTTCTAATCTATCTCGAGATCTATCGGAAATTCCATACGACAGATACCTAAATTAACCACCCCAAGGCCAACTAACTAAGCTAAGGCAAGCAAGGATTTATAATTAAATACAACTAACGGCACTACACCGGCTACGCTAAGACCTACATGTACAAGCAAGGGTAATACTAAGGTTCCCAATCCCCTGATTCTAAGCTAAAGCCCTAAATCGACTACGTGAATCAAAATCTCTTAATAATCACTATTCAATCCATACATTCCCACCAAAAATTAGCAAAAATCATAAAATAATCTTATACGAGCTAAGTCTAGAAGTAAGTAAGTTCTAGCCTACCTCAAAGCCGATCACGCACGCTCGCACCCACTAAATTGGAGCTTTTACTTTTCAAAAAGCCTTCGACTACTGCCACGCTATCATAACGATAATCTACTCATCAAAATATAAACAATGATACCTATATTGCAATTTAACAATTCAAGTCAAAATATGGGTGAAAAAAACACCCGTTGGGCACGCTTCTTTCAAATTTCAAAAATAAAGTCGGGGAAAGTGTCCCTCGTGGGATAAGGATTACATGCTCAAACTATTGAGAAAAAACAGCTCCAAAAATGAGCCTGAATCAGCTCTTAAACCCCAAGAACAAATTAAGAATCAACCAAAGAATTTCATGCAAATTAAGGATTGAAAACTTACAATTGATGATGGTAATCGACCACGGACCAGAAATAATCACCCCAACAAGCCTAAAGCGATCCCGCACTAAAATTTAGTGCTTAGAGCTCAATAAAAATGGAGGAATTCGATTGGAATGTTTGAAAAATAAAGGAGAAAACAATATATACTATCAGGGGTCCTTCATCGTGATCGCAAAGAACTCCACGCAGTCATGATGACCATCCTGGCTAGACCACTGCGACCGTGATGGTCCAGCCATGCAATCGCGAAGAGAAAATGGGTGTCAGGTACACAAGCCTTTCATTGTGATCACATGAAGGAGACCTCACGGTCGCGATGCCCAAAAAGGCAGACCATCACAATCGTATGGCCTTCTTTGCGGTCGCGATTAAGGTCTAAGACGTGCAGCTACAACAACAACCAACAGTTTTCTCAAGTTTGAAAAGTCATTGGATGGACCCTCGGGATTCATCTGGGACTCCGCACATGTAAATAAACTATGCTACCCAACCATAATTGGCATTTTGGACTCAATAGAATTGATAAAATTCCTAATGAAGATCGATTTAACGAAAAGTGGGTCCCACACCTAAAAACTAACTTTTTACCAAAAGGAACATAATAGCCCAGAATGAGTTTGGAAGCCTCGGGACCCAAATAAAAGGTACCTCTACCCCTAAGTCAACGTTCCAGAGCTAACATTGCTGACAAAATTCCCATTTGAGGTCGTCTTCCACAAATATTGACCAAAGTCAACTTTAAGAGTTTCAAAACAGAGAAATAGGCTTAAAACACAAACGAACTGCTGGGGAACTGAATCGTCAGTCCCAACAAGTTATAAATGACTTGTAGCCGCTGTGGGAAGGCTCAAAACACAGAAAATAGATGAAAATAGAGAAAATAATCTTGATGTCATTACAATATCCACTACTAAATGGACTTTTGTCCTTGAAAGTTAGAAAAAAGGAAGTACCTGAAGGCTTGAAAAGACTAGGATATTGATAAATGCTCAAACGTACTTCCCAAAGATGGAGGTAACGATGATCGTTAAGTAAAACACATTTATAAGTACCCAACAGGTGTCGGGGTCGTACCCACAGAGACTTGGTGATAGCAATATGAAGATTGTATTGAAATGACTTCACTAGGAGAGTAAATTTTCAAAACATGAAAGTAAAAGAGTGGGGGAAATGGGATTCTATCACAACAATCACAATTCATAGCAATGCAAGAAAGTAAAATGGGTGTACCAAATTGAGTAGACGACTAGGGATGTGTATCCAATGGGGCTTTAATATGGGATAAGGTGTTTGTCTATTCACACTTATTCTCGCTCATTGACATTGGTAGCCTTGGTCATGGGTATGGTTTTTTATCTCTTGATCAATAACTATACATCTGATAATCTCAGTTAGAGCACTATCGGTTAAATAATCAAACAACCAAGATCAAGCTTGGGGAGGTCACACTATCTCTAGCTTAGACCCTTAAATGGGTGATTCGGTCGATATGAGTTATTTCTAGCCTCAAATCTGAATGGAGTCCCAAGTTCCCACTAGTAATTTCACATCTGAAACTATGAAATTCTCTTTCAAGCAACAATAGAGTCAAGTAATGAAAATTAATGTTTGCAACCACCAATTTTAGGATT
This sequence comes from Jaltomata sinuosa, assembly GCA_003996215.1. Lineage (NCBI taxonomy): Eukaryota > Viridiplantae > Streptophyta > Magnoliopsida > Solanales > Solanaceae > Jaltomata > Jaltomata sinuosa. The sequence goes on along the minus strand of QJPP01001745.1, from coordinate 192,947 downwards.
AAAACTTGGTGAAACTACTAGACCCATGTTAAATAAGCAATTATAAGTAAGAATTAAAAACACCCATACCCATTTTTCAAGAACCCATTATCAACACATCCCTAGACAGTTGAAATTAGCTACTCATAATAAAGGAAAGAGATATACCAAATGGGTAAGTCAAATTCCTCTTCATTCAAGTATAATCTCAAGTTCTAAGCTCAGTTTGAGTACACAAATGGTTAACCAAGATTTGGAAGAGAGAATGGATTGAAACCCTCTTCTTCTTCTTAGAGAGGAAAACTTTTTCTCAAAGATAAAATTAATTGCCAATACTCAGAGCTGAAGGATCATTTTACAATTGTGCCTAATTGGCTTTTTATACTTTTCCAAAATGTCACTAATTTTCTTGACAAAATTTTCTTTTGGGTGGAATGCAATGCGATATATGGTTTGCACGTCACGATGTGTGTGTCACACACCGTCTTTAGTTATACCAATGACTTCAGCTAATATTAGAGGCTTCGTGCGAAGGAGGTGTGGTTCGCACAATAAGTTATGGGCGTCGCACAATGACCATGCCCCGTAGCAGATTCTTTAGTGACATTTGTGACTCTATGCGGTGCAGGTGCATTCCGCACCACAACTTGTACATGTCGCACGGGCACCGCATCTTAGGGCAGAATCTCCATCTTTTTTTAGCACTTCACACTTCACTCCTTTTAAGCTCTTTTTGGATCCATTTCCTTGTTTTCCATCATAGATCATAAGTACCTACATACACATCAATAAAGGCCATAAGAACCTCTAAATCTATTCAAAACATACCAATAATTCATGGATAAAGGCTCAATAAGTGGGTAAATTACTGACTTATCAAACCCCTAAACTTGAACTATTGGTTGTCCTCAAGCAAGATACTCATAAGGCAAGGAATGAATTATGCTCTAGATTTAATCAAGGCACAACAGACTAATCTATACTAAAAATTAAGAAAAAGAATAAACAAAAAAACTCGAACAAAAGACTCAACTACAATGCTCATCTCAATTTGAACCACCACAATATCGAGGCAATTGGTCATTTCAAAACCTTTTCCAAAAGGACTTCATTTCTGATTCAAAATCAAGGGAATTTTTTCATTCAAAACAAGATATTTAAGCTTCTCAAGTCATTGGCATGGACCGTCAAGGTTTGCCTCGAGATTAGCCACACAAATTGTCTCATTCATTCCTATCAATTGAAATAGAGACTTCATGTTTCAATTCGAGTGCATGATCCAACTAACTACAAGAGAGAATCCCACTCACAATCATACAATTCACAAAACCACAGGATTATAGGAGAACCAAGAAGACTCTCACTCTCTCAAGGAAGTTCAAGTGCACACATGTCGAACCATAGGCTTGCTCTTCATGTAAATCGCCACTACTGTAGGGTAGCCAAGCTCGGAATCACCAAGGACTTACGGGTTACGATGTTGGCTAGGGCTAAGGTGAGAATTTCATTTGGTTCAAGTGACTACACCTCCCTAAAGCTCTTTGTTATCATTTCGAACACCGCTCACATTTTCAAATTTCAACTTCACCTTATTTCTCCTTCACACAACCCAATCTTCTCCCTTCCAATCATGATCCTTAAAACTCCTTATATCACCTTTGTTTGGTAGCACCTATTCTTGCTTTTCATTTTTTCTCATTGGTTTGAACTTTTGGAGAAATTTTCAATTCAAATCTAAGGTGATACCTTGCACTTGAAGTGCATTCCTTTTCTTCTCCTCATTTGATCACATACAACCCCAAACTTAGGCATTTGCCTATGTTGTCTTTTTATTTCCCCTCCTCCCCCAAAATTAGGATTTTAGCCGACATTTCACTTTCAAGCAATTAGGGAGACGGGTGCCAAGATAGAGATTCCAAAATGGTCAAGGTGTTAACCAGGTTCCAAAGAACGGTTACAAGCTCAAAGGGGTTCACTAGGATTGATGTCACGGGAAGTTATTTGGGTGAAGCGGCTATCGAAAAGGGCCTAAGGTCATCTTCCAAGCTCGGTAACACCTAGAATTTTGCCTCGAATCAAATTCAGGGAAAGTTCTAGATGACACGCATGCACGAGAATCAAGGTAAAGCCTCACCACACAAGGCATCATGCCACAAGACTTCCTTCATTAGTCTCAAAATCAATTGGGATAAATGACTTTCGACAAGCTATTACGAGTTCATTACACACTCGTTTGTGAGTCAATCAAGCCAAAGCAAGAGTGTGCAAGTCATGACAAGAGAACTCTTTTCCTCAAAAAATCATTTCCCTTCTTTCTTTTATTTTCAAAAACAATTTGCCAAGAGAAAGTTTTTGGTGGGCCCATTTCAAGACAAGTAACTACTGACTCAATTTTAAACTAAAACTTGGTATTTTACCTTAAGAAAATCACCTCTCAATCTATCATAGGAAAACACCAACCCGGTTTGACACAAAAATAAAAGAAAGAGAAAGATAAAGAAAACTTTTTCTCCTTCAGAAAGAACTGTGGTATTAAGAAAACCCTCTGAGTTTATTGCTAAACTACTATTAACAAGGCGATAACCAAATTGTGTGCTCATGATTCAATTAAGAACAAGCCTCGGCGTAGGCCTTTAGCGCATTTGCAAAGCATGGGTAGTAAAATAATAGGGCGTGTAGGACCAACCCAGCAACGCAATCACATTAACAAAAATCAAGCTCAACAAGGGCACAAATAAGCTCAAAATAGACTATCATAAGAAAAAGGCCCGGCAAGGGCAATAAGCATCACAATCATCCAAAATATGCTCGACAAGGGCCAAATCAAATCTAGCAAAACTAAAAATGTCAGCAAGGCCTGGCAAGGGCAATAAAAATAATATCTCAAGCCCAATCACAGACAACCAACAAAAAGCAAGTAAAGCCACCCCCTCCCTACAAAAGAAGCATTGCCCTCAATGCTATTAGCTCAAGGGAAAGAAAGGTGAACTCCCTGGAGGAGTATTCCTCCTCCTCGTCATCATCTACAGCTGCCTCCTCATCTAAGGTTCTTCCACTTGGACCAGCACCACCCTTTTGGGAGTGTGAAGTAAGTGTGGACTCTTGAAGAACTTTTTGAAAAACCGAATCCTGATCATCATCCGACCCCACATCCTCATTACCAAGAAGCACCTCATCATCATCCTCATAGGCTACAAATAAGTCATCCAAGGGACCGGGAATGGAACAAGGTGGAGGTAAGGTGGTCAAATCTGCTTCCACTACCGGAGCTTTACCTTTGGCTTTGTCAATATCTTTCCGAAGTGTTGTGGTTGCCCCTTCAATGATGTATACCCTTTTGCACAGTGTGTTCAATATATCTACTAACCCTTGTACTGCATTCTTGACACCTTTGTTTATCATACTGGGTAGCCTCGTAGTTAGGTTAGCTAGTTGCTTCTCATGGCTATGAGTTTTGTCCACCATGTCTTGAAGGCCATTTTTGGTCATTGAGGGTGCGGGGGCATGTGTACATGCCTTTGAAGTATCTCGAGAAGAACATAAAATATCTACTCCAGCATCAAGCTCATCACTGTCAACTTCCCCCAACTTCTCAGTCCTTTGTTTCTTAAACTTGGGGGCGTCCCTATCTGTTTTCTTATCAAGGTTAATAGTCCCAATAGTAAGAGTGAACTTATCACAACTGAGGATGGGGACATCAGGGTTAGCACAAAGCTTAGTAATCAGCACCGGGAAGGGGAAAGAATCATTTTCTTGATGAGATTTTCTCCTTATCACCATAGCTTCTATCTCTCCAAAATTTACATGCTTACCCATCATAATAGCTGCAACCAAAATGGCCCCATCTTGAGTTATTTTCTGATCATTTTGGGAAGGCAAGAAATGATTGCGAACAAGATCATACCAAAGACAAGCTTCGAGGATCAAGGACTTCCTTAGAATGTCTCCCCCCATAGTGGACCAACTAGGGACCCCCTGAGCAATGACAGGGGCCATTTCACGATAAGGCTTTTGCTCTGCAGCCAACCTAGCTAAGATTGTTGGGGTAGGTGCAATTGGGTAACCCCAGTAGATGACATTAATATCAGCTGGGGTGATAGAAACTTTCCTGCCCCGAATGACAACTGAATCTAAGTTAGGGAACTTCTCCTTGTTCCCTTTGTAGCCTTTGGAATCCTGCGTGGCTTGATAGGAAGCGAAGAATTCTCGAATTATCTTCTCATAATGCCCCCCCCCAAGTATATCTTGGAATGGCTGCCACTCTCGGTCGGCAAATTATAAAATCATGTTGGGTAGCTCATCCCCAACTTCCCCCAGGTTAAAACTCTGCTCAATATTGAAGGTCCTATTCTTATCCCGCTTATAGCAGGCCTTCATGCCTTCTACCCCAAAGCGAATCCTTTCTTCTTCTGCTATAGACATTTGCCTTGGTTGGCCTCCTGTGTTCCTCCTTCTAAGAGACATGTTCTTCATACAGAGATTGTGAGCCAAAAACAAAAACAAAATCTACAAAGAAGTTAACAAACTAAAAAGGGTGGAATGCAAAAGACTAGAAAAACAAAGTAGGTGACTGATGGGGAAAACTTATGAAATCAGTTTCTATGCTTAAATTCATGGTTTATCATTGCTTATTTTATGATTTAATCATGATTCCTTCTTTGGTTTTAAAAAGCCCAAGTACTAAAGTTGACTTCTAGCATGATTCCATTGGATTGCATGTTTTCAAGAGAAATTTGACATGATTAGATATCATGACCTTTTGTATTTATGAAATTGCATGCCTAATTCTTCAAGTATGAATTTAGAAAGGAAAAGTATGATTTGAATTATAGCTGTGACAAGTCTTCATATGTATGAATTTGAATTGCATGGCATCAGATATGTCTTATTGCTTTTCAAATAGTTTTAACATCAGCTATGTCACCAGTATGATCATGTTTGGCATTAGATATGCCCCATCATTATATGAGCTATAAGAATGTTTTGGGAGTAGTATTTAGCATCGATTTGGATGGGGTGAGAGTACCCTTAATCTCAGAACTATGTGCCCCCGTAGGCTTATAAGTCCCCTCTATTGGGCATCAGATTTAGTGATCATGACACAGTCATGCCTTTATACCCTGTCAAGGTATATTGGGTCCTCCTGATGGGGCATATACATCGGATTCCATGTAGCTCACATGGTCTATGTCGGTTAGAGAACCTCCCACAGAAATAATTTATGCTTTTAAATGTACTTGACTCTTTTTCATATTTCTGGCTCATTATTTATGATTATGTTCACAACTTATGGTATTTTATAGAGTCATTTGCATTCAGCCTTACCTTTATAGCATGATTTCGATTGTTAAAGCATACTTAGAATGTTTTCATCATGTTCATGCTTATGTCATATACTCGGTACATCCTATAGTACTGACACATATCTTGTGCTGCATCCTCTTGATGATGCAGATTTAGGTGTTTCCCATCAGGCTCGTGGCTAGTCTTAGCCGGTTATTCAGTTAGCATTGGTGAGTCCTCATAGTTCGAGGATAGAATTTCATTCCAGTTGTATTGTTTATCTTTCCTTCAGATTGTCGAGTTAGTTGGGGTCTTATCCCATCAACTCTATAATTTAGTTTAGAGGCTTTCCATCATAGATAGTATTCGAGTCTCCTCTTTAGACTGTATTTCTTATTTGACTTGACTATACATATGCCTATGTTTCCAAACTTTCTTATTATGCTTCCGCTCATTTAATTGAATTGCCTGAGATATGCTATGACCAAGGGTTAGCTTGGGGTACTTGTGGCCCTGAGTCCATGTTGCACCCAGGGGGTAGCCTCAAGGCATGACAAACTTGGTATCAGAGACTCAAGTTTTGAGAGTCCTAGGATGTATGAAGGACACATCGAGTAGAGTCTCTTTCATGTGTGTGAAGCGCACCACACATATGAGAGGGAAGCTATGAGGTGTCTTAGAAAACTTCACTTCTTTCATGATCACATCATGTGATAGTGTTTAACTCTAATGTTCCTCTAATCCTTACCTTGTATGTTTCATATTATGCCTCCATGACGTGCTATGCCTCCCTGAGCCGCTTGGAATGCTGTCCCTCCAGTTCTGGCCCTCGAGGTCACGAATGCAGAGTTTCAGAATGTGATCCACCTATTATCTCAGACTATAGCTGCCCTAGCCAATTAATAGGATCTTGTTTCCGTTCACCCTCACGGTAGGGTGGTGGCCCGAGTTAGAGATTTTGTCCATATGAACCCACCAGAGTTTTGGGATTCAAAGGTAGGTGAAGACCCACTTAGTTTAGAGGATGAGGTGAAGAAGATCTTTAAGGTAATGCAGGTTGCCGGAGTTGAGAGTGTCGAGCTTGCGTCCTATCATCTGAAAGACGTAGCTCATATCTGGTTCACACAATGGAAGGAGGCTAGAGTTAGGGACGTGGTCCCTATGACATGGGAGTGCTTTGAGGGAGCTTTCCTTGACCGGTTCTTTCCACGAGAGTTGAGGCAAGCTAAGGTTGAGGAGTTCATGAACTTGAGACATGGATCTATAACTGTTCATGAGTACAACTTGAAGTTCACTCAGTTGTCTAGATATGCCCCCTCTATGGTAGCGGACCTACATGATCAGATGAGCAAGTTTATTTATGGGGTTTCAGATTTGGTGAAGAAGGAGTGTAGGTCTGCTATACTATTGGGTGATATGACTACTTCTAGGCTCATGACCCATGCTTACCAGATCGAGGGAGACAAGCTTAGGGAGATGGCTAGGGAGAACAAGAGGGCTAGATCCGAGGGTTCAGTTTTTGGCCATCAGAAGTCCAGTGGCGAACATCGCTCCTCATTTCAGAAGAAGTCATCAGGACATGTTCATTCTTCTGTTAGTGCTCTTACTCAGGCCCCCAAGCCCAGTCATGATCAGTCTGGCAGAGGTTCAGGTGCTTAGTCTCAGGGGAGTGTTGCCAAGGGACCTTCCTACCCCATCCGTGGCAAGTGTGGCAGGAATTACCCCGATGAGTATTTGGCTGGTAGAGAGGGTTGTTTTGGTTGTGGTCAAATTAGACATTATATCAGAGATTGCCCTTTAACTAGGAAAGGACAGGGAGGTAGGACTCAGTCTACCCCATCAGCTTCAGGAGGTCGACCAGCCTAGCAAGGCATAGATTCTAGTTCTGGTGGTCAGCGCCAGAACCATCTTTATGCCATGTCCTCCCATCAGGACCAGGAGAGCTCACCCGATGTGGTTACTAGTATATTGACAGTCTTCTCTATAGATATGTATGATTTATTGGACCCCAGCGCCTTCTTATCTTTCGTGACCCCTTATGTAGCATGCAAGTTCAAAAATTTCTCGGAGTCCCTCTCAAGCGGGAGATCAACTTTGGGATAGATATTCTTCCAGATATGAATCCTATCTCTATTCCTCCCTATAGGATGGCTCCCAGTGAACTTAAAGAGTTAAAGGATCAGTTGAAGGATCTTCTTGATAAGGGTTTTATCAGGCCTAGCATTTCTCTATGGGGTGCCCCGATTTCATTTGTTTGGAAGAAAGATGGTTCCCTCAGGATGTGTATTGACTACCGTCAATTGAACAAGGTCACAATCAAGAATAAGTATTCCATTCTTAGGATTGATGACTTGTTCGATCAGCTTCAGGGTGCTAATTATTTCTCTAAGATTGATTTTAGATCCGGATATCATCAGCTTTGTGTCAGAGAGTGTGATATTCCGAAGACAGCTTTCAGGACTCGGTATGGTCATTATGAGTTTATTGTTATGTCCTTTGGTCTGACGAATGCTCCTGCAACTTTTATGGATTTGATAAACTGTGTGTTCAAGTAGTATTTGTATATGTTTGTGATTGTTTTGATTGATGACATCCTTATCTACTCTCGGAGTGAGTAGGAGCATACGGACCACTTGAGGGTTGTTTTGCAAACTCTCAAGGATAGACAGTTGTTTGCTAAGTTTAGCAAGTGTGAGTTCTAGATGCAGTCTGTGGCTTTTCTAGGTCACATAGTGGCAGGGGATGGTATTTGTATGGATTCACAAAAGATTGAAGCAGTGAAGAACTGGACTAGACCTACTTCCTCGTCGAATATTCAGAGTTTCTTGGGTTTGGCTAGTTATTACAGGAGGTTTATGGAAGGGTTCTCTTTCATTGCTTCACCCTTGACTCGATTGACTCAGAAAAAGGTGAAATTCTAGTGGTCTGATTCGTGTGAGAAGAGTTTTCAGGAGTTCAAGACTAGGTTGACCACCGCTCCAGTGTTGACCTTACCCGAGGGTTTGGATGATTTTGTGGTTTACTATGATGCTTCTAGGATTCGTTTGGGTTGTGTTTTGATGTAGCATGGTAAGGTGATTGCTTATGCTTTGAGATAGCTTAAGACTCATGAGAAGAACTACCCTACTCGTGATCTTGAGTTAGCAGTCATGGTCTTTGCCTTGAAGATTTGGAGACATTACTTGTATGGGGTGCACGTGGATGTATTCACCTATCATAAAAGTCTTCAGTATGTGTTCACCCAGAAGGAATTGAATCTTTGTCAGAGGAGGTGGCTTTAGCTTCTGCAGGACTACATATGAGTGTGCTTTACCATCCGGGTAAGGCCAATGTTGTGGTTGATGCACTTAGTAGATTATCCATAGGGAGTTTATCTTCCATTGAGGAAGGGAAGAAGGAATTGGTTAAGGAGGTTCATAGGCTAGCTCGGTTGGGAGTTCGCTTTATGGACTCGATAGAAGGTGGTGTTGTTGTCCAGAATGGGTCTGAATCATCCTTGGTGGTGGAGGTGAAGGCAAAATAAGATAGTGATCCCATCTTGCTTCATCTTAAGGGTGAAGTCCATCAGCAAAGGGCAGAGGTTTTCTCCCAAGAGGGAGATGGTGTGCTTCGTTATCAGGGTCGATTATGTGTGCCAGATGTGGATGGGTTGTGACAGCAGATTTTGACCAAGGTTCACAATTCCAGATACTCCATTCATCCGGGTGCCACCAAGATGTACCGTGATCTACGGGAAGTATTTTGGTGGAATGGTATGAAGAGGAACATAGCCGAGTTTGTGGCTTAGTGTCCCAACTGTCAGCAAGTGAAAGTGGAGCATCAGTGACCGGGTGGCATGATTCAGGACATTGACCTTCCCACTTGGAAATAGGAAGCGATCAATATGGACTTCATTACAGGATTGCCTCATACTCGAAGGCAACATGATTCAATTTGGGTGATTGTCGACTGGATGACTAAGTCATCCCACTTCTTGGTTGTTAAGATTACGGATTCAGTGGATGATTATGCCAGGCTCTACATCCGGAGATAGTTTGATTGTATGGTGTTCCTTTGTCCATCATTTTCGATAGGGGTACTCAATTTACATCCCAGTTTTGGAAATTTCAGAGGGGTCTTGGTACTCAGGTGAAGCTTAGCACAACTTTTCACCCTCATAAATATGGCCAGGAAGAGTGTACCATTCAGACTTTGGAGGATATGTTGAGAGCGTGTGTGATTGATTTCAAAGGTAATTGGAATGATCACTTACCTCTTATCGAGTTTGCCTATAACAATAGCTTTCACTCTAGCATCCAGATGGCTCCTTATGAGATATTTTATAGTCGGAGATATAGATCCCCTATTGGTTGGTTTGAGGTAGGAGAGGCAGCTTTGATTGGCCCAGATTTAGTTCATGAGACTATGGAGAAAGTTCAGCTTATTAGGGAAAGTTTGAAGACCTCTCAGAGTCGACAGAAATCATATGCGGATGTGAGGAGAAGGGAATTGGAATTTGAAGTTGATGATTGGGTTTTTCTAAAAGTGTCACCCATGAAGGGTGTGATGAGGTTTGGCAAGAAAGGGAAGCTTAGTCCCCGCTATGTTGGTCCTTATCGGATTCTGAGGAGAGTTGGTAGTGTAGCTTATGAGTTGGACTTGCCTTCGAATTTGGAAGCGGTTCATCTGGTGTTCCATGTTTCCTTGTTGAAGAAGTGTGTGGGTGATCTGACCTTGATTGTTCCTTTGGAGGACATAGGTGTGAAGGATAGTCTCACTTACGAGGAAGTTCCTGTGGAGATACTTGATCATCAGATTCGGAGGTTGAGGAACAAAGAAGTCTCCTCGGTGAAAGTCCTTTGGAGGAATCAACTTGTGGAGAGTGCTACTTGGGAAGCGAAAGAGGCCATGAAGGCCAAATATCCCCATCTCTTTCCTTCCGACTCAGTTTCAACTTGAGGTAACAGTTTCCTCCTTAGTATGTTCCTCCGATCCTATTCCATCGGTTCCTTTCATGAGCTTAGCATGCATTCATGTTTTCAAAGTTGATTCAGTTATGTTTTAAGTTAAAAAGTTCAGTTTTCATATTTTCTCCTCGATCTCCATGTTTTTGATGTGGGTTGGGTTGTTATCTCTCTAGTTTTCCCTACTTAGTCTTCATTCGAGGACGAATGATCCTAAGGGGGAGATATTGTAACACCCCAGGATTTCATTTAGCGGTAAAACTTAGAGCTCAGAAAAAAATCTGTTGTTGTTGGTCGCCACTGGCATCGAAACTCCGACGGGACATGGTGCTGGTCGTAGGTTCCTCCAGTGGATCCTGAGCCAAGTTTCCTCAGCCCAATGGGTGGTCACGATGGGAGTCACGAGTGCGACGGCCCATGGAAACCCACCGTTGAAATGCCCCACCGACCTTTCCCTTCACCCCCTTCCCTCGACGGGCAACCCCACGGGTGTCGCAAGTGCGATGGGTCATGGGAGCTCATCATCGAAATATTCTAGAAGACCCCCAACCAAAGTACACCTCTGCCCGACGCCTTGGCCGATGGACCGTTATGGGCGCCCGTGAGGCGGCCCTTTTCCTGTAGTTTCTTATTTATGTCCCAGGGGCATTTTAGCCATTACCCACCCTTTTAACTCCTAAATGATGTCGTTTTGACTACTTTGAGAAGGGTTTCTACCCCATTTAGCCTAAGCTTCTCATTAAACTTCATTCATCCACCAAATTGGGAAAGTTCCCCTCCAAGCTCCAAGTCTCAAGCTCAAAGACCAAGTCTCCTAATCTTTTCAACTTCTTGTGGGTTAGCTTCCATCAAGGTATGTGGGTATTAAACAATGGGTTTACTTCACCTTGTGCCCAAAACCCCAATTCTTATTTTGAATTATGAACTTGTGAAATTATGGTTTTGATCTAAATTGGGGAAAACTTATGAAATTAGTTTCTATACTTAAATTCATGGTTTTTCATTGCTTATTTTATAATTTAATCATGATTCCTTCATTGGTTTTAAAAATCCCAAGTACTAAAGTTGACTTCTAGCATAATTCCATTGGATTGCATGTTTTCAAGAGAAATTTGACCTGATTAGATATCATGACCTTTTGTATTTATGAAATTGTATGCCTAATTCTTCAAGTATGAATTTAGAAAGGAAAAGTATGATCTGAATTATGGTTGTGACAAGTCTTCAGATGTATGAATTTGAATTGCATGGCATCAGATATGTCTTATTGCTTTTCAAACAGTTTTTACATCAGCTATGTCACCAGTATGATCATGTTTGGCATTAGATATGCCCCATCATTATATGAGATATAAGTATGTTTTGGGAGTAGTATTTAGCACCGAGTTGGACGGAGTGAGAGTACCCTTAGTCCCAAAACTAGGTGCCCCCATAGGCTTATAAGTCCCCTCTGTTGGGCATCAGATTTAGTGAGCATGCCACAGTCATGCCTTTATACCCTAGAAAGGTATATTGGGCCCTCCCGATGGGGCGTATACATGGGATTCTATGTAGCTCACATGGTCTATGTCGGTTAGAGAACCTCCTACGGAAATAGTTTATGATTTTTAATGTACTTGACACTTATTCAGATTTCTGACTCATTGTTTATGATTATGTTTACAGCTTATGGTATTTTATAGAGTCATTTGCATTTAGCCTTACCTTTAAAGCATGATTTCAATTGTTAAAGCATACTTAGCATGTTTTCATCATGTTCATGCATATCTCATATACTCGGTACATCCTATAGTACTGACGCATATCTTGCACTGCATCCTCTTGATGATGCAGATTCAGGTGTTTCCCAACAGGCTCGTGGCTAGTCGGAGCCAGGTATTCAGTCAGCATTGGTAGTTCTCATAGTTTGAGGACGGATTTTCATTCCAGTTGTATTGTTTATCTTTCCTTCAGATTATCGAGTTAGTTGGGGTCTTGTACCATCAACTCTATAAGTTGGTTTAAAGGCTTTTCAGACATAGATAGTATTCGAGTCTCCTCTTTAGACTATTTTTCTTATTTGACTTGACTATACATATGCCTATGTTTCCAAACTTTCCTATTATGCTTCCGCTCATTTAATTGAATTTCTTGAGATATGTTATGACCAAGGGTTAGCTTGGGGAACTTGTGGCCCCGAGTCTGTGTTGCACCCAGGGGGTAGCCTCGGGGTGTGACAAACTCATGACGGCCCATGGAAACCCGCCATCAAAAATCACCAGCGACCTTTCCCCTCGCCCCGTTCCCTCGATGGGCAACCCCACTGGCATTGCAGATGCAATGGTTTGTGGGATGTCGTCGTCAAAATGGTCCAGTAGACCCCAAATAAAGTACCCTCCCTACCCGATGCCTTGGCCAACGGGCCATCATGGGTGCGATGCCTGTTGGGTAGCCCGTGAGGTGGCCCTTTTCCTGCAGTTTCTTATTTAAGTCCCAGGGGCATTTTAGTTATTACTCACCCTTTTAACTCGTATATGATATCGTTTTGACTACTTTGAGAAGGTTTTCTACCATATTTAGCCTAAGCTTCTCATTCTACTTCATTCATCCACCAAATTGGGAAAAGTTCTCCTCCAAGCTCCAAGTCTCAAGCTCCAAGACCAAGTCTCTTAATCTTTTCAATTTCTTGTGGGTTAGCTTCCATCAAGGTATGTGGGTATTCAACAATGGGTTCCCTTCACCCTTGTACCCAAAACCCCAATTCTTATTTTGAATTATGAACTTGTGAAATTGGGGTTTTGATCTAAATTGGGGAAAACCTATGAAATCAGTTTCTATGCTTAAATTCAAGGTTTCTCATTACTTATTTTAGGATTTAATCATGATTCCTTCATTGGTTTTAAAAATCCCAAGTACTACAAGTTGACTTCTAGCATGATTCCATTGGATTGCATGTTTTCAAGTGGAATTTGACATGATTAGTTATCATGACCTTTTGTATTTATGAAATTGTATGCCTAATTCTTTAAGTATGAATTTAGAAAGGAAAAGTATGATTTGAATTATGGTTGTGACAAGTCTTCAGATGTATGAATTTGAATTGCATGGCATTATATATGTCTTATTGCTTTTCAAACAGTTTTGACATCAGCTATGTCACCAGTATGATCATGTTTGGCATTAGATATGCCCCATCATTATATGAGCTATAAGTATGTTTTTGGAGTAGTATTTAGCACCGAGTTGGAAGGGGTGAGAGTACCCTTAGTCCCAGAACTACGTGCCCCCATAAGCTTATAAGTCCCCTTTGTTGAGCATCAAATTCAGATTTTCCCAGAGAAATGACTAGCGGCAATGGTGGTGGAGTGGTGGAGATGGTTGGGTGAGAGGAGAAGAAGATTTTCAGATAAGTAGGAGGATTTGTGGAAGATTTTGGGAGAGAATTTTGAGAGTTGGAGAGAAAATATAGTGAAGGTGGTGAAAGAAGTGGAATATAAAGAGAAAAGAAGAAGAAAAATTAAGTCGGATCGTCTATGGGTCGGGTCGGTCAATGGGTTAGGTCAATAAAAATTCAAATTTACCTTTGGTACGCCACGATGTGCGATTTACACCAGCCTTGGTGCGGACCGCATATCATTTTGCAGATCACCTTTTTCTCCCTTGGGCTTGCCCAGGATTTTCTGGTTTGCCATGCAAATGAGGTGTGATGCGCACTTGGGCTCATGCAGACTGTATGGCCCAGCGCACGACACCTCAAATTTTTCAACTTCCTTCCAGCCACTCTGTTTTGGCTTGCGGTGAGCTGTGCGACACACATAATTGCTTTTGTGGTCCGCATAGTCCTTCGCACAGCCCATTTTCACCCCATTTTCACTTGTCCATTTTTCTGCTCCATGCATTCCTTAAAAACACACCAAAAAAATAATAGACAACCAAAATCAAGGTAAAGAAACTTGGGTTTCCTCCCAAGCATCGCTTGATTTAACGTCTCGGCTCAACGATACTACCTTAACTCAATCATTCTTTGGATTGGTGATGGTATCACTAGGTAGCATCTCTTTTATCCTCAGGTTCATTTGGGTCAAGAGGTGGTTCATTTGGGCCTCAAGATGCTTGATCGAGGCTGAGTGAGAGCTCACAGTTTGGTGAAGTGTTGAAACTTCACTCTTTATATCACTCACTCCCATATTTGTTGTATCCACCTTCTTGAGAACCGAGGACAACATGTCCTCTAGCTTGGAATGATCGAGATTGCTTGTGCTTGGTTGGTAGAGAGAGTCCTCTTTGTTTGGAGGTATATAGGGATTTGAGCTTCGAAAACGATCACCATCTTTGTCTCTATCCTGCCAATTTCCATCCATTTCCTTATCTCTTATCCAACCTTGGTTCTCCTCCCTCGGGCGATAATACCCGGGATGAGAACCCACCGATACAAAGCATAGTTTACCATCTATCACTGTCATCATCTCATCATCACTTGCTTTAATTTTTGGCGTACTCACAACATTCACCGTCTTAGCACCACCAACTCCCATTACATGCTTGGCCATCAAATCAATTTATGTCATCATTTTTGCCATTGTCTCATCTCGCTCCTCATCCTTTTTCCTAATCTCATTGGTCAAGATGGATAAGGGTGCTACTGAAGTTGGCACATCCACTTCTCTTGTATGCCAAGCTTGGTTGGTCTTGGTCATTCATTCTAATAAAGATGAGGCAATGGGAAATTGCATGTCCATGAAGGTGCCACCTCCAACGTTGTTAGCCATTGACTTATTCATAGAATTTAATGACTGATAGAAACTTTGGAGCAATACATTATCCGACAACCCATGGTTTGGACATAAGACAAGCTTCTTTTTTAACCTCAACCAAGCCTCATGTAGAGGCTCATTCTGGAGTTGCCTAAAGTTTGTAATCTCGTCTTTTAGCTGCATCATGCGAGATGGAGGAAAGAATCTTGAAGTTAATGCTTCAACCAACTCGGCCCAAGATGTTATAGACCCGTCTGGAAATTTCTCCAACCACGCCGTGGATTCCCCCGTCAAAAGAAAGGGGAATAGGCACAATCGAATGGATTCTTGGGAGATGTTTTGAATAATGTATGGTTGGCAAATCTCCACAAACTTTTGGATATGTCGGTTGGCATCTTCATGTACTGCTCCACCAAATAGGCCCTTCATTTGGATCAAGTAGAGCTGGTACTAGTCAGGTGAAAGACAACATTTCCCACCGTTGGGGGTAGGCAGATTGCACCCACACCCCCTTGCATTATAGGCTCAGCAACGTTGGCATATGAAGCCGTCAACCCTCTCATTTTCATTGGCCTTTCTCATAGTCTAGCCTTCTCAATCACAACACGAACAACAAACAAAAGTAAAAGAAACAAGCACTCTCAAAGTGACTACAAATCAACAATCAAAAATAGCTATCAACTCAAGTTCCCGACAATGGGGCCATTTTTAATAATCGCTCAAACGTACTCCCCAAAGATAGAGGTAACAACGATCATCAAGCAAAACACATTTATAAGTACCCAATAGGTGTCTGGGTCATACCCACAGAGACTTGGTGATAGCAATATGAAGATTGTATTCAAATGACTTAACAAGGAGAGTAAATGTTTAAAAACATGAAAGTAAAAGATTGAGGGAATTGGTATTCTGTCACAACAATCACAATTCGTAGAAATGCAAGAAAGTAAAATGGGTGTACCAAATTGAGTAGATGACTAGGGATGTGTATCCAACGGGGCTTTAATATGGGATAAGTGTTTGTCTATTCACACTTATTCTCACTCATTGACATCGGTAGCCTTGGTCATGGGTATGGTTGTTTATCTCTCGATCAACAACCATACATCTGATAATCCCAGTTAGAGCACTATCGGTTAAATCATTAAACAACCAAGATCAAGCTTGGGGAGGTTACACTATCTCTAGCTTAGACCCTTAAATGGGTGATTCCGTTGATATGAGCTATTTCTAGCCTCAAATCTGAATGGAGTCCTAAGCTTCCACTAATAATTTCACATCCAAAACTATGAAATTCTCTTTCAAGCAACAACATAGTCAAGTAATGAAAATTAATGTTTGCAACCATAAATTTTAGGATTCAAACTTGGTGAAACTACTAGACCCATGTCAAATAAGAAATTATAAGTAAGAATTAACAACACCCACACCCATTTGTCAATCACACATTATCAACACATCCCTAGACAATTGAAATTAGCTACTCATAATAAAGGAAAGAGATATACCAAATGGGTAAATCAAATTACTCTTCTTTCAAGTATAATCTCAAGTTCTAAGCTCAATTTGAGTACACAAATGGTTAACCAAGATTTGGAAGAGAGAATGGACTGAAACTCTCTTCTTCTTCTTAGAGAGGAAAACTTGTTCTCCAAGCTAAAATTACTTGTCAATATTCAGAGCTGAAGGATCTTTTTACAATTGTGCCTAAATTGGCTTTTTATACTTTCCCAAAATGTCACTAATTTCCTGGACAAAATTATCCTTCAAGTGGCATACGACGCGACGTATGGTTTGCACGTCATGATGTGCGCATCGCACACCATCTTTAGTTTTACCAGTGAATTCAGCTAATATTTGAGGCTTCGTGTGAAGGAGGTGCGGTTTGCACCATGAGTTGTACGTGTCGCACAGCGACAGTATCCCTTTGCAGGTTTTTCAATGACTTTTGTGGTTCTATGCGGTGTAGGTGCATTCCGCACCACAGCTTGTGCGTGTCGCACGGGCACCGCATATTAGGGCTGAATCTCCATCTTTTCCGATCACTTCACACTTCACTCATTTTAAGCTCTTTTTGGGTCCATTCCTTGTTTTCCATCATTGATCAAAAGTACCTGCATAGACATAAGTAAAGGCCATGAGAACCTTAAAATCTATTCAAAATATAGCAATAATTCATGGATAAAATCTCAATAAGTTGGTAAATTACCAACTTATCAGATACTAGGCATGCATATCATGCTTGGTCTCCCAGGTTGTCGGTTTCCCAGTGACGATGTCTCCACTAAACCGTAACTACCGGAATCTCTCTAGACCTCAATTGCCTAACATCCTAAGCTAAAATGGCTATTGGCTTCTCCTCAAAAGTCAAATGATCATCGAATTTAACCGAATCCCACTGAAGCACATGAGTCTCATTTTGAATATAACAACGGAGCATCGATATATGGAAAACCAGATGAATGGAAGAAAAGGCTGAAGGAAAGGCTAACACATAAGCAACATCACCCACTCACTGAAGAATCTCACATGGCCCAATATACCTAGGGCTAATCTTACCCCTCCTTTCGAACCTCACCTCGCCCTTCATGGGCGACACACAGAGGAACATATGGTCACCAACCCCAAACTTTAAGGCATGATGCCTATGGTCAGCATAATTCTTCTGTCTACTCTGAGCTGCCTGAAGTCTATCTTGAATCAACTGAACACTATCCAAAGAATCACGCAACAAATCTGTACTCTATGGCCTAGCCTCGAAAGTATCAAATTACCCAATAGGAGACCTACATCGCCTACCATACAACGCCTAAAAAATGGAGCCATCTTAATACTTGAATGGTAACTATTATTATAAGCAAACTCCGCCAAGGCTAGAAATTGGTCCCACTGACCTCCAAAATCCAAAACACATGCATGGAGAATGTCCTCAAGAATTTGAATAGTCTGCTCAGACTGGCCATCAGTCTGCAGGTGACACACCATGCTAAGATTAACTCGAGAATCTAACTCTGCCTGAAATTCCCTCCAAAAGTGAGAAGTGAACTGCGTACCTCTATTTGAAATAATGGACACTAGAACACCATCCAGACGTACTATATCTCGCATGTAAATCTGAGCTAACCTCTTAGCACTGAAGGAAGACTGAATGGGTAGAAAGTGAGCAGACTTAGTCAACCAGTCCACAATGACCCAAATGCTATCAAAACCACGAGAAGTACGCAGTAAGCCAACTATGAATTCCATGGTAATCTGCTCCCACTTACACTTGGGAATAGGCAAACTCCAAAGCAAACCACCAGGTCTCATATGCTTGAACTTCACTTGTTGACAGTTTAAGCACTGAGATACAAACTCTACTATATCCCTCTTCACCCCTCTCCACCAATAATGCTATATCAAGTCCCTATACATCTTAGCTGCCCCAAGATGAATGGAATATCTAGAGGAATGAGCCTTCTGTAATCTCAACTGAATCAAGTCACTAACCCTCAAAACACAGATATAACCCTCAAATCTCAAGACACCCTCTGAATCTAAGGTGGCCCTACTGGACTCACCACTTAACACCTGATCTCGGAGCTCACAAAGTCGACTGTCCTCAAACTGGTGCTCTCGAATATGCTCCCACACATAGACTGAGCCTCAACTCAGGCAAGAGTTCTCTCTTAGTTTGAAATGTCAAGTCAAACCAACCTATTGTCTAAAGACTGAATGTCCAAAGCCAAAGGCCTCTCAGAAACTGATAGGAAGGCTAAACTACCCATACTCATCGCCTTCTAACTCAAGGCAACTTCTACCATATTTTCCTTGCTCAGATGATAAAGAAAGAGAGATCATAGTCCTTCAGCAACTCTAGATATGTCAACTGCCTCAAATTAAGATCCTTCTGGCTCAAAATATACTGTAGGCTATGATGGTTGATGAATATCTCACAATGAACACCATATAGGTAATGCCTCCAATATTGGAGCTATAGTCAACAAGGTCTTGAGCTTCAGAAATCTTACATTGCACTCATCGGACCACTGAAATGGGTCATCCTTCCTAGTTAGTCTAGTCAATGGTGCTACAATAGAAGAGAATCCCTCAACAAACTATTTGTAATAACTAGCCAATCCAATGAAACTGCGAACCTCGGTATGAGAAGTGGGCCTAGCCCAATCACGGACTACCTCAATCTTTGCCAGGTCGACCATATCCCATCCTTGGACACCATGTGCCCCAAGAATGCCACAGACTCAAGAAAGAACTCACACTTCTAAAACTTAGCATAAGCCGCTGATCTCTCAAAGTCTGGAGCATAATCCTCAAATACTGCTCGTGCTCTTCTCTACTCCTCGAGTATACAAGAATGTCATCAATGAAGACTATCTTGAAAGAGTCCAAATAAGGCCTGAACACGCAGTTCATCAAGTGCATGAATGTGGATGGGGCATTGGTCAACCCAAAAGACATCACCAGAAACTCATAATGGTCGTAGCGAGTCCTGAAGGCTATATTAGGGATGTCCGCCACCAAAATCCTCAACTGATGGTAACCAGATCTCATGTCAATCTTAGAAAAAATGGATGCACCCTGAAGTTGATCAAACAAGTCATCAATGTGCGATATCGAATACTTATTCTTAATAGTCACCTTATTAACCTGCCAGTAATCAATACACATACGCATAATGTCATCTTTCTTCTTTACAAAAAGGATAGAAGCACCCCATAGAGAAACACTCAGCCGAATCAAACCCTTACCTAGTAGGTCCTGAAGCTTAACACTAAGCTCCCTCAACACATCAAGAGCCATATGGTAGGGTAGAATAGAAATGGGCTTGGTGCCCAGCTCAACATCAACAACAAAGTCTATATCACGCTCATATGAGACGCCAGGTAAGTCAGTAGGAAGGATATCAGAAAAATCCTAAACTACAAGAATGGAATCAAGAGAAGGAACCTCGACACTAACATCACAGACATAATAAAGGTAAGCTAGACATACTTTTGACACCAAAATCCTATCCCAAATATAAGAAATAATCCCCATTGGCATATGAAGAGAATCCTACCACACAACCAGGGGCATACTAGGCATATCCAAGGTAAAAGTCTTGGTGAAGCAATCCAAGACCGCATGATATGGAGATAACTAGTCCATGCCCAAAATAGCATCAAAATCTAATATATCAAGCATAGTAAGATCCACACTAGTGTCCCACTCCCGAATAGTCACCACACAAGTTCTAAATACCCGATCTACTACTAAAAAATCACCCATGGGAGTAGCTATATGCAACGACATAGGCAATCCCAATTGAGAAGAAAAGTATACAAATATATATGAATAAGTAAAGCCTAGATCAAATAAGATAGACGCTAGCTAGTGGCATACTGAAATCATACCTGCTATTACCGAGTCTGATGCCTCTGCCTCTGTCCTCCCCAAAATGGCCTACAACTGACTGCGCTCACCTTTGGGTTGAGTGCCTGCATGACCACTGGTCCTACCCGGTTGATCTTAACCACGAGCACCTGCTACTTTGAGATCCTCCTCTACCACTCTGAGTACCACCTCTAGCCGGTGGTGCCACTACCCTAAGAGGCTGGGCAGCTGCTGAAGGCTCAGCCATCTCGCGCCAGCGATAATCTCTAGCATAGTGAACAAAATCCCCACACTCATAACAACCTTAGGGGGCCTTGCTCTGCTGTGAAGTACAAACTAAACTAGAACGGCCATCATAGCCTAAAGACCCAGAATATAAACCCCTCAAATACTAATCGGAGCTCTGACCACTGTACCCTGTCTGGCTACTACTACTAGAAAGCTGAAGTAAGGCCTGAATGGGACTAGTAGGCTAGAAGTACCTCTGTTGTTGACCTCTACCAAAGGAGCCCCTACCATAAAACTAGGAACCACTATAGCTACCCTGGTGTCAGGGCCTCTTATCGCTGCCCCTGTGGGCCTCGTGATGAATAAACTCAATGGTATGGGCATGATCAACCACCTCTAGAATAGACTGGCCTGAAGACACCATATTCTCTATAGCTAAGTGAAGCTGAAACCTAAACCCTCTGATGAAGCACCACACTCTCTCATTCTCGATAGGCAGAATCATAGTGGCATGTTTGGATAACTCATGGAACCTCAAATCATACTCCACCATACTCATAGAACCTTGCTCCAGCCTCATAAATGCATCCCGTAGTCTCTCATGCTTACTGCGAGCCATGTACTTCCCCAAGAAAGTTTGGAGAGCTGTGCCTAAGTCAAAAAAGAGGACCCAGATGGCCTACTCTCTGAATATACTCTCCATCACTGTCTCTCTGAACCATCAAGCTGAAATACAATATAGTTTACCCCGTGAGAATATACTAAACCAAGGTTATACAACCTCTCTTGGCAACTGGCAAGAAACTCATACGCATCCTTTCCTGGAGCACCATAAAACCTCGGCGGGGCTAATCTAAGAAATTGACCTAATATTTTCTACTCCTCAGAAGTCATAATTGGCTGAGCTATTGTCGATTGGTCAACTAACGGAACTGGTGGTACCTCAGCATGGGGAGCTGCAGTAGCAAGATGCACCCCTATACCCTGCATACCCTATACTACTCCCTAGGCTAAAGTCTAAGGTAGGCCTCCCAAAGCACTCAATAATGGAGCTAAAGCATCCTAAAGTGCCGGTAAAACTATAGGTTCAGGTGGAGGCTGGGCTGGTCCCTACCCCACTAGCTGCTACAGTGGTGTATCATGTGGCACTTACTGTGGAGCAATCTCAGGCTCCTGATCAAATATAGGCTCAGGTGATGGCTCTCTGGCCTAGCCCTGAGATGGTGCTGCAGCTCGTGCCTGACCTCCACCTCTGGGTTGACCTCTACATCTGCCCTAGGTAGGGCCCTTACTATCGATACGGGGGCCTCACCTTCGGCCGTTGTGTCTCTCATCCTAACAATCTGAGAAATAATGAAACAAACATCATTTAGAACTTGATAGAAGTCAGAAACGCACGATGGAGAATCAAAAGATGGAATGTTTCCTAAGAATGCCTTATAGCCTCTTGCTGATAGGAAACGGATGTCATCATACTGATCCATGAGACTTTACCGGACACTTGATCTTGTACCAATAATACTGGCAAACCTTGGGCTCTGATACCAATCTATCACAACCCAATTTCTCAGGCTGTGATATCACCTACTATATCCCAAGGGTAGGTAAGCTGAAACCCTTAGCCCAGAACAGCCAGTAGCGGGCTAGTACAAAACACAATATCAAGCAGAATGAGCAAATACACGATAGAGATAAAAAAGCAAAAATAGAATAAAGTGGAAATAAGGAGTAAGTCATACAAAAAAACCCCAAAACCTGGTATCAGTCAGTATAAATGCTACTATAACATAAGGAATACTAGATAGATATGAATATACATAATAGTCTTTGGATATATAAAAAGGGAACTAATCCCAAAATAGAGGGAGACAAGTCCGCTCCGGACGCCAGAAGCTCACCCGAGATCTCCAAATCAAACTCCACACCAGGACAGCGACAATTGTGATAACTCATGCTAGGGTATGCATCAGGGAAAAAGATGTAGAAGTGTAGCAAAAATACCAAAACACGTGGTACCCAGTAGGCATCATAGGCTGACTGAGCTCAAATAAGATGAAGGCATAGAAAGTGCGAATAAACTAAAAAGGAGAAGCAGAGGGAATCAATATAAGGACATAGGTCACAGCTAGAAATAATGAGGTAGAAAAATAAAGAGCTAAGAGAAACATAAAATATGAAAAGTAAGGCAACGTGAAGTAAAGTAAAGTAAAATAGTCTAGCTACAATCTAACCAAGCCCTCATAAGCCCATAAGGTACACAGAAACAAAGAATAACCTAACTGGGCCTCTATAAGCCTGGAAGACAGAACCAGCAAATAATAGACCCACCTGGACCCCCCATAAGTCCAGAGGATAGAAACAACAGACAATAGTGACTAATAATCAACCAAATAGGGTAATGCAGGTGGAACCATGCCATGATATGCCATATGATTCGTGCTAAGTGCCAATAGTATCATATACTCATCTTCCAGTCGTAGCTTGCAAAGGCAGGACCCATGAGGGACTCGCAAAATCCGTATATTAATTCCAAACTATATCTCAATGACCATGCCATAAGAATAATCAATAAAACCACCCAGAACACTTTCCCTCGGACATGCAAGTTTTAAATATCTGTAAAACCACCCAGAACACTTTCCCTTGGGCATGCAAATTTATTTCAAAATAATACTTCATAAAACATACCATGTTTTCCTGTAAGAAGGTCAAGTACCAAAACCGTTCTAAAAAATCCATTTCGGAAATCGAAAACAAAGTTATAAATCTAGTCTCTCATATGCCATGAGAAAAAAACCATAATACAAGAACATAAGAATAATCAAGTCTAGTTAATTCGCACCAGAACAAATAATTCCACAACTCAAGGATAAGGTCAACATTCTAGAAATAACACCTAAAAGAACCAAACTCTTAACCACCTCCTACAGAAACTTACTCCAAGGCAACAAGTACCCCAAATCTAACTAACTCAGGTAATTCATACTAAACTGGCTAAAAGAATAAACGAGCCAAAAAGAGTTAAGGAATAGGTAGACTGACCTAAGGTCCAGTAATTCCAATGCATACGGCCTCGGGCCCATAAATATATAATTATGAATAAACCTATCTCGAGAACTACCAGAAATTCTATATGAAATATACCTAAATTAACAACCCCAACACCCCAAGGCAGACTAACTAAGCTAAGGCAAGCAAGGATTTATCATTAAATACAAGTAATGGTGCTACACCTGCTACGCTAAGACCTACATGTACAAGCAAGGGTAATACTAAGGTTCCCAATCTTTGATTCTAAGATAAAACCCTAAATCGAATATGTGAATCAAAATCCTTTTATAATCACTATTCAATCCATAAATTCCCACTAACAATTAGCACAAACCATACAATCATCTTATACGAGCTAAGTCTAAAAGTAAGTAAGTCGTAGCCTACCTCAAAGCCAATCATGTGGGATCATACCCACTAGACCAGAGCTTTTCCTTTCCATAAAGCCTTCGACTGTTGCCACACTATCATAATGATAATCTACTCATCAAAATACGAACAATGATACCTATATTGCAATTTAATAATTCGAGTCAAAAATCGAGTAAAACAATCACCCATGGGGCCTGCATGTGAATTTCAAAAATTAAGCCAGGGAAAGTGTCCCTCATAGGACAAGAATTATATGATCAAACTTAAAAATGAGCCCAAATCACTCCCTAAACCCCACGAATAAATTAAGAATCAACCAAAGAATTTAATGGAAATTAAGAATCAAAAACTTATAATTGATGATGGTAATCGACCACAGACCAGTATTAATTACCCTAACTAGCCTAAAGTTATCCCACACTAAAATTTGGTGCTTAGATCTCAATAGAAATGGAGGAATTAGGTTGGAATATTTGAAAAACAAAGGAGAAAGCAATATATACTGCCAGTGGTCCTTCATTTGTGAAGGACCCTACGCAGTTGCGATGACCACTCTAGTTAGACCACCATGATCATTGTGGTCCAGCCATGCAGTCGCGAAGAGTAAATGGGTGTTGAATCCACATGCCCTTCATTGCGATTGTGTGACGGAGACCTCACAGTCGCGATGC
Source organism: Jaltomata sinuosa (assembly GCA_003996215.1). Classification (NCBI taxonomy): domain Eukaryota; kingdom Viridiplantae; phylum Streptophyta; class Magnoliopsida; order Solanales; family Solanaceae; genus Jaltomata; species Jaltomata sinuosa. The sequence goes on along the minus strand of QJPP01001745.1, from coordinate 168,314 downwards.
CCAAAAAGGCAAACCATCATAATCACGTGACCTTTCTCATGGTCGCGACTAAGGTCTAAGACTTGCACCTGCAACAACAACCAGTAGTTTTCTCAAGTTTGAAAAGTCACCAGATGGACCCTCGGGATTCATCTGCGACCCCGTGCATGTAAACAAACTATGCTACTCTACTTGAAATGATATTCTGGACTCAATAAAATTGATAAAATTCCTAATGGAGATTGATTTAACAAAAAGTAGGCCCCACACCCAAAAACCAACTTTTTACCAAAACAAACCCAATAACCCAGAATGAGTTCAGAAGCCTTAGGACCCAAACAAAAGGTCTCTCTAGACAAAAGTCAACATTCCAGAGCTAATAGCATTAATGAAATTCTCATCCAAGACCGTCTTCTCTGAATATTGACCAAAGTCAACTCTTCTCACTTTAAGAGTTTTAAAATAGGGAAATAGGCTTAAAAACACAAACAAACTGCCCGAGAACCAAACCGCCAGTCTCGACAAGTCATAAATGACCTGTAGCCGCTGTAGGAAGGCTCAAAACATAAAAAATAAACAAAAACAAAGAAAATGACCTTGAGGGTCATTGCATAGTATTACTTGATCGATATGCAATTCTCATTGAATCACTTAGTTTATCCTTAGTAATTCACAGAATGGATTGATCGATCTTCATTTTTTGTTAAATCACTTGATTTGTCCATAATAATTCATAGAGTGGATTGATCGGTCTTCAATTGATATTGAATCACTAAGCTTTACTTAATAATAATATAATGGTTTGGCCGAGCTTCAATTGTCATTAAATCACTTAGTTTATCCTTAATAATGATAGTATTACTTGATTTGTAATGACCCTTGTGATTATTTCCCCCTTTTGTGCAATTTTACTATTTTGACCATTTCATAGCTTCTACACTATTTTTGTGACTTGCTGGGATGGGTGGTGTTGTTTCCGAGGTGTTCTATTGAGTTTTAGAAGTGATTCCCTATTTTGGAGCTTTTAAAATTGAAATGGTTGACTTTGGTCAATATTCTTAGTAAACGGGCTCAAATGAGAATTCCATTAGCATAATTACCTCTGAAACGTGGATATTGGAATAGTGAGACCTTTGGTTCAGGTCCAACACTTCCGGACTCATTTTGGGCATTTGGGTGAATTTTGGTAATTTTGGTTAAAGTATTAACTTTGGTTAATATTTTATCAAAATGACCTCCGTTAGTCATTTTGTTGATTTCATTGAGTTTGAAATGTCATTTCCAATTGAGTATCATATTTTTTTTATGTTAACAAAACTTCGAATAAATCCTGGGGTTCCGTTCAGATACTTAGAAGTTGGTTGAAGTTGCTTATGCAGCTGGTGCTGGTGGAGCCACTTTTTTGGAGTTTGGCTTGCACCCGAAAAGCCGCTCCTTTGGTGAGAAGATGCACCAATGATGGCTGGTGATGTCAGCGGATCTCGCTCATGTGGAGCTTGGCCCACTCCTATGGACCTGGTCATTCATAGAATGGGTCGCTCTTGTGAAGAGTGCATTGTGCACCCATCCCCACTCTTGCAACATTTTGTCACCGTTGTGAGCTCGCGCTTATGGGATTTAGCTTTCTCATGTAGAGCTTGAGGAGATAGATGGTATCCGCTCTTATGGATATTAGTCCATTCCATTAGCGTCGCACCTACGGCTAAAGTTTCACAGCAGCAATAATCTCTGACCCTTTTAAGGGTCTTCTCCTTCACTATTTTTCCAAGTTTAAATTATTTCCATTAAAGTTGTAAGCTCAAGTAGGGGTGTTCCTCATAATTTCTTGCCAATTCCATGAGCTGGTGAGTTAATTATCTTCCCGCTATGCTCTATTACCCATCCTAGCGTTAATTTAGTGTTTTATTTGCAATTTGAGTATTAAATTCCTTGATTTTCCCTCCATTATAGTTAACTTTTTGTACCATTTAAGGTCTGAATTGGATTCCATCTTTTCCCTCCTTTTGGGCATGTTATCCTTACCTCATTGGGGAGGTAATTACAGAATTAATTCCCATTTTTATTGATGGGCTCCGAGGGTCAATTTTTGACACAATTTTTGGCCAAAATTTCAAAATACTAATATGAGTATCATTAGTTTTGTATTGACGTGTAAATTATATTTTTGATAGCGTGGAAGCAATCCAAGGCACTGCATAAGGGGAAAGCTCTTGAGTAACAGTTTATAGTTTCTGTTCGGTTGAGAGGTAGGTTACGGTTTCCTTTTTTTAGACTTAGCTCAGTTAGATAATATATTTTATAAGTTTTATAATTGTTAGGGTAAATTTCTAGGTAGAGTTAGGTTATGATGATTTTCTGAGTAAATGGTCTATTTTGGGGACCTTAGAATAGTATACATTCATAAGCCTCAGTTTAGGTTGCTTGCTAGCATGTTAGGATTAGATTAGAGAATCCTTAGTTATGCTTAGGGAGGTTTTTGTGGTAGAATAGATTCCTTTAATCAGTTTTTGTTGTTATCGCTTATTCGTTTTCATAGTATTTGTCCTATTACGAGATTATGGGCCCCAGGCCGTGGTTTTAGACTAGTTGGACTCTAAGTTAGTGTGACTTGTTTAAAGGGTGGTTTTATCCTATTTTGTTCATACATATATGTATATATATACTTGTGTTGGCACATATACATTTGTACATACAAACATATGGTTTATGGTACGTTTAGAGTAAATACTGGCTTCAGTTTTTAAGAGGAAATTGTACCACCTCTACTATGGTTTCGGATTACAGAAAGGCTTGTATGATATTATCATTGATATTCTAATTTAGAAAGGTTGTATAACTTTTACACTCGGTTTGAGGGACCTTTTCTCAGTTTACTATATTACATATGTTGATGAGCTCTAACAGCTAGTGAGATTACTTTGGGTTTTTACTTTATTGCGTATGTTGATGAGCTTCGACGGACTGAGGTATCAGTTTGGGTTTTATTTTTTTGCATTGGCCACATATTGCATTGCATCATCCCACATCACACGACATATTCATGTATACCTATATTGCCTATATTATTATTACTATTATGATTATTAGTGTTATTATTTTCACCTTATCCTTGCTATGTTTGAGGATTCGAGGTTAGTTCCAGTATATATAGTTGATAAGTTGGTAATTTACCAACTTATTAGGCTCTTAAGCATGAATTATTATCTCAATCTTGTGCTTTTAGAAGAATTTTATGCCTTTGTTCTCTTAAATGCAGGAATTTGTGTGAATTGAAGATAGAAAAGGATTTGAACCCAAATTGCCAATGAAATAAAGCCAAGTCGAGAGAAGAACTGAAAAGAAGCATTCTGATGAGAACATGCACTGAACATGCGTGCAGCAAGTCCACACCTGCATTTTACAGGTGACGCATATAAGGCAACTTGGACACTGTCCAGGATTATAGGCACCTGCATGCCGCAGGTCCTCTTATACTGCTGCAGATGCTAATGCATGTGAGCCGCAAGTCACCCAAGGGGTAAAATTATCCAGAATTCATTTGCGTATTTAGGAAGATTCCAATAACGATTTTGGGATCTATACAAGGAATATTACACCTAGTTTTCCCCAATTTGTATATTATAGAGAGTACACTTGAAGAAGTACAACTCTTAGCATCTTCTTCTTCTAGAATTGTAAAAACACGATTTTTGAATGTTGAAAAGCTTGGAATTGATATTAATTTATCATTATGAATGGATTGAGGAACCCCTTTATGGTATAATTTCTCTTTCCGTGAGTATGAGTAGCTAATTTCTCTTCTAGGGGTGTGTGTAAATGATGGGTGTTAAGTATTGATTGGGTATTGACTCTTTGGTCTTAGAGTAGATTTAATAAGCATGGATCTATTGAATTCTCCATCACTGTTTTGAGCTTGGGTAAAGAGAGGAGACCATTAATTCTTGCCCATTTCTTGAGATACCAAGGTGAATCCCTTCCCCTCGTCTTTCAATTATGCATTGATGTTTAATTCTGTGTTCCATTTCCATTTTGGACTCCTAATTGTGTGATTAATCCTTAGATCAAAGTGACATGTTTCGGAGCACTTGAGGTCTGAATTCTTTTCCAATTATGCCCAAATTTGGGGCATGCACCCCATATCTCGTTGGGAGCATAATTATAAATTTTGTTTTTTGTTTCATTATGTAACGACCTGTTCCATCATTATGGGTAAACCATTCATGTGAAATTTTGGGTTAGAAAACTTTCGGTTTTGGGAGTTAGAAATTTGGGCTAGGCTAGTTTCGGACGAATTCTGAGTGAGTTATGGTCTAGGGAAATCCGGGTGAGGATTGGGTAATATATATTATGTTGAGCTAGTTTTTCCATTAGCTAAGGCATTAAGGATTCCAGGGGACTTTTCAAAAGTGAATTCGGGTGATAGAACTCTCGGTATCAAAGTTGATGTGAAGGGGTTGTTTCAAAATGTCAGGATTTGAAGTGTGCTGTAATATGGGCACTTTTGGGGGATTTTTTGAGTTTCTGTTCTGTGTCAACCGCTATAGTGGTTGAAACCGCGCTACAGCAATGATTGCTATAGCAGAGAAATTCTCGCTATAGCAGAAGTCAATGTCGGTCAGAACTTCCATAGCGGTCGAGTCTACTACGGTGGCACTGCTATATTGGTGTATGGACCGCTATAGAGGAATTAGTCGCAGTAAATGCAGAAACTTCCCTAAAAACATTTTAAAATTCTCAAGAATGTTTAGGGGAAGGGCATAGGCGAAGGAAGGTGATTTTTATTGATTTTCCACCAAACTCCATCGAAAAGGTAAGGATTTTGTTCCCCACTTCCGTATTTTGATTTCCAGACCTTAGAAACGGTAATTTTGGGGTTGGGGGAAGGTTTGGATTGACCTAGGATGGTAGAATTCGGTGGAAAAAAGGGATTCTAGGTTGTAGAATTCTTGGGTTATAATTATTATTCCTTATTCATGATTAAAACACCATTATTTGCTTCCTATACCCGTAAAATGGTAGTTTTTAGGTGAATTAATGGTGGGAAAGCCCAGGGGATGGGTGGAATCATTATGGTTTGGCCTGGGGATTAGGATTTGAGTATAATATAGGTAATTATAGCCATTGGACTAATTTTGGTATGTTTTGTAAACATTGTTAGACCAAGAACAAGCGAAGGCTTCGAAAAATAGGAAGGCTCTGACCCAACAGAGTTTTCAAGCTATTCGAGGTTGATGATGGTTATTGTCTTTCCAAATGCAATGTGTGTGCATGTAACTTTAGCTTAGTAATGTATATGGTTTACATGTTTAAGGAATAGAATTAGGAATGTCTAAGTATCTGGGTGTCAATTATGTGAAATGAACTTGTTTGTTTGCTTGTTCGTTTACAAGTGTAATGTTGTTCATTATTTATTGACCTGTTGGATTGTGTGTGACATTTGATTAGCTCGGGTACCATGCCCGGTATGGGATACATATCGGTTGGCTTGGGTACCATACCTGGTATAATATACTTATTGGTTGGCTCTGGTACCACGCCTGGTACAGGTTTTATAATGGTTGGCTCAGGTACCACGCTTGGTATGGGTTTATTTATATTATTGATTGCATTTGTCGATTGTTCCATGAGTGGACCGGGTTGTTTATTAAAACTGTAATTGTGCATATTGGTCTATGAGAGGCCGGGTAATTGTGCTTAAAGGTGGGGTTGGTCCTTGTGTAGACCGGGAATTGCATGTTAAAAACTTAGGTGTTATTATAGGGATCCTTGGTTGGTCGGGATTGCTTAAAGTGGGTGTATGCTTACTTGTCATTGCTATTGTTGTAATGGTTGGGGAACTGTTCCATGTAGTTGGTCAGTTAGAGGTTGTTGGCTTGTTACTACATCTTTGTACTGCTTACTTAGTTTTGGTTTATTGTTCATATATTGTTTATTGGAGTTGGACGATGATCCTACAAGTACACTGTAGTTGTGTACTGATTCTGCACTTGCTTTCTTTTTATGAGTACAAGACATCTTTTGGTGGCTGCTACACGACCTCAATTATAGTCCCCGCATTTCCAAATACCAAGGGTGAGATACTTCTTTCGGGCTACCATGGTTTCCTCTAGTTTAGTTTCTAGTCCATTTTTTTCTAACTTAAACTCTTGTTTTTGGAGTTGCATCCCCGTTCTTCAGATAATGGTAGATGTCTTGGTACCACAACTTTCAGATTCTAGGGGTAGTTTTCTGCAGGATATTGCTATTAGTATTGTTTTGGCTATGGATGCTAGTTTATTCTAATGCAATTGATTTTGAGTTGTTAGTCTTACTAAGTTTTGGGTTGATTATTGATTTTCTCATCCGGGTGTTTGGGAAGGTGCCACTCGCGATGGGTTGGATCATGACAAAGATGGTATTAGAGCCTTAGGTTCGTTGATCTTGTCATACAAAAATGGGTCTAGTAGAGTCTTGCGGAATGGTACGGACACATCTGTACTTTTTTTCGAGAGGCTATAGGACTTTAGGAAACTATCTCTTCCTTCTTCCTTCGTATTATAACTTGATTCCAATTGATATCTGGTGATACAAATTGGTATCTAACTTCTTTCACTCTTATGTTCCCAGATGCTTAACACAAGGCATAATCAAGCGAGAGCGGCATAATAAAGTGAGAGCGGTGGTTCCGATGGCGGAACCAGCAATCAGAGGGTGAGGAAGGGGTAAGGTCAGAGGCACAGGAATAGCAACACCCACCATGGGTGGAGCTCAGTCAACTGCAGAGCCAAGGGAGGCAACCCCTCCCCAAACCCAGGATCCTGTTGAGGAGGAAGTTAAGGCTATTTTTGAAGAGGGCGCGGAACAGGAGGAGGCAGCACCGGATAGAGGTGCAGGCCTTCCCCCTATATCACCCAAGGCATTTCAGCAAGTATGGGCCTTTCTGAGTAGGCTAGTAGGTGCGGAGCCACCCCCACTGGTACAAAAGATTAGGTTATGGGCACTCAACCAGCTGTCACAACAGCTCCCAGGATGGATGTGACATCGGGCACTGATGACTTCTTTCGTCCGATGCTAGGCCCTGTTATGACTGGGAATGAGCATGAGATGCTGACCAAATTTTTGAAACTGAAACCTCCGGCATTTTAGGGTACTGAGAAAGAGGATGCATTTGAGTTTATTCTGGACTGCTATGAGAGGCTACATAAGTTGGGCATTGTGCAGTAGCATAGGGTGGAGTTTGTCACATTTTAGCTTCAAGGTGATGCCAAGAAGTGGTGGAGAGCTTATGTAGAATATTAACCATCAACTTTGCCTCCAATGACCTGGGCATAGTTCTTGCTCTGTTCTTGGAGAAGTATGTTCCTCTCACCTTGAGGGATTGTAAGAAGGATGAGTTTCTGGCGTTGAGCAGGGTAATATGTCAGTTTCAGCCTATGAGGCCAAATTTCATGCCTTGTCATGTTATGCTACTCAGCTTTTGGGTACTGAGGAGTAGAGGATTCATCTATATGTGAAGGGCCTGAATACTGAGTTACATGTTTTGTCTGTGCATATGACCTCGGCAGGGAAGAGTTTCAATGAGGTGACAGATTACGTAAAGAAATTAAAGGGGGTCAGGCAGGTTAGGAAGGCTAAGGTGTTAGCCAAGAAGTACCGAAATAAAGGTAATTTTAGTGTTTCTTACTCCAGGGGTCACAACCAACAAGTATATTCTGCTCGTCCTATTCAGTCAGTGCTGCCAGCTTCTGTAGGCGGTCATCCTGGAATTAGTCAGCAGTTTTTAGCTTCTAGAGGCCAGGGGGCTTCCTATACTTCTACTAGCAGGCCTACTCTTGATCGCATGTGTTTTCATTGTGGGGACTTGGGTCACTTCAAGAGGGAGTGCCCTTATAGGCAGGTAAGAAATCAGACTCAGCAGCAGACTAAGGTTGTGGTTTCGATAGGTGGAGGTGGTTATGGCAGGGGTCATCCACAGGGTGGGTGAGGTAGCTTTCAGAGAGGCCGGGGAAATAGAGGAAATGATGGTGCGGGCAGGGGAGTAGCGCAGCCAGCCAATTAGGTTGCTCAGATTAATGATTGGGCCCATTGTTATGCATTCCCAGGGAAGTATGAGGCTGAAACATCAGAATTTGTTATAACAGGTACAATTCTAGTCTATGATCGGATGGATTTGTATTATTTGACCCAGGTTCTACTTATTCGTATGTTTCTATGAAATTTTCTTTGGGTATGGATTTGGTTTATGATTTCCTGGATTCCCTTATTCATGTATCTAACTTGGTTTGAGATTCTGTGATAGTAACCTATGTATATCGTACTTATCCTGTGGTTTTTATAGGTTTTCAGGCTTGGGTAGATTTGGTTATTCTGGACATGTTGGATTTTGATGTTATTTATGATATGACTTGGTTGTCTCCATATCATGTTGTATTGAATTTTAATGGTAAGACAATGACTCTAGAGATATTAGGTAAGGATAAGCTAGAGTGGGAAGGTGTGTACAGGCCTAAACCGGCGAAGATGATATCCTTTGTTCGGGCTAAGAAGTTAGTGGGGGAAGGTTGCTTAGCCTTCTTAGCACATTTTTGGGATGTTAGTGTGGAATCCCCTTTGATTGAGTTAGTCTTTATGGTTTCTAAGTTTCAGGAGGTGTTTCTGGAGGATTTGCCTAGCATGCCTCCGGATAGAGACATTAACTTTTGTATAGATTTGGAGTCGGGCACTCGCTCAATCTCTATTCCTCCTTATTGTATAGCTCCGGCGGAGTTGAGGGAACTTAAGACTCAGCTCCAGAACTCTTAGATAAGGGATTTATTCATCCCAGTGCCTCACCTTGGGGTGCTTCTGTATTATTTATGAAGAAGAATAATGGTAGTATGATGATGTGTCTAGACTACAGGCAACTGAATAAGGTCACCATCCGAAATAAGTATCCCTTACCCCGCATAGATGACCTCTTCAATCAGTTGCAGGGTGCTTCCATATTTTCAAAAATTGACTTGAGTTCATGGTACCATCAGCTAAAGATTAGGCCTGAGGATATACCTAATATGGCGTTCTGGACTCGGTATGGGCATTACAAGTTCCTGGTAATATCATTTGGGTTGACCAATGCACCGGCGACATTCATGAGTCTGATGAATGGGGTTTTCAAGTCATTTTTGGATTCATTCATCATTGATTTTATTGATGGCATTCTGATTTATTTCAAGAGTAAGGAAAAGCATACGGAGCATCTTTGCATTGTCCTGTAGATTTTGAGGTGCCATAAATTGTATGCCAAGTTTTCCAAGTGTGAGTTTTGATTGCCTTCTTAGGGTATGTGGTTTTGGAAAAGAGGGTGATGGTGGATCCCTAAAAGATCGAGGCAGTTAAGAGTTTGGTCTGGCCTAGCACTATAACTGAAATTAGGTGTTTTTTGGGTCTTGCAGGCTACTATCGCAGGTTTGTCAAGGACTTTGCATCCATTTCTACTCACTTGACAAGGTTGACTCAGAAGAAGGTACCTTTTATTTGGTATGACAAGTGTGAAGAGAGCTTCCAAAAGCTCAAGACCCTTCTAACTATGGTTCCCATCCTATCATTGCCGGTGGAAGAAGGTAAGGATTTTGTTGCATTTTGTAATGCTTCACATTCGGGTTTGGGTGCTATGTTGATGCAGGACAGGAATGTTATAGCTTACGCTTTGAGGCAGTTGAAGCCCCATGAGAAAAATTATCCAACCCATGATTTGGAGTTGGCAGCGATAGTCTTTGCGCTAAATATTAAGAGACACTACCTTTTTTGTGTCAAGTGTGAAGTGTTCACAGACCATTGCAGCCTGCAGCATGTGTTTACTCAGAAAGATTTGAATCTGAGATAGAGAAGGTGGATGGAATTGTTGAAGGACTATGATGTGACCATCCAGTATTCTCTGAGCAAGACTAATGTGGTGGCAGACGCATTGAGATGGAAGGCAGTCAGCATGGGCAGTTTGACATGCTTGGGGGTTTCCAAATGACCCTTGGCTAGGGAGATTCAGGCTCTAGAAAATAAGTTCATGCAGTTGGGAATCTCATAACAGGGTGGGGTTTTGGCCAGTATTGAGGTTAAACCCACGTTTATAGAGGAAATTAAAGCCAAATAGTTTCAAAATGCACAGTTAAACAAGCTTCGGAGCAAGGTGGTATCCGGAGAGTCCGGGGATGCCATGTAGAAACTGGTTGGGTGATGAGTTTTAGAGGGAGGATTTGTGTTCCTCGGGTTGCGGACTTGATTCAAAATATGCTGGCAGAGGCTCATGGTTCGCGGTATTCCATTTATCTGAGCGTAACCAAAATGTACCGAGACTTGAAGTGACTTTATTGGTGACCTGGGATGAAGAGAGAAATAGTTGACTATGTTTCTAAGTGTCAGAGTTGTCAGTAGGTTAAGTATGAGCACCAAAGTCCTGCAGGATTGCTTCAGAGGATGCCCATTCCAGAGTAGAAGTGGGAAAGGATAGCCATGGATTTTGTGGTAGGTCTTCCTAAGACCTTGGGAAAGTATGACTCCATTTGGCTCACCGTGGATAGGCTGACCAAGTCTGCTCATTTCATTACATTTAAGGTGGACTATAATTCGCAGTAGTTGGACAAGATTTATGTTAAAGTGATTGTGAGATTGCATGGGGTTCCACTCTCCATCATTCACACAGGTGTATGCAGTTTACTTCCAAGTTATGGGGCAAGTTGCACGAATAGTTGGGCACCCAACTCACTTTCATCACAGCATTTCATCCTCAGATGGATGGTCAGTCGGAGAGGACAATTCGGGTATTGAAGGACATGCTGAGAGCATGTGTAATCTCTTTTGGAGGTCATTGGGACCAATTTCTACCATTGCGTGAGTTCTCATACAATAATAGCTATCACTCCAATATATGGCACCATTCAAGGCACTTTATGGAGAGGATGTAGATCACCCATAGGTGGTTTGAGGCAGGCGATGTGAAACCTTGGGTGTATACTTGGTGAGGGAAGCTCAGGAAAAAATAAGGGGAATTCAAACCAAGTTGCTAGAAGCCTAAAGCAGGCAGAAAGAGCACACAGATCGCAAGGTAAGGGATATGGCTTTTCAGGTTGGTGAATAAGTGTTGGTGAAAGTGTCACCAATAAAAGGGGTAATTCAATTTGGAAAGAAGGGCAAGCTTATCCCTCGGTATATCATTCCATTTGATGTTCTTGAGATTGTAGGGATAGTGGCTTACAGGTTAGAACTGCCACCTAGTTTATCCAGAGTCCATCCAGTCTTCTATGTATCCATGCTAAAGTGATACCATGGGGATGGGGAGTACATCATCAAGTGGGATTTGATCTAGATAGACAAGGATGTTTAGTATGAGGAGGAGTCGATTGCTATTCTTGATTGGGATATCCAAAAATTGAAGACAAAGGAAATTAGGTCGATAAAAGTTCAATGGATTGTCCAATTGAGGAAGCCAATTGGGAAACCAAGAAGGATAAGCAGGATAAGTGATGTGCCGCCATTTTACGGCACTTTCGACGTCTCTAAACTAAGAACAATCGTACATTTTCAAGCAACCGTCGTCGTTTTTGATGGTTTTATGTTATATTTGTAGGAAATGGAGACAAACGTAGAAAAGGAAGGAAATACGATCAAAAGCACGCCACTGCTTAAGAGTGACGGTCAGAGTGACGGGCAGTCACCAAGGTGACGGACCGTCAAGGCAACCGTCAACTTGAGGCAGCACACTGCCTAGTGGCGACGGCCACCATGACGGGCCGTCAAGCTTGCGACGGTCCATCACACCAACCGTCACCTTGAGGCAGCACCACTGCCTAGTGGTGACGGCCACCGTGACGGTCCGTCAAGGTGGTGACGGTCCGTCACCCCAAGCCGTCAAGTGGAGGCAGAACGCGGAGCGGATTCCGAACGTTTTTGGGTTTACTTCCTGGACTCCTATAAATACCCTATGTTAGGTTTATTTTATTTATGCACTTACCAATACATTACCCAATAGTTTTAGGAGTTTTTGAGCGATTTTTGAGAGAGGAAACACGCTACACATGTTTTCCTCCTCCTTGAATCTTGTTCTTGATTTATTCTTGGGATCTTGGTTTTTCTTGTTCTTGGATTCTTGAAGATTGTTTTCATTATATTGTAATAATCTCTTTTCCTTATTATGAATATGACTTTCTTCTCTTCTTCTTCTAGCATGATTAACTAGACTCCCACAACTAGGGTTGTGGGAGCCATGGCTAAAGTAGCGATATAGATTCCGGGTAGCAACGGGTTTAATATATATGTTGTCACATTATTAATCATTCATTATTTAACGTTTTCTAGTAGTTGCAAACATTAGAACATGCCTAGGTTTAATTTGCTTGAGTAAAGAGATTAAAACCGGGAAACTTGATTAACGACGAGGATTCGAGACTACCAACTCTCGTCTTATGATTAATGTTGTAACTAGATTAATCTACTTGATGTTTAGGATTGAAATATAAAAGCATACCTTTTCAAGTTCGAGAGAATTGAAAAGTAAATTCGTCTATTTGGTTGAGAAACGTTTAGACGATACCATTAATTCAATCACATCGTGATGCGCATATAGAAAGAACCCGGTTAAGCTTAGAATCAACATCGTTACCAATGCCATGGTAAACACTTCCCTAGTTCATTCTCCTACTGATTATTTCTCATACATTATTGTTCCCCCTTATTTACCGGAAACTATTGACCATTAGTCAACTGATTCACTAAAGACTTAACTTTCACCATATTCTCTGTGGGATCGACCCCAACCTTTGTTGGGTTCTATATTTGTCAATGATCGCTTACGCTTCTTAATTGGAGTGGTACTTTGAGCGTTATCAAATTTTGGCGCCGTTGCAGGGGAATACGGTTGATTATTAAGTCCGGTGTGTTTATTTGACTCTTAGTCATACTTTCCTGCTTTTACATTTATTTGTTGTTTTTGTTTTTGACAGGGTACAGAGTTGTGCATGCCAAGTACCCGACGCTCGGGTGAATCAACATTACCTTACGACCCCGAGCTTGCTAGAACATTGAGGCAGAATATGGCCGCACAACAAGAAGCAGCAAGGCTCGCTGCAGAACTGCAGGCCCAACAAAATCTGAATGCTGGTGGTCTGCAGGATGATGTTATGCTGAATGATGAGGATATCGACTTGGATGGAGTTGGCGCTACGGGCGCCATTGCTCTTCCACCGCTAGCGCCCGGAGCCAAGTTCAACATCACTAGCACGATGATCCAGCTGTTGAACTTGAGAGGAGTGTTCCGAGGTGCTGCTGGTGATGATCCAAACCAGCACCTGATGAATTTCGTGGGCATCTGCAAGTCATTCGAGTTGCCTGGAGTAAGTCAGACGGCAATCAGGCTCAGGTTATTTCCGTTGTCTCTGTCTGATGAGGCAGCATTGTGGTTGACAGAGCTGACCCCCGACTCTATCACAACTTGGGGAGAGTTGAAAGGAGCTTTCCTAGAAAGGTTCTTTCCTCCCTCTAGGATGATACAGTTGAGGGATGAAATTAGTAACTTCAGACAGCAACCTCACGAAGCGTTACATGAGACTTAGTTGCGGTTCAAGAAGAAGCTGACACAATGCCCGAACCACCAGTTGACCAAAAATTTCTTGATGTAGACGTTCTACAGGGCACTGAATTCGGCTACCAAGCCAACGTTAGACAACACAGCAGGTGGTGCATTCATGGGTCTCACTTTTGTTGAGGCCACAACTACTTTGGACAGGCTCACCAAAACCAACAGGGCCTGGCATACCCGGGATACAGAGGTAGCAGCTAGCACTTATGCAGTTGGTATGTCAGCTGAGCAGCACAGAAAAGAGGAGGAGCGCGACCAAGACATGGCGCATCTGAAAACGCAGTTGGACCTACTGACAAAGCACTTGTTTTCAGGAGGTATCGAGAAGGTAAAAGCCGTGGGTTCCCAAGGTAGAGCAGCAGAGTTGGAAACTGATGAGGAGGCGAATTACTTGGGGGGTTTCCAGGCCAATGGCCAAGGAAACCAAGGTCGGACCTATCAGAAGGACAATTACTATGAAAAAGCTGGTTACAGAGATCGCGAGTAAGGAAACTGGAGGAATAACACTGATAGAGGTGGGTTGTATGTACCACTTGGTAATCGGGATAAAGCTAGCAACGAGGCAGGGACTTCCAAGCTAGAGAACATGATGGCGAAGATGCTGCTGAAGGTAGAATCGACTGACTCTGGGGTGAAGGAGATAAGGACTGAGTTATCGGCCATGAGTCAAATAGTAGAGGCGCATTCCACCTCGATTAAGAAATTAGAGTAGCAAGTGGGGAAAATCTCGGCATCTCTGAACCAAAGGAAGACAGGTACCTTGCCGAGCGACACTACTCATCCGAGGAATGACGCGAGCTGTATGGCGATCACCACAAGAAGCGGAAAAATATTATCGGAATCACATCCGGTAATTCAGACTCAAGTTGAGGGTGATAGCGCCAACGACATGGAGGTTGAGGAGACTACTGAAAAGCCCGCAGATAAAAGCAAGGAAGCTGAAAAGCTTCCAACTATGATGCCTCGGCCACCGCCTCCATTCCCACAACGCCTGAAGAAGAAAACGGAAGATGGTAAGTTCCTGAATTTTCTGACCATGCTCAAGCAGATATCAATAAACATCCCATTGGTGGAAGCGCTTGAGCAAATGCCCGGATATGCCAAGTTCATGAAGGACTTGATTACAAAGAAGAGGTCGGTAAGTTTCGAACAAGAAGATAACCTCCACCACTGCGGCGCTATTTCCTCAAGGTCATTAGTCGAAAAAAAGGAAGACCCAGGCGCGTTTACTATTCCCTGCACCATTGGGAAGCTCAACTTCGGGAAAGACTTATGTGATCTTGGTGCTAGCATCAACTTGATGCCTCTAGCAGTCTACAAGCAATTGGGCTTGGGAGCACCTAAACCAACGTCCATGAGAGTATTGATGGCTGACCGTTCGGTAAAGCAACCGGTGGGAATATTGTCCGATGTGCTAGTCAAGGTTGGTAAGCTTATATTCCCCGCTGACTTTATGATCTTGGATTGCGAAGTAGATTTTGAAGTTCCCATAATATTGGGACGACCATTGTTAGCTACGGCAAGAGTATTGGTTGACATGGAAAGAAATAAACTGACCTCAGATTAAACAACGAAGTGGTCAAGTTCGATGTGTCCAAATTGATGAAACAACCAAGTGACATGAGAGTGGTCGCGGTCGTCAATGTTATTGAGGAAGTCCCTGCGGATGTGTATCTTGAGGAGAAGGGTTGTGTTGAAACCCGAGCTGTAATGAGAGTAAGGTCGCGATCGCAAGAGGAGAAGCAGGTAAAGGAAAGCGGTGAAAATAGATCAAGAAAACGAAAACACCGCAAGAGAATCTGCAAAAAAAGAGCGAAGAAGTTGTCACGACTAGCTATGGAGCCAACAAAAAGGGAAGCTGGAATGCAACATGAGGTTGTCGCGTGCACACACTCCATCGAGTTCTCCTGCTTTGGAGACCCTGGCGGTCTCCAACATCATGTCAGAATCTGAGTCCTATGGACTTCACAGGTATTCCTTATTCTCACAGTTTTATTTTTCACATGTATGCATTGGGGACAATGCATGAGTCTAAGTTGAGGGTGTTGGGAAACCTGTGAGTCACCACCGAGGGTTTTTGTTGCCGAGTTCTTTTCCCTCCGGTGTGCTATCTAGTAGAACCGGCATGTTTAGGTTGTCATTTAAATTTTTAGTTGTTTTCTAGTGTCTATAGCAAGCATCATGGCGTTTTTCTTGACTAAAAGGAGCCCCCTCTGAAAAAATTTCTGGTTTTGAGCTTATGTTGAAACGATTGACTGTCTGGATCCTTGAATGTCATTGTGTGATTATGATAGGAATAAGTATGCTTAAGCCGAGTTGTTGTCTTGATAGTCGGTAGTGGTATAGTTTCTTGGTGCTAAGTGTGTGTGAGCGTATTGTTATAAATTCTTACTCTGTGCATGCATCTAGAACTTGCCCGGTCTATTTTGTTAAAGTTCGAAGTTTGGTTGCTTAGGAAAGGATCACAGGCCCTTTTTGTGTGCAGTCCACTTAACCTATAAGACTGTCCAAATGTAAATAATCCCTTTGATCCCTGTTTAAGCCATAATTGACCCTGTTCGTTCAATAACCTGTCACCGTTCCTGTTTAACTTTGAATCCCTGTTTTGGCCCTGGTCCTTCCTTGGACATCGTGCACCTCAACTCAGGCAATCAGCCTAAGTTGAGGGTGGCTACTATAGAGGTAAACCCTGTTTTGGCCCTGGTCCTTCCGTGGACATCGTGCAGCTCAACTCAGGCAATCAGCCTAAGTTGAGGGTGGCTACTATAGAGGTGAATGATAAGAAAAAGAGGATGGAGAAGATTGGTTGTGAATAGAATGAAAATTCGGGTGTGTGCCTAAGAAAAGAAAAGAAAAATAAAAAGAGATGAAAAAGATCGAAAAAGTAATAAAAAGAATTGTCAAAATAAAGGGGCCACACCTGTAGCTAGAGAGAAGGAAATAAAAAGGTGAATAAGAATGGACAAAGTAAAGTTATGTGGTAATAAGACGTCGGTGGTTCCAAGGAGGGCTTAGTCACTAACCCCTAAATGTATCCTACCTGCACCTGAAGCCTCATTACAAGCCAAAACAAGTCCTGTAGTGATCCTGAGTGGCTTTCTGAAGAACTGAAATAGAATAGTAAGGGCAAGCCTATGGTATCGCATGTGCATTGTTCGAAATCATTTGTGAGTGTGAGCACTTACCTAGTCCCAAATCTTGTGTGGGACTTCTTTGTGGTGAGGGCACCAAGATTTCTGTATTGTCTATTGATTGTTAGGATAGCTGCGCGTGTGTATGTAGAATGTTCTATCATATCGGAATGACATGTTTGGATCCTTGCAAGTTAGCGTTTCATACATTTGTGTGCTACGAGGGACCTTGATTTATTGAACTAATGAATGACCATGAGTTGCTAGAGACACGAGTTTGTTTTCTTAGTTGAGTCATCGTGTTGTTTTTCTTTTATGTTATGTTGCTTGAGGACAAGCGAACGTCTAAGTTGAGGGTGTTGATGTGCCACCATTTTATGACACTTTCGACGTCTCTAAACTAAGAACAATCGTACGTTTTCAAGCAACCGTCGTCGTTTTTGATGGTTTTATGTTATATTTGTAGGAAATGGAGACAAACGTATAAAAGGAAGGAAATACGATCAAAAGCACGCCACTGCTTAAGAGTGACGGTCATAGTGGCGGGCAGTCACCAAGGTGACGGACCGTCACACCAACCGTCACCTTGAGGCAGCACCACTGCCTAGTGGTGACGGCCACCGTGATGGTCCGTCAAGGTGGTGACGGTCCGTCACCCCAAGCCGTCAAGTGGAGGCAGAACGCGGAGCGGATTCCGAACGTTTTTGGGTTTACTTCCTGGACTCCTATAAATACCCTATGTTAGGTTTATTTTATTTATGCACTTACCAATACATTACCCAATAGTTTTAGGAGTTTTTGAGCAATTTTTGAGAGAGGAAACACGCTACACACGTTTTCCTCCTCCTTGAATCTTGTTCTTGATTTATTCTTGGGATCTTGGTTTTTCTTGTTCTTGGATTCTTGAAGATTGTTTTCATTATATTGTAAGAATCTCTTTTCCTTATTATGAATATGACTTTCTTCTCTTCTTCTTCTAGCATGATTAACTAGACTCCCACAACTAGGGTTGTGGGAGCCATGGCTAAAGTAGCGATATAGATTCTGGGTAGCAACGGGTTCAATATATATGTTGTCACGTTATTAATCATTCATTATTTAACGTTTTCTAGTGGTTGCAAACATTAGAACATGCCTAGGTTTAATTTGCTTGAGTAAAGAGATTAAAATCGGGAAACTTGATTAACGACGAGGATTCGAGACTATCAACTCTCGTCTTATGATTAATGCTGTAACTATATTAATCTACTTGATGTTTAGGATTGAAATATAAAAGCATACCTTTTCAAGTTCGAGAGAATTGAAAAGTAAATTCGTCTATTTGGTTGAGAAACGTTTAGACGATACCATTAATTCAATCACATCGTGATGCGCATATAGAAAGAACCCGGTTAAGCTTAGAATCGACATCGTTACCAACGCCATGGTAAACACTTCCCTAGTTCATTCTCCTACTGATTATTTCTCATACATTATTGTTTGCTTTTGGTTCACAAGTTGATCACACAAACCCCCCCCCCTTATTTACCGGAAACTATTGACCATTAGTCAACTAATTCACTAAAGACTTAACTTTCACCATTTTCTCTGTGGGATCAACCTTTGTTGGGTTCTATATTTGACAACGATCGCTTACGCTTCTTAATTGGAGTGGTACTTTGAGCGTTATCAACAAGTACCCTCACTTGTTTGAGGATGAATAATGGGTAAATTGGTATCTGTTGTAATGATATATTTTGTCGTTATGGGTAAACCATTCATGCAAAATTTTGGGTTAGAAAACTTCCGAGTTTGGGAGTTGGAAAATTTAGGTTGGCTAGTCTCGGACGGATTCCATGCAAGGTATGATCTAGGGAAATTCAGGTGAAGATTGGGTAATATATCTTATTTTGAGCTAGTTTTTTCATTAGCTAAGTCATTAAGAAGTCTGAGGGACTTTTCGAAAGTGAATTCAGGTGAGTAGAACTCCCAGTATCAAAGTTGACGTGAAGGGGTTGTTTCAGAATGTCAAAATTTGAAGTGTGTTGTAAAATGGGCACTTTTAAGGGATTTTTTGAGTTTCTATTCCATGTCAACCTCTATAGCGGTTGACACTGTGCTACAATGATGACTACTATAGCAGAGAAATTCCCGCTATAGCAAAAGCCAAAGTTGGTCAGAATCGCCATAGCGGTCGAGTCTGCTACGGCAGCACTACTATAGCGGTGTATGGACCTCTACAGCAGAATTAGTCACAGTTAATGCAAAAACGTCCCCTATAATATTCAAAAGTTCTCAAAAACATTTTGGGGAAGGGAATAGGCAAAAGGAGGTGATTTTCATTGATTTTCCACCAAACTCCATCGAAAAGGTAAGGATTTCATTTCCCACTTCTGTATTTCGATTCCCAGACCTTAGAAACGGTAATTTTGGGCTTGGGGGAGGTTTGGATTGACCTAGGATGGTAGAATCCAATGGGAAAAAGGGATTCTAGGTTGTAGAATTCTTTGGTTATGATTATTATTCCTTATTCATGATTAAAACACCACTATTTGCTTCCTATACCCGTAAAATGGTAATTTTTAGGTGAATTAATGGTGGGAAAGCTCGGGGATGGGTGGAATGATCATGGTTTGGCATGGGGATTAGGACTTGAGTATAGTCTGGGTAAATTATTGGCCATTGGACTGATGTTGGTATGTTTTGTAAACATTGTTAGACCAAGAACAAGCGAACACTTCAGAAAATGGGAAGGCTCCGGCCCAATAGAGTTTTCAAGTTATTCGAGGTAGGTGATAGTTATTGTCTTTCCAAATGCAATGTGTGTGCATGTAACTTTAGCTTAGTAATGAATGTGCTTTACATTTTTAAGGAATGGAATTAGGAAAGTCTAAGTATCCGGGTGTCAATTATGTGAAATGGACTTGTTTGTCACCGGATACTTATCGGTTGGCTCGGGTATCACACATTGTACAGGTTCTATAATGGTTGGCTTGGGTACCAAGCTTTATACGGGTTTATTTATATTGTTGATTGTATTTGTCGATGGTTCCATGAGTGGAATGGGTTGATTGTTGAAACTGTAATTGTGCATATAGGTCCATAAGAGGCTGGGTAATTGTGCTTAAAGGTGGGGTTAGTCCTTGTGTATACCGGGAATTGCATGTTAAACACTTAGGTGTTATTCTAGGGATCCTTGGTTGGTCCGGATTGCTTAAAAAAAGTGTACGCTTACTTGTCATTGCTAATGTTATAATGGTTGGGGAACTGTTTCATATAGTTGGTCAGTTAGAGGAAGGACTAAGAGTCTAGGGTTATGTTGCTGGCTTGTTACTACATGTTTGTACTGCTTACTCAATTTTGATTTATTGTTCATAAATTTTTTATTGGAGTTGGCCGATGATCCTACCAATACAATGTGGTTGTGTACTGATTCTGCCCTTGCTTTCTTTTTGTGAGTACAGGACATCTTTCGGCGGCTGCTATGTGACCTCAATTATAGTCCCGGCGTTTCCAGATTCCAAGGGTGAGCTACTTATTTTAAGCTACCATGGTTCCCTCTAGTTTAATTTCTAGTCCAGTTGCGAACTTAAACTCTTGTTTTTGGGGTTGCATCCCCATTCTTTAGACAGTGGTAGATGTTTTGGTACCACGACTTTCAGATTCTAGGGGTAGTTTTATGCAGGATATTGCTATTAATATTGTTTTCGCTATGGGCGCTAGTTTATTCTAATGCAATTGGTTTTGACATGTTAGTCTTACTAAGTGTTGGGTTGATTATTGGTTCGCTCATTCGGGGGTTTTGTTTGGATACCACTCACGATGCGTTAGATTGTGATACGTTAAGTGGACCCCGAGGGTTATTTTTTGACCCAATTTTTGGCTTGAAATTTTTAATAGAAATATGGGTCTCATTCTTCTCATCTTGACACCTAGATTATTTTTGTGATAGCGTGACAGCATTCCGAGGCTATCCAGAAGGGGAAGGCACATGATTGACAATTTGTGCTTGCAGTTTGGCCCCAAGGTAGATTACGGTTTACATATTTTAAACCTGGTTTAGTTAGATTTTATATGTTATAAGTGCATGAATGTTAGAATAAGTTTTAGGCTAGAATTAGGCTTTAATCTTGTTTCCACATATTTGGCCATTATCGGGATCATAGAATAGAACTTCTATGTTTATCCTTAGTTTAGGGTGATGTAGCCTTTCTTATGTCAAAATTGAATCCTTAGTATAGGCTTGTGGCAATAGACGTATTAGTGTAGAAATTTGTAGCATTTTCTTGTATTTGTTCCGTTTCCGCTTTTATTATCATTATTGTGTAACTATGGGCCCGAGGCCATAGCTTTGGACTGGATGGAGTTCTAGGTGAGTACCTTATTTGGAGGGCGCCTTTGCCCTATATTTGGTGTATATTCCTGCATTTACTTAACTTCTGTATGACACATATTCATTTTTGCATTCATGAACTTGGCACATAAAGGGGTTTTCTAAGAAAGAATTGTTGGTTTTTCCGAGTTAAAATGAGGTTTTCCCTGTTACTATTCATTTTAGATTTATAAAAAGGATTTATACTACTTTACTGCTGATTTTGGTTTTTAAAACTAAACGCCCCACTTTTTACTGATTTGAGCTCCATGAAGGGTGTATTTACTTATTGTACATCCGATGTAGGATTTCAGACTCATATTTACTTACTGTTTCGTCCGACTGGATTCCAAATTCATATTTACTTACTTGCATGTACAATGTAGGATTCCAGACTCATGTTTACTTACTGTTTTGTCCGACTGGATTCTTGACTCATATTGTATTGGCCTCATACTGCATCACATCCATCTCATGATGCACCATATTTTATATTGATTGTTTCTATTTTGAATGCCTTTTTCCTTTATTAGTATATCTGCACCGTTGGCTAGATTATTTTGGTTTCAGTTTTCCTATTATAACTAGATTTAGGTGAATCTCGATAGCTAGTTTACTTTTTTATATCTTATAATATATATTATCTTTTGGAGCTTGGTTGACCTATGATTCCTACTGAGTACCCCAAGTTTCGATACTCATACTATATTCTGCATTTTTTCTGATGCAGCACCTAGTATGAGCCACCCTCGGTGACCATTCACTCATTCGTGGCCAACTACTATTCAGATCTTGGTGAGCTCTCGGTGTTTGGAGATCTTTACTACTTTCCTTTTACTCTTTTGTCTATATATTGTATTTTGAATAAATAGTGTATGTTGTATAGCCTTATTCTATACTTTAGGTGCTCTTGTACTGGTGACACCAGGTCTGGAGTTGGTTCTTGTAAATATTTTTGTCTTTCTCGGGCACTTTTGTATGTTTTGTACTGTAGGTATATATCTATATTGTGGGCTCGTATCTTGTATTATTTCTCTTCCACTTTTCTTATATGAATGCTTAGTTGTAGCATCGTATTCTTGGGTTGGCTTGCCTACTGGGGGATCTTAGTAGGCGTCATCATGGCCTGATTTTTGGTCGTGACACTATTCCTACCCAAGCAATTGTTTGCTTGGTTATCTATTATGGTTTCGGGGTTCAAGAGAACCCAAAATAGACAGACTCTTGGGTTGAGAAACTTTGAGTATAGCTAAAACCAATGCTATCCATGCTATAATTTTTCTAAGGCATTTAGTTAATACCTATCAAGGATACTCCCTATCAAATGCACACCTGTAGATCCTCTAATGTTGATACCAACAATCTTGTTACATCATTTTTTGTTCAAACTCAATTGATCACTTGTTTAAAACAATCTCCCCCATTTTACTTTATTGTTTATGTAATACGCTTGCTTATGTGATTCGATTTACAAAATTTGGTGAATCTAACATCCAATCTCTGTGGTAAATTGACCCCGACTCTTGTTGGGTACTTGTTTTGCATACAAACATTTCCACCCTTCATTGGAGAGTGATTTTGGATGTTACCAAAAAATGGCACCATTGCCGGGAATTGTAGATTGATTGCCATTCTTTTATTTGTCGATTCATATTTGTGTTGCGCCTTATTTTTCTTTTACTATTGTTGTTTTTGTGTTTTGAATAGGTGAAACAAATGGGTCAAGCTAGCGAACAAGCTAGTGTTGATGGATTCATGGATGTTGAAGATGAACTAATTGGACATGGTGTGGCGGGTTCCATTCGCCTACCTCCTATGGTAGGGAATGTGGTTTTTCATGTCACAAGCACCATCTACACCTAATCCAAATAAAAGGATTATTCGGAGGACTTGCACATGAGGATGCTAACCGCCATATAAGGAACTTCATTGAAATATGCCAGCCATTTAGCATCAACAACATCAGCCAAGAGTCCATTTAGTTAAGATTATTCCTATTCTCCCTCAAAGGAGAAGCAACTTCATGGTTGGAGGAGATTCCCGAAGGCTCCATCACTTCGTGGAATGAATTAACCAAGGCTTTCCTAGATTGCTTCTTTCCACCCTCAAGAATGCTTCAACTTCGTGATGAGATCACAAACTTTCTCCAACAGCCCGGCACATAATGTGATGAGACCTTGTCAAAGATGAGACCTTGTCAAAGATGATGACCCAAGAGGAGGTGCCTTCTAAGCACATAATGGGAACCGGAGTAAAGAGTGTCAATGCTATTGGTGCTCAAGGAGCCAAAACCCATGAGAAAGATGATGCTTACACGTTATTTGATGATGAAGTCCACTACATGTCTAACCAAGTGGCGGTTCTCGCCCGAGGTACCAAGGTTCCAATCAAGGCCCTCGGCGACCAAGGGACATGAATCAAGGTTGGAGCAAAGATAGAGAAGCTTCGTGGAGAGATCGTGATTGAGAAAGAGATTGGGATGCCCATTGGAGAGATAGGGACCATGATAGACAGGCTGATAGGTATAATTATCAGAGCTCAAATCCCTATATGCCTCCTTCTAAAGCAGATGCAACCCTCATTCAAATGGGTGTTAGTAATCCTGTTAGCTCAAAAATTAAAGATATGTTGGACCAAGTCTTAAAGAAGGTGGAATCCACGTATAATGGTGTTAGAGAGTTGAAAAGTGAGGTATCTACCCTCACCCAAATAGTAAGTTCTCACTCGGCTTCCATTAAGAACCTTGATACCCAAATAAATCAAATGTCGGCACAAATGAACCCAAGGATGAAGGGTATACTTCCTAGTGATACAACTCTCAATCCAAAGAATGATGGCCATGTTATGGCAATTGTCACTAGAAGTGGGAGAATTCTTTATGATGTGGGTGATGTGACCGAAAAAGTAATCACTGAAAATAAGAATGATGAGAAGCCAAAGGTTGTGGTGAAGCCTATTGACCCCTTGGTGATTGATGATAAAAGTGTGAATGGGGATGAACAAAGTCCAAGTTTGGAGAAAGTTAAGGTGGATCCTCCTTCCCAAATTGTGATTATTGAGAAAGACAAGGAGGAAAAAACTTTGAACGATCTAATGCTATTGCCTAAGTGTCTGCCTCCTTATCCCCAAGGGATGATCAAAAAGAATGAGGATAATTAATTAAGAAAGTGTGTTGACTTGTTAGTCAATTGTTAGTGAATATTCCCTTGGTTGATGCTTTGATACAAATGTTGGGGTACACCAAGTTCATGAAAGACCCATTGAAAAAGAAAAGAGTGATTGATGCGAGAACAGTGGAGGTGTCATATCATTGTAGTGCAATCATGGCTAGCAATTTGGCCTTGAAGAGAGAAGACCCTAGATATTTCACCATTCCTTGCACCATCAGGGTGTATTTGTTTAACAAAGCCTTGTGTGATCTTGGGGCAAACATCAATTTGATTCCTCTTTCCATATTCAATAAATTGGGCTTCGGATCACCCAAGGCAACTCCGATGAGGTTGCTTATGGCTGGTTGTTCAATTAAGCGCCTGGTTGGTATTCTATTTGATGTTTTGGTGAAAGTTGATAAGTTCATTCTCCCAATAGATTGTGATGTAGACCTATAGGTGCCTATTATCTTAGGCGCCCACTCTTAGCTACCGGATGAGAACTTGTAGATGTTGAATTAGGAGAGATCAATTCTAAGTTAGAAATGAAGAGATCATATTTAATGTTTGCCAATCGATGAAACCACCGAATAAGTGTAGGGTCGTGTCTGTGATTGATACAAGGGATGAGCTAGTTGAGAAACCCTATGGAGAAGATCTTGGTGGTAACTTTTGAGTGAACGCCTTTTGCTATATGAAGAGTGAGAGAAGAGGGATCCCGAGTATTCTAGCATGCCAAAGCCACCTAATTTGGTGGATGTGTACCTTGGTCCTAGTTGCACTCTACAAATCCCCACATCTAGTGAGTTGCATACTATGCAAGAAGAAAAGTTGGTGAGACTTATGAGAACATACATTTAGAGCATTGGATGAAATGTGCCAATCTCCTTGGCATAGCTTTGAAAAATCATTGACCCTTGAGGTATTATTGTCATGCCACGACATTAAATTAAGCACTTCTTGGAAGGTAGCCCAAGTGTTTTTGTTTTGTTTTTACTTCAGTCTTTTGTTGTTTTAGGAATGCATGAAGCTTGAAAAATGTCAAAGTACTCAAAAGATTCGTTAAGGTAACATGCACCACACCTGCGAGACACAGGTGCATATCTGCAACATTCAGTTGGAACACAAGTGATGGATCGAAAGCCTGGGAGGAATTCGTGAAATAGTTGGCACTTGCATGCCACATGTGGAATGCATATGCAGACATGTGACACGCATATTTGGCATAGGTCCGGCATAGTGTACCTGGGAGGAACCTATTGAAAATGCATCACATGCATGCCGAAGGTCATGATATGCAGCAACATGTGCCGCGCATACGCAGGTAAGTACTTTTAAACTTTGACCTACCCGTTGACTGATTCGATCTAGTTTTTGACCTGCGGCTTCTCCTCTTCTAAATTCCTACACCTCCATCTTCCTCCTCTTATTTTCTTCCATTTTCACCACTAAAACCTTCATTCTCTATAATTAAACCTCCCCAAACTCTCCAATCTCTCACTCAATCATTTTTCTCCACCACCACACCACCACCAATAAGAGGATCAGCCGCCGCCATCCTTTTTCCAGAAAAAACTCTTGGGCTTCCATTTTAAAGGCTTTAAAACTTAAATATTTGCTCTGCCACTTCACTACCCTCACTTGTGGTATGCCCTCTTACGTTAAATCTATAACTTTTGTTGATTTTGGAGTGTTTTTGATTGAGCATGCTAGTTGAAATACCCCAATTATGCCCAAAGTGCTTGTTTTCAATTTCGACGTTCAATTTTGGAAATTTTGTATGATGAATATGTTAAAATTGGCAAATTATGTTCTAAATGATAATGCATGTAGTCTGTTCTACTTCATAACGTGAAAATATTGGTTGGGGGTGAAGTCTGAGTAACTCCACTTGATCATAATATATGGTTTAGCCCTATGATAGATTGGGTGACATCATTCTTAAGGGCAAATCGTCATTGCCTTGAGTTTTGCTTGAAATTGTGATATTTTGGGCTGAGTGGAATTAATAGATTATACATTATTTAGTGAGAACTTTAGTTCTGTGTGAGTGTTTATTGTGCGTCTTGAAGTGATTTTCATGATTGAGCCTGTATCTCGATAGTTTCCAATGATAGATGGAGTAACGTCCTTCTTAAGGGAAATTGTTGAGTGTATATTTGTGTCTTAGTTGTGGTTAAACGCTTGTTAATTAGTCTTTACGAGGAAGTTTGAGTACCCATTAGACATTGAATTTGGTCAAATATATATGCCTAGGGATGAGTTGATATTGTATTGAAAACTAATTGGGCACTATTTGATACCTGCATGCCATAGGTGTTTCCTTGCGGAAGCATGTGCAACACAAGTGTGAGGCTGGGAGTAAATTCTTACTACCTGACACTTGCGCTACACATGTGTGTTGCAACTTCAACTGCGAAATACAGGTGGTCATGTTTTCTACAAGGTTTTTGCCCAATATATGAGGCTCACATGCATGCCGCAGGTCGCCTCCTGTGGCATGCATGTGCCTGCAGATTTCCCATGCCTACTTTGTTCTTTTTGAATTCCATTTACTTTTAGTCTTTAACTTCTTATAGTTGTTTCTTATGCTTAATCATGAAAAATACAAAAAGACTTTTTTTGCTTCTTTTTGCTTGGCCACTCACTTTGTGTTCAGGAACATGTCTTTTTCCAGGAGAAGAGGTAAAGGCAAGGCACCAATTGAAGCTAATGCACCTGAGATTATTCTCGAACCTATACAAAATGAGGAAAAAGTTGTGGCGCAGCTCCGATTTGGACTGGAGGGTATGGAACCCTATTATCTTACCTTTTCTGAGAAGTGAGTGATTACAAAAGAGGACTGGTTTGATGTGGAATCCTTTAAAGAAGACTTCCCAAACATATCAAAGCAATTCAACATACGAGTTTGGGATCCGTTCATAGAGATCTCAGGCCCTTATCTTCCAAAGTTGGTGAGGGAGTTCTATGCCTCTTATCAGTCTCTATAGGATACCTTGAAACATAAAGGACATGTTGATTCCATGCATTCTTTATCATCTATTCTAGTGCAGGGAAAGAAGGTTGACATTACTCCCACCGTAATTAACACTGTTTACTGGGATTATCAAGTCACCATGGAGTAGGGTTTTCCAAGCCCATAGCTAAATCATGACCAATATGCTTGGGTGGCTGGTATTATCGCTAAGAGACAACCTCTCTGGTCTGTGACTAAGGGTGAGATCTCTTGCCTCGATCTAAAGTTTGAGGCCTGGATGTGGCTCGACCTTATTTGTACCAGGCTCTTTCCTTCAAAGAATATCACCCACGTTTCCATCAAGGTAGCTATTCTCATTGCCTGCATCATGACAAGCATTCATATCAATGTTGGAGAAATTATAGCTGACCAATTCAAGAAGAAAGATAGACATCAAGCTACTTCTATGCCCTTTCCTGTCCTTATCAGTGTGTTATGCCTTTGGTCTAGTTTTAATCATCTCCAGCTATTAGATAGAACAACTCATATAGAGGGTATGATTGATCTAGCCACCAAATGGGATAAAGATGCTCCTTCAATTAAAAAGAAGAGGCTCACACCAGGTTTAAGTACATTAGAGGACAATGTTCCTACTCGTGTGGTGTCGGGAAATGCATAAGCTACACCCCTCCCTCCTAGGCCTTCTCCTTCTGTGATGTCTTCTTTAGCATGTGGCCTTATTAATCTTGCTAATATGTCATGTGACAATAATGCTCAGTTATGCAAGATAGACAAGGATTTCCCAAATATGATTCAGAATGCCATAAAATCGACTTTGAAGCTGGCTCTCAAGAGTTTAGGAAAACTTTAAGGCAGGATTGATATACTAGAGGGGGCGGTTGTTGCATTAAAGGAAGAAATGGATCAATTGATTTTGAAGGACTCTCATCGAGTCTCGAACCAACTTTCCAAATATGCTCCACCATCACCCTAAAGGGAGAGATGTCCCTCAGATGATTGGTGTGTAGGAGATAGTGCGGACAGTGGTATAGAGTCAGATGAAATACAAATAGTAGATAACACTGATATACTGCTACTCCAAAATTTGTCCTTTCATCAGCGGATGCTGGTTCCTGATAGGTGGAGGGTTGTTTCACCGTCTGTCCCTCTTAAGGTGCCTAGAAATACCTCAATCCCTCCTCTCAATGGGTTTTATATTGATCCTCCTCATGCTTTTATTGCTCCTAATGCTTAGAGCATGTAAAGTGATTTCAGGGAGTTCTTATACCCATTCCTCTTGTTTTTATTATGTATTGGGGACAATGCATTATTTTGGTTGAGGGTGGGTGTATTATTTTGATTATTTGATGCCATTATTGGGCTTAATTTGGAAATATTTGATATTATTTAGCCCTTGTTGGGCATGTTTTAGATGATTTGTTATGCTTTATATTGTGCCCTCGCCGAGCTTGATCTTTTTATGTTTGGATTTGAGTTAATGCCACGGTGTTGGGTTGGTCCTACATGCTAATTTTCTTACTAACTGTGCCTTGAAAATTGCACTTAGTGACTTTACCAGACCTCATTTATCAAATGATCCATGAGCGCATAATTTAATATCGCCTTTGTAGATAATAGTTAGTTTCAAATAAACTCTGTGAGTTTTGTTCATACCACGATTCTTTCCCAAGGAGCAAACTTTTTCTTTTCTTTATTTTGTGTCGAACAGGGTGATAGTTCCCTATGATAGATTGAGAGGCAACTTTATTAAGGGAAAATGCCAGTTTTAGTATTTATTTTGAGTATGTTTTGTACTTGTCTCGACTGGGACCACCAATAATTTTCTTGGCAAATGATTTTTAAAATTGAGAAAAGAGGGGAAAATGAATTTGAAAAGTGTTCTCTTGTCATGATCTTTACATTCTTCGTTTGGCTTTTTGTTCACAAATGAGTTGTGTGAAACTCGAAATATCTTATCAAAAGTCATTCATTGCAATTGGTTTTGAGAAAAAGCTGTTGAATCCTAGTGTTCTGATGCCTTGTGTGGTAAGGTTTAGTATGTTCTTGTGCATGTATGTCATCTAGAACTTTCTCCGAATGTGATTCAAGGTGAAATTCTAGATGTTTCTTAGCTTGGAAAATGACCTGGGCCCTCTTTGGGTAGTCACTTTACTGAAAATCTCCTTCCCTTAACATTGATCCTAGTCAACCCCTTTGAGCATTTAATCTTTTCTTGGCAACCATGTTACACAGCTTTACCTTTTTAATCCTCTATGTTGGCACCCCTTCCTACTTAATTGCTAGTGAATGAAGATGTAGGCTAAACACCTAAGTTTGGGGGGAGGGAGCATGAATGAAAAGTTAGGATGATTAATGTAGGCTAAAGCCTAAGTTTGGGGGTGTGCGTTAATGATTGAATGAGGAATTGAGCTTAAATATGGGGTAGCACCTAATTCTTATCTTGTGAATTGCTTGGAATTATCAAAGAATGGAAGAAAGAAAGAAAAATAATTGAGTGGTGCTACCTCTTGCCTAGTCAATGCTTAATGAATAAAGAAAGGTGTTAGGATGAATGGTTTGGGGAAAACTTGGGTTGAGATAGGGAGAAATAAGGTGAAATTGAATCAATCATATGACCGGTGTACTTGAATGCCTAATGCTAGCGTTAGTGAGGTTCTAGTCACTTAACCTAAATGAATATCCTTCCCCTACACCTAACCTACATAGTTTCCCATGATTCCTTAGTGATTATGAACTTTGCAACTCTACATTAGTGGTGAATTACATAAAGGGAAAGCCTATAGCTCTATATATGTGCACTCGAACTTCTTTGAAAGATTGAGCATCTTTTTGTTATCTTATAATCCCAATATTGTGAATTGTATAATTGTGAGTGTGATTCTCTCCTGTAGTGAGTGGCATCACACCCTTGGAGTAAAAAGTGAAGCCCTTATTCCAATTGAGGGGAATGAATGCGATAAGTTGTGACTTGAACTACGAGTCAAGCCTTGAAGGTTTAGTGTTAATGACTTGAGATGCTATGTGATCTTGTTTTAAGTGAAAAAGTTCTCCAAATTTTGAAGTGCTTGTGTTTGCCTTGAATTCATAGTGGTACCTGATAATGCTCAAGTGTACTCTCCTAGATGGAGGTATCGGCGATAGTTAAACAAAACAAATTTATATTACCCGACGAGAGTCGGGGTCGATCCCACATGGAATTGGTGACTAGCCAATAGTGATTGTAACAAAAAAACTTCACAACGAGAGTAATTGTTTGAAAACAATAAAAGTAAAGGAAGGGGGATTGGGAAATCTGACACAATTCTCAATTTAAAACAAGACAACAAAATTAAAGTGGGTGTAAACAATGAGAGAGGATGACTAGGGATGTGTGTCAAATGGGACTCGAACACGGGTTAGGGTGATTGCTTATTCATGTAAATTCTAGCTAAACGACATGGATAGACTTGGTTTTAAGCATGGTCATACATCTTTCGATCTAACAATCATATATTCAATGGTCTTATTTCAAGAACCATTGATTTAAACATTAAACAACCAAGATATGCTTGGGGAGGTCATACTATCTCTAGCTTTAGACCCTTAAATGGGTGTTTTCGGCGAATTGAGCTATTTTTAGCCTCAATCTAAGTGGAAGCCCAAGTACCCACTAGCAATTTCACATCTGAAATTGTGAACCTACAACCAAGTAAATTAAATTAATGTTTGCAACCACCAATTTTAGAGTTAAAATACGGTGAAATCACTAGACCCGTGTCATATTAGAAATTATCAACACAAATTAGAAACACCCATACCCACCCATTATCAACAAATCCCTAGACAAGAAGTTTATCTAGTCATGCTAAAGTAATAAAGTACAATACCAAATGGGTAAGTCAAACTCCCTTTCATTCAAGCTAAATATTCAATATCCAAGCTTAGTTGTTACAAGAATGGTGATTCACAGAGTTAGGAAGAAGGAATTGGAGTGAAACCCTCTTCTTCTTTCTTGGATAGAAAACATGCTCACTACTCAAAACTCTTTTCAAAACTATTCAAAACTCTCTAAAAATATGCCTGAATTGGGTTTTAGAATGTTCCCAAAATGTCACACCAAGTTGGACAAAAATGCCCTTCGGGAACTGTGGGGTGCGATGTGCGGTTCACATGTCTTGATGTACGCATCACACAATTCTATTCAGTTAGACCAGTGACTCAGCTAGACTTTGGGGCTTCATGCAAAGATGGGTGCGGTTTGCACCAGGCAATGTGTGCGTCTCACAGCGACCACACCCCTTAACAGATCCTTCAGCTAACTCCATGCTTTATGCGGTCTGAGGTGCAGTCTGCACCAAATCAAGTGTGTGTCGCATGAGGTTCTCATGGCGTGCATCCTTTTTCTTCTCCTCATTGATCACATACACCCCCAAACTTAGGCATTTGCCTATGTTGTCTTTTCATTTTCCCCCAAACTTAGGCTTTTAGCCTACATTCACTTTCGAGCAATTAGGGAGTACGGGTGCCAAGATAGAGGTTCCAAAAAGGTCAAGGTGTTAAATAAGGTGACAAAGAACGATCACAAGCTCAAAGGGGTTCACTAGGATTGATGTTGAAGGAAGTCATTTGGGTGAAGTGGCTATCAAAAAGTGCCTAAGATCATTTTCCAAGCTTGTTCACACCTAGAATTTCGCCTTGAATCACATTCGGAGAAAGTTCTTGATGACACATATGCACAAGAATAAAGGTAAAGCCTCACCACACAAGGCATCATGCCGCAAGACTTCTTTCATTAGTTTCAAGATCAATTGGGACAAATGACTTTTGACAAGCTATTCTGAGTTCATTACACACTCATTTGTGAATCGATCAAGCCAAAACGAGAGTGTGCAAGTCTTGCAAGTCATGACAAAAGAATGTTTTCCTTAAAAATTCATTTTCCCTCTTTCCTTTCATTTTCAAAAACATCTTGCCAAGAAAAACAATTTGATGGGTCTATTTCGAGACAAGCACACAACAGACTCAAATTAAACTAAAACTTGACTTTTTCCCTTAAGAAAGTCGTCTCTCAATCTATCATAGGGAAATACTAACCTGGTTCGACATAAAAACAAAAGAAAAATAAAAAACATTTTGCTCTTTGGGAAAGAACCGTGGTATTAAGAAAACCCTTGGAGTTTATTGCTACACTACTATTAACAAGGCAATAACCAAATTTGTGTGCTCATGAATCGTTAGAAAAACAAGACTCGTCGTAGGCCCCTTAGCGCATTTGCAAACCACGGGTAGTAAAACAATGAGGCGTGTAAGACCAACCCGGCAACACAATAAAAATTAAAATCAAGCCCGGCGACGGCACAATTAAGCTTAAAAACATAATCAACAGTCCCAGCAAGGGCAATATCACCAAGCATAAGTGAGTGATAAATAGTTACAGACCCCCCAAACTCAAAGTAAGCATAGATCTCGATGCACAAAAATTATACAGATAAGAATGAGTGCAAAAACTCCCTGATTTTACTAATGATGGTGCCGATGGAACTAGTGGTGCCGGTGGTGGGATGTAGGCATGCGCCAGGTCTATTTGAAATCCCTCCACCAATGGAATCTATGGGTCCCATTGGACTTTAATGAGACCAGTTGGTTCCACAACCTCCCATTTCTTCGAATATGTCATCAACTCATGGTATGAGAACCTCGGCTAAAATCCCCATTCTCTCACATAAGACATGGGAGGTTCCGGGTGATTCTGGGTGACTGAGTCTGAAGGTTTAGGGGTAGTCTTGATCGGTACCACTTCTTCCTATATCTCGGATATGCCCTCTTTATCATCAGGGTCCCAACCCATGCACCAATCATCGGGAGGACTAGCACACCTCAGAAAAGATATTGAACTCGGGGCTGGTAGATTAAGATCCTAAGTAGGAATCTTTGGCTCAACATCCAGTATTACTTGCCTAAGATCATCAACCTCCACTTCCATGGTATCCACTCTAGCACAAAGCTTTCTCACAATTGACACTATCGGCTTCAAAGCCAATTTAATGGCGGAGTGGATCATGCGTGGGATGTGCTTAGCCATCTTGTGCAAGCAATCCTCATTATGTTGGGCAAGGCGGGCAAGTTTAAGAAAACTACCTGAGGTCAATATTGTTGGGGGAGATATATGGGTGGTGTTTGATGCCTCCTGAGACGGGGCTGGACTATCCAATTGATTAGAAGCAACAATCTTAGATTTTACTATAGCAATTGGGACTGGAGCAAGGTGTCTTCTCTTGGCAAGCGGGGCATCTTTATCTCGCCTAGTCTCTAATTGAACCATTCCGTTAGACCAACTAATTGTATCTAAAGAACGAATCCGCAGGCAGTTTTCTTGGAAATACAAGAGGCAAATGAGAACAGAAAAGTACATGGAGTTGTTCTCTTGTCTTGCTCTCCTATTCAACTATTTGGCTATTATCTCCCCCTCATGTAACAAAAGACTATTCATGACACAAGAAATCAAGATAGCCACCTCTATAGTCACCTTTGTTTTGTGACCGGTTAGAATGAGTCGTGTGCACACAAAATCTAACCATATTCGAGCTTTAAACTTGAGGTCAGAGTGATGAATGAGTCCTTTTGAAATAGCCCAAAGAGGGATTCCCTCAGCGATTATACTCGCAACCCACTCATATTGGTCCTCCTTCATAGCTACATGCTCCATGTATTGCGACTCTAGGGCTGGTTCCTCATCCCATATAGCAAAATGGATGGTCGCAGGTGTGATGTTTATTTCCTTTCCTCTCACCCAAACAGAACTGAGACATGGGAGCTTGCTTATCAGACCCTTATGCTTTAGAATGTCTTGCCTAGCCCGATAGGAGGCATAGAATTCCCGCACCAACTCTGGGATATATGGTCCCAGAGTCTTGGCAAAGTAAGTCTAGATTTGTTCCCAAAACTGCTTGTGGATATTTGGGAAATCAGCTTCAAATACTTCCACATCCAACCCTTTTTCTTCCAATATTGGTCGCTTCACCCGAAACTTCAGATAGCATGCCTCTATCCCCTCGAAGTCATATCGGATTACAGGCTCAGTAGGACCCTCATTTTGCCCAGGCAAGCCTACATTTGTGGATGTTGAAGCATGATTTGAGGCACACCTCTTTTGGTGGTGCCTATTGGGAGGCATAGTCCTACAAATGGAGGTTAGCAGCAGGAACAAGGTATCCGTATACAAAGTAGAAACTACAAAAATGGAATGCAAAAGAGTAGAAAAACAAAGTAGGTGACTGATAGCTCGTGCGTACCACGTGCAAACTGCAATAGATAGAGTGTGCATCACACATGACTTCGTACGAGCTAACAGAATCCTACAGGGATTTATGCAGTTGAGGTGAGAAGTTGATGTGGTTCGCACTAGCCATTGTGTGCATCGCACCATACTTTTCCCTTCAAAATAGTAAACTGGCAGCTTCTTTTAATAGGATACGGTGCCTTGTGCATTCTTCACATCAAGATCTATGTGTCACATGCGAAACTCACAAGCTAGAATTTTTGGTTCCATCTGTTATTGTGAATTACGCATGTGATTCGTAGAGAAAGACCTGTTTTAGGCACTTGGCACCATGCAATAAACCAACAATTAAACAAAAAGGAAAAATACACAATATGACCACACATTCATCTGGGTACTCAGACTTCCCCGGAATTCCATTAATATGATTAACAAACAAAAGAAGAGCTCAATGACTTCCCTTAAGAAGGACGTTACCTCGTCTACCATCGGGAACATCAAGCCTTCAATTGCAATAATTAGGCACCAATAATTAATCAACAATTTCTACCTCCCCACATAAGATCATACACCCTACAAAATATTCAACAAAGAACATGGGTATACAAGTAGTAGCAAATTCAGCCCCACTCATCAATTTTCAACCAAACCTCATGAAAAATGATGATTTGCCCTTAAGAATGACGTCACCCAATCTATCATAGGGCCAAATCATGCATCAATCACAAGTGGATTACTCAGACTTCACCCCAAACACAGATTTCAAGGCTAAAAACTACTACAATCAGCATGCATAATCACAATTTTTAAGCCCTACCAAGTTGATACTAAGAGAAATCCACAACACAATTCAAAGTTGGGGACCCAAAAATTTTAGATCTCACCCAAAATCAACATAGTGATTCTAACAAGCATGCTTCACAATATGAGTTCCCAATCAACATAAAAACATGTGTATAACATCGGGGAACTTACCACAAGTGAAGATTAAGCGAAAAGAAGCAAAAATTTGAAGCTTTTAAAGGTGCAACAATGGAGACCCAACAACCTTGCCTGGAGAACCAATGATGGTGGCACTGGTGAAAAGCTGTGACAGAGTTTGTGAAGGAGATTGAGAAGATTTTGGGAAAAATTGAGGGATTTATGGGAGGTTTTTGGAGAGAATTAGGAGAGTTGAAAAAAAATATGGGATAAAAAGAGGTGAGGGTGGCTATTTAAAGGGGAAAGAAGAAGAAAATTTAGCCGGGTCGTTCAACGGGTAGGTCAATTTAAAATTTAAAATTTACCTTGGTGCACCGCAATGTGCGGTTTTCACAAGCCCTTGTGCAGACCACATGTCATTTCGCACCTCACTATTTCATGCCCCAAACTTAGCTAGCTTTTTGTTTTATGGTGCGGAGGAGGTGTGACGCACACTTGGGCATGTGCGAACCGCATAGCCCAGCGCACCTCTCCTCCACTTTGCAATTTTCTTCCCAGGTTTCTATTTTAGTGTGCGATGTACATAATGGCTTGTGAAAACTACACGGTCCTCCGCACGTCTCCTTTTTGCCCTATTTTTCCACTTGTTCATTCCTCAACTTCTTGCATTCCTAAAATAAACCAAAAATAACAAAAGATAACCAAAAATAAAGTAAAAACACTTGGGTTGCCTCCTAAGAAGCGCTTGATTTTACGTCACGGCTCAACGATAGTACCTCAGCCTTAGTCATTGTCGGATAGCAAGCCAATCTGGTTAGCGTGGCCCCACCCTAACAAGGGGAATTGCTCCTTCAACGTCCTCAAAACATTATCATGTTGCCAACTTGGCAACTCTTCAATCCTGGGCGTCTTTTCCTTTCACACTCATCAAGGGCATGATCAAGCTTGCCCTTAATATCGATCACCTAGACTACCTGCAATTCATCCGGAGGCTTTTTAGGTTGGCAAATGTTGAATTTCACCACTTGGCTTTCGGCTAGAAATTTAATTTCACTGAGTTCAACATCCACAAGTGCTCTCCCCGTGGCTAATAATGGTCGACCCAAGATGATGGGCACCTCAACCTCGACAACCTTCTTCTTTTTGAGAAACTCTTTCATAAAGTTGGAGTACCCCGGCATCTGCATCAAGGCTTCAACCAAAGGAATATTTATTTAAAGCTTGCTTAACATGTCAATAAACTTATTGAATCTATGCTCTTCCTTCTTCTTGTTTAACCTTTGAGGGTATGGAGGCTGTCCCTTTGGTAGTGTGGCAGGAACACTTTGAGCAATAAGAGGGTATTCCTCAACATCAATGGCAACTTGGGGAGGAGATTCAACCTCCTCCCTCTCATCGTTAACATCAACATTCACTGGGGCATTGGGTGCACCAAGCTTCACCTCAACCTCCAGTTTTTCAACATCTTTGTCACACGCAACCTCTTTTTCTTTGTCACATGGCTCCACAACAGACTCAACAATAGGCTTCTTTGCTATAACAACCGGCTCCATAATGGGCTTTCTCGCTACACCACTTGTTCTTCCACTTCTAGTAACAATGGCCATGACATGAGCATCATTTTTAGGATTGGCCGTGGTGTCACTAGGAAGTGGTCCCTTCATCCTCGGGTTTATTTAAGTGGATAGATGATTCATTTGGGCCTCAAGATGTTTAATTGAGGCCGAATGAGAGCTCACGATTTGATGAAGTTTTGAAACTTCACTTTTAAGCTCACTAACCCCAGTATTTGTTGTTTTCGCCTTCTTTAGAACCAAGGAAAACATGTCCTTAATCTTTGAATGACCGGGATTGCTTGTGGCTGGTTGATATAAAGAATCCAATTTATTTGGAGGCACATATGGGTTCAAACTTTGGTGATTGTATCTATCACCATCCTTGTCATGGTCCCTCCAATTTCCATCTCTTTCCTTGTCTGTAATCCAACCTTGATTCTCATCCCTCGGGCAATAATACCCAGGACGAGAACCCGCCATTACATAGCAAAGTTTACCATACATGATGGTCATAAGCTCTTCATCATTAGCCTTGATCTCTGGTGTACTCACAATATTCAAAATCTTAGCACTACCTGCCCCCATCATATGCTTGGCTAGCAAGTCTATTTGCATCATCATTTTTTCCATGGTCTCATCCCTCTCTTCATCCTTTCTCCGCATCTCATTTGTTAAAATAGATGTGGTCACTCCCGATGTAGGAATGTCCGCTTCCCTTGTGTGCCAAGCTTGGTTAGTCTTGGTCATTCTCTCTAGAAGGGCTGAGGCAATAGGAATTTATAAAACCATGAAGGTACCACCTCCAAGGTTGTTGGCTACAGACTTATTCATCGAGTTCAAGGATTTAAAGAAGCTTTGTAGAAAGACATTGTCCGACAACCCATGGTTAGGACACAACACGAGCTTCATTTTAAATCTCACCCATGCCTCGTGCAAAGGCTCATCGGGATGTTGGCGGTAGTTGGTAACTTTATCTCTCAACTGCATCATTCGTGGTGGAGGGAAAAATTTAGTAGTGAAAGCATCTACCAACTCAGCCCAAGAGGTGAGTGACCCATCCGGCAATTCCTCCAACC
Source organism: Jaltomata sinuosa (assembly GCA_003996215.1). Classification (NCBI taxonomy): domain Eukaryota; kingdom Viridiplantae; phylum Streptophyta; class Magnoliopsida; order Solanales; family Solanaceae; genus Jaltomata; species Jaltomata sinuosa. The sequence continues at coordinate 130,331 of QJPP01001745.1, read as the reverse complement.
ATGTTGTGGCTTACCCCGTTAGAGAGAAAGGGAGTAGGCAAAGTCAGACAGAATCTTGGGGTATGTTTTGGAAGATGAAAGGTTGGCATATCTCCAAAAAATTATGGATGTGCCTATTTGCATCTTCGTGGGATACTCCTCTAAACATCCCCTTCATTTATATAAGATAGAGCATTGTTGTCACAACTCGATTTCTCAGTCATGATGGCACCTACGACCCCCTTGTAGGAAAACCAATCCACGTAGCCCAAAAAGGTTAGTAATGGGCTACTATCTAACAAATAAGCAGAAGAACAGTCTAAATAAGTGGAGGCAAGGGAAATAAGCTGAAGAAAGTCGATAACAGGAATATATATCAATATATGCGGAAGCTAAATCAAACCCCAAAACCTGGTATCATAGTATAGAGCCGAAATTACATATAAGGAGTACAAAGGATCCAAAATAATATATACAGAAATGTGTCCGACTAGTAACAGAGTACATAATACAAAAGATAAACTAAAGCTAATCTCCGATCGTTAAGAGCTTATCCTTAGTCTAAAGTTTCCAAAAGCTCCTCGCACAAGTCTTCAATGAGCTAACGGAGATGGCCCACACTAGGATCTGCACCAGAAGATGCAGAGTGTAGTATGAGCACTAATTGCTAAGCAACCGGTACCCAGTAGGTATCACAGGCCGACTGGGCACATATGAGATAAAAGAGCAGTAATAAACAGAGTAGAAGCAAATAGTCATAGAAAATAATGAATAAGTACACGGAAGCTAGCGCGGAAGGAATACAAGCAGAAAATAACATACATGTCTAGCTACTAGAATAAATATCATAGGCACAGGTGAAAGGAAGAAGTAACGCACCTGGGGTCCTTGCAACAACAGTATATATATAAGAAGTTTTAGAAAATGGGTGGTATACCGGTAACTTCAAGTAAGAAGGGAAGGAGGAAATAGGAAACAAAAGCATGCTCGAATATAAGAATAAGAACCAAGTCAATATACAAGTCATACTTCCAATATCCAAATCATGGTAAGAATCAACTAAGGAATAATAACTCGACTAAGAAAGAAAAATCCTACCTACAGTCCCAACGGATCCCCATACCCCCGAGGAACACAAACAAGTGAAGACAAACCCCCCAGCATCCCATACTACCAGAGCGTACACTCAGCAAATAGCAAACAAGGGTAAAACCTCACACAAATGAATGAAATATGTTAAGCTAAGTGTAATATCAGTGTCGTATGTTACCCCCTTCGGTACCCCAAAGGTCCAATAAAGGCAGGATCCATGGAAGGAATTCTCCTGAGTACCTATACTCCACCATACACCCATCCCTCTGGTCACCCTTTGCCTGTAGCACTTGGTCCATAATGACAGGGTCCATGGAGGTCTACTCGTAGACCATATACTATACTCAAACCTCAAACTATCAGTACGGAGTGCCACCAGATCAAAACTAGTAGTCAAATTTCAAAAATGCATGCCTTGATTCCATCCAAGTCTAAATCAGTGAAATGAATCTCAATAACCCCCTTCAAGTGTGCCCGGGCATATCCGGGTCTAAAACAGTGAAAAACTAGTCTGATGCTCGGCCTTACCGAGTCTAATATAATTTCTGATCAATAACAGCATAGTCTAGCACCTCAGCTCAGTCGGGTCTAATATGAGTAGGAAAACTGTGATAACTTTCTCTTTTAACTTTTCTAACCCCAAGAAGATCCATTAAGATAGTACCAAACCATTTCATAATCATTTTTACCAAAAATGGGCCCCCGAGGCCATGCAAGATTTAGAAAACCATAAAAGGTAGGCCCAAATATAAAACCATAGTAAAAATCATATGGACATCCATTTATATGCATGATAATGGCATGCTCAATCACAATCAGTAGCCCAACGGCTCACAATCAACCTATCGGCGGTGCACAGGCTCCAATCATTCTATAGCACAGATAACCAGCCTAAAGTCGCGATAATAATGCCCTGGACTCACGAACACCCTAAATAGCCCACCATCTATGGTCTAGAGTCAAATCAAGGCCACACAGGACCACAAGGGTGATAATACCAATCTACAAAGAATACTACACACAATGGAGGAAAGAAACAAGGCGAACATGGAAAAGTGGTCAAGGTCTGTGGTGCCAAGCTAATAACCCAACCCAAGGATGCCAATTAGTACAATTTTATCCAATATATGCGAAGTCTAGGGAGTTTAGACCGTAACCTACCTGTCTTCCGGTGATAAGCTGCTGGAATGACGATGTCCGAGCCCGAACTGCTCTAAGAAGCTCCGAATGATAGTCAAACTATCATAAACATAAATAACACATTAAAATGAGACTAACGATACCCATATTTCTATAAATATAGCTAGGTCAAAGTTTGGGTCACCGGCGAGTCTGTAGGCCCCACAACCCGTGGTTGAAAATGAAAGAGTATCGCATGATCACAATGATCATAAGAGTGCATGCCACAAGAATTGGAGAATTTGGGCATAAATTCCAGGCTAAAACAACCTGCCCAAGCCGGAATTTAAGAATGGAATCTTAAGAACTAAAACCGGAAAATTGGGCAAGAACTACCTACCACAATGAGAGAATTTACGCCAAGGCAGTGAGTTCCATGAAACCCATGAACATGCAATGACAAGGGGAAGCTTCTACAAATAATTTTCGAGCTTTGAGAAAACGGCAACAATGGTGAGAGTTTAAAGAATGAAAAATTAGAATTTTAGTAATAAACTTACCGGATTAAATGATGGGAAATGACCACGATGCAATAGTGAAATCATCCTAGGAATTTAGTGGTCAAAAGTGGAGAAAGGTGGAGTTTAGAGGCTAATATCAATGGAGGAAACAAGTTGTGTTTTAAAAAATGAGGAGAGAATAAGAAAGAGCAACTTAAAGCTGTCAGGCGTGCCTATAAAGACCCGGCCAGGCCACCGCCTACGCGGGCACGCGAACGCAGGCAGCCGGCGCGCATGCGAAGGCCAAGCACTGGCCAGGCCAGGCACCTACCTTGCACGAACGTGTCCAGACCATTGCGTACGTGGGCCTGCGGATGCGGCCATGGGAGTGCCTAGGCGAAGGCTTGGCAGAGGAGCGGCTGGCATATGCCTTGCGTGAACTCGTCCAGGCTACCACGTAGGTGAAGACCATGTTGGTGCCATGATAGCACCAGCTGCCAACAGCCAAAACAAACATGGAAATTTCTCTGACGGACCCTTGGGAACATATCTGGGGTCCCTCGAATGCAAACGAGCAGAGGTATTCGACTAAAAATGGCATTCTGGACTCATCGGAATCAACAAAAATCCCAACGGAGGTCAATAGCATAAAAAGTGGGCCCTACGCCCAAGAACCAACTTAGGCCAATCTTTCCAAAATGGAACACTATGGCCTAAAACGAGTCTGGAAGCCTCGAGACCCGAACCAAAGGTCCCTCTAGCCCAAAGTCGACATCTCGGAGCTAATAGTGCTGTCAGAATTTCTATCCGAGGTTGTCTTCTCTGAATGTTGACCAAAGTCAAGATTTCAAGTTCAACTTGGCTAAAACACAAAAACCAAGACAAAACTGAACCGAAAACTCCTAGAACCCGACCAAGGGTCCATCTAGACCAAAATCCATGCTCCAGAGCTAATGGAACTGTCAGAATTTGATTCTGAGCATGTTTACCAAAAATGTTGACCGAAGTCAATGATATCCTAAGTTAAAGCTCTAAAATAGGAAAACGACCAAAATGACCAAACGAACGACCAGGGCACCAAACCACCAATCCCAGCAAGTCATAAATGACTTGAGGCCACTACAGGAAAGCTCTAATAGTATAAAGAAGGTGTAAATTCAAAGATGACCGGAAGGGTCATCACAACATCCACTACTAAAATGACTTTCGTCCTTAAAATTCAATAGTAAGGGAGTACCTGAAGGCTCAAACAACTGCAGATACTGATCTCGCAACTTACTCTCGGTCTCCTAGGTAGTCTCCTCGACCGGACAATGCCTCCACTGAACTTTCATAATCAGAATCTCCCTAGATCTCAATCTTCTGATATCTCTGGCCAGATTAGCAATCGGCTCCTCAACAAAGGATAAACTCTCATCCAACTGAACTGAATCCTAATGAAACACATGAGACTCATCTAGAACATACCGGTGCAACATTGAGACATGGAAAACTAGATGCACAATTGAAAACATCAGAGACAAGGCTAACATGTAGGCAACACTACCAACCCTCTGTAGAATCTCAAACGGCCCAATTAACCGACGCCTAAGCTTGCCCCGCTGACCAAATTTCATCACGCCCTTCATGGGTGATACATGGAGGAAAACCAAGTCACCAACACTAAACTCCAAGGCACAAAGTCTACAATCAGCGTAGCTCTTTTGCCTACTCTGAGATTCTCTAAGTCTATCTTGAATCCCACAAACTCGATCTAAGGAATCTCAAAGCAAATTTGTACTCTGCGGTCTAGACTCTAAGCCATCAAACCAACCAATTAATGATCTGCAATGCCTACCATACAAAGCCTCGAAGGGTGTCATACCGATGCTCGAATGGAAACTATTATTATAAGCAAACTCGGCCAAAGGCACAAACTGATCCCATGAACCTCCAAAGTCAAAAACACAAGCCCGAAGCATGTCCTCTAAGATCTGAATAGTCCTATTGGACTAGCCATCTGTCTGAGGGTGGAAAGCAGTACTAAGCTAAATCTCTATACCCAAATCTCGCTGAATAGCCCTCCAGAACTAAGATGTGAACTGAGTTTCACGATCTGAAATGATAGAAGTTGGAACCTCGTGCAATCGAACAATCTCATAAAGGTAGATCTGAGTTAGCCTCTCTGCACCATAAGAAGTCTGAACTGTCAAGAAATGTGCTGATTTAGTCAGCCTATCAACAATCAACCAGATAGAGTCAAACCCTCGAGAAGTATGAGGCAATCTAACTACGAAGTCTATAGTAATCCTTTCCCACTTCCACTCAGGAATGGGAAGTCGCTACATCAAACCACCGGGTATCATGTGCTCAAACTTAACATGCTGATAGTTCAAGCACCAAGATACAAACTCAGCTACATCTCGCTCATACTACTTCACCAGTAAATTGTCTTAAATCTCTGTACATCTTTGTCGTGCCCGAATAAATGGAGTATCTAGAACAATGGGCCTTGCAAAGTATCAACTGAATCAAGTCTCCAGATGGGAACACAAATACAACTATCAAACTTCAGAATACCATCAGAATCCAAAGTAGCTCGGTTGGCCTCACCTCAAACTACCTGATCATGAAGGTCACACAATCTCTGATCCTCAAATTATTGGCTCTGAATCTGATCAACTAGAGTAGAAGGAACCTCAATGTTGGCAAGAACTCTGCTAGGATCCGATAAGTAAAGCCTAACTAAATGGTTAGCCAAGGACTAGATGTCTAAGGCCAAGGGTCGCTGAGAAACTGAAAGTGAAGCTAGGCTGCCCATACTCACCACCTTCTGACTCAAGGCATCCGCTACCATGTTTGCCTTGCCCGGATGGGACAAAATGGTGAAATCATAGTCCTTTAGTAGCTCAATCCATCTCCTCTGCCTCGAGTTTAGCTCTCGCTGACTCGTAATGTACTAAAGACTGATGATCGGTCTCGTAGTGAACCTCATATAAATAGTGCCTCCAGATCTTAAGCGCAAAAACTACCGCCGCCAACTCCAAGTTATGGGTGGGATAGTTGCGCTCATGAACCTTCAACTGCCTTTAAGCATATGCTATCACACGACCCTGTTGCATCAGTACACAACCAAGACAAACCCCAGAAGCATCAAAATACACCAAAAAACTCTGACCCTCAACCGGCAAAATCAACACATGAGCTAAAGTAAATAAGGTTTTAAGCCTCTAAAAACTATCCTCACACTGATTCGACCACTAAAATGGAACATCCTTCCTAGTCAGCATAGTCAAGGGTTCTGCTATGGATGAAAATCCCTCAATGAACCATCTGTAGTAACCCGCTAACCCAACAAAGGTGCGAACCTCAATAGCAGTAGTAGGTCTAGGCCAATCATGAACCGCTGAAATATTACCTGGATCAACTCTAATCCCTTCCTTAGACACCACGTGCCCTAGGAATGCAATTGAATCAAGCCAAAACTCGCACTCTGAGAACTTGGCATAAAGCAGATAATCTCTTAAAGTCTGAAGTACAGTCCTCAATTACTGCTCATGCTCGTCTCTACTCCTCGAGTATATCATAATGTCATCAATGAAGACTATCACAAACATATCCAAGTACGGGCTAAGCATCATGTTCATCAAGTCCATGAAAGTTGTGGGGGCATTAGTCAACCCAAAAGACATCACCATGAACTTATAATGGTCATAACGTGTCCAGAATGCTGTCTTACACAACTTTTTCAATTTGAAACCAAGGCCATTCCTTTTATTTTCATTCCACACGAGGCACCATTTCACTTCTTTTTATTTGAAACCTCAATTCTTATCATTTTATTCACCTTGGAGGATTTTCTTTCCTTTTCTCTTTGCTTTTTCATTTTGATTTTTTTTTCTTCTTTCTTTTTGGCAATTCTTATTAAGCAACAAACCATGATTTACTCATTTAGAACTCCTCCAAGGTACCTTTATCAACCCCCAAACTTAGTCTTTTATCCTCGATTTCACACTTATGGAGTTCAAGCAGGGACGGGTTTAAGAGAGGGACTCATTGTCAAAATGGTTTAAGGCTTGTAAAGATGTTGCCAAAGAAAAGGTATTAGGCTCAAGAGGGGTGACTAATGATTCAATTTAAGTGCAATGGTGGCTTTTAAGGCTAAGTAGGCTTCAATAATCACAAAGAAGTCCTAAGATCATTTCTCCAACCAAGAGTAATCAAGACTAGCATTAAAGACTAACCGGGCAAGTTCTAGTTAACACAAGCAAGCACGAGAATTATTCAACTAAACCTCGCCACATATGACATGCGAATCATTCAACAAGGATCAATTTTAACTTCCTAGACAAGAACAAAAAGGAGCCATATTTCCATTAACATCGCTAATGAGCTAAGAGTCACAAAAAGATAAAAGGGATTGTCACAAACATTAATCTTCGACATACACTTTTCACAAAAATTTTGGAAGGGTATGCATATTTCACTTAACATGCAAGACTACTTCATTAGTACCAAACAAGTCAATCGCAACCAAAACCTCAAAAGACGATGATTTGCCCTTAAGAATAACGTCACTCAGTCTATCATTGGGCCAATTCATCTATCTAAATTGGTATGGCTACACAAAGTGGATCAACCCAACCATCACAATCAACAGGCACATATGATTCGCATATGCCAAAGTATGGGTCGCACGTGCAACGCACATGCTAATAGTGGTCATGTGCAAAGCTCGTGCAGTTCGCACATCGACATGTGTGATTCTGTGTTCCCAGCTCTGACAAGATCTCTCTAGCCTAATGGGTACTCAGACTTCTCTTGGCCCCAAAAAATCCAACACACCTACTATAAGCTACAAGAAAGGAAACTAACAACCTAAACCATCAACTCCATCCATATCAACAAACAAACCCGACAAGGGCAAACTTATTAAAAACAAGCCCGACAAGGGCACATAAATATCCAACAATAAAAACAAGCCCGACAAGGGCACATCAATATCCAAAATAAAACAACAAGCTAGATAGAGTGTCAGCCACCCCCAACTAACAACATGCAGTGCCCTCACTTTAAAAAATAAGAGAAAAGTTTGAGGGGGCTTCCTGAAGGGTGTATCACTCAGAACCAGAACTTCTAGGTCTAGAAAGGACCCAGTCTCCCTCATCACCATCATCCTCAGCCTCAGACCCACATAGCTTCCTCAGAGTGTTAATCATCTTCTTGAGGAACTTGCTTTGCTTCCTATCATGGTCCCTCTGCTTTTTCTGTCGCCTTTCTACCTTAGCCAACCTCTCCTTGATGTGCTATTGCTGGCTTGCTACACTAGCTTGTATAGAGCCACTAAGAGTAGTGAAGGATGATGGACCGAATGCCGGTGTGATGGAACTCTTGCCCAAACCCAAAGGTAAGCCTACTACAATCTGGTGAAGATGGGCATCCATTCCATAGACTTGGCTAGATATGTGGCAGAGTGTCGGAGGTCCAATCTTGAGGGGACCAATAGCCTCCGCAGTAGTGTCTGGCTCATGTGCCTCGTTGGACTCGAGAAATAGACCAAATAATGGTGAATCCACATCATTCTTCCTCTTCTTTAATGCTTGCACGGGGCCTCTCTTATTCAGAAGGTGAATAAATTTTTTGGGCTTTCTCTCATTTTCGCCATCCCTCTTTGCAACCCCGCTGCATAGCATAAGTGAGTGATCAATGAAGGGAAGAGCAGACTCTTGTTACCTCCGAGCACTACTTGTTGAATTTCTTGCACAATTAATTGCCTCACATTCACCGGAAGACCCTCCATCATAGCACAAATGACCCTTGCTTTATCGGGGGTCACATTGGATTCATTCTTGGAAGGCATAACTTGGGCATAAATGATCGAAAGCCAAGTGCGGGCTTTGAGGTTAAACTCAGATGACTCAATCCTTGTGTTCAACGCTATCTATTGCGGTATTGTGCCATCATGCAAGTGCTCCACAAACCAATCAGTCCCCAACTCTGTAGCTCGGGCTTTGAAGGTGGCATTATCGGCATTCGAGAGGTTATAATATTTATTGATCAACTTCGGATCAAACCGAACCAATTTGCCCCACACCTGCACCATCAAGTTATTGGTAAAATTTGTCTCAACTGCATTAGCATAAAACTCTCGGACCACAGCAAAGTTTGCCTTGATAGGTTTAATGGTGAAGCATAACCACCCACTGTCAACCAACTTCCCATAGAAGTCAGCCCATTTCTCCTCCAATCCGTCAAACATAATACCTCACTTCCTCGTGATTGGCTTCATCAGGAGACGGTCATATAGTTGACTTGAAGGAGATGGAGGTTCCTTGGTCAAAGTACTCTTCGTCGGTCACTTGGTTGGCATCTTCATGTTTAATCTCGGCCATTTTCAAGCTTAAAGTACCTATATAAGGAATAAAATCGTCAAACAATAATATAGGCATGTAAAGCAATGTATTGGGACATGATTGGGTCAAAGAAAAGAGCCAGAATGATCCCAGGCAGAGCAGGGCAGAGTTACTATTTTTGGGACTGTGAAAACTGGTCATCGCGATCGTGAACCTGTCAATCACGATCGCGAAGACAAAAAAAAATTAGAAAATTAAAGCATCACGATTGCGGAATGGGGAATCGCAATCGCAAAGCTCAGGGAAGTGGGTCATCGCGATCATGGTGTTTGGGCATCGCGATCGCAATGGTCATCTTCTTGCCCAAAAATATTCTTTCAGACATTTCATCGAGCAGGTGCTTTGCACACCATTTTTACACCACATGGGCATCACCTTTTATCCCAAAAATCAGCAAACCAAAAGATTTTTAAGGCCCAACAATATTTCACTCGAAATTTATACCACAACACAAAATTCACACATATTGTAAAAAGCAAAAATTGACACTCACTTGGGTGTTTAAAGCACTTACTTTAGCACAATGATGGTAGATTGATCAAGAGAAAATGGAGATCATACCTGAGGAGTTGCAAAGATTCTTATGGAATTGAAGTTGATGGAGTGTATTATTCTTGCCTTTAGGAGAGAAAAGAACCAAGTTTCAAAGAAGTTTTTGCTTTTGAAACGGCTTGTTTGAACTTTTAATACCTGGAAACTATTCAGTGCCTCACAGTTGCGAGGCTTTATCACGTGATCATGATGAGTTAAAGTCACTCAACTCTATGCGATCACAACATGTTCATGCGGTCGTGAAGAGTCAGGAAGAATTTACCTCATCGCGATCGCGAGGGTCAGGTTTCGCGATCGCGATGCCTTAGCATCATCTGAGTTTTCAGAATTTTTGCACCAAGCACTATTTTGATGTGCGAAGCCGGTTGCGATGGGCACTTTAGGAGGTGCAACATGCACCTCCTTTGGACATGCCAGTATTTTTGCTCAGTTCACTATTTGTTTATACGATGGCATGTGCGATGGGCACTCTCCCAGGTATGAAAAGCAAGTTTTTCAGAGGTAGTTTTGGTGCTTCTCAACATTTGGTTCCTCTTCTCATTCCCTTGGGCACCTAAAAACACATCAAAAATAAACAAAAAGTGAACTAAAGCATAAAAATGATGGGTTGCCTCCCATCAAGCGCACAATTTAATGTTGCGGCACGATGCAAGCTACCTCACTATTTGGATCTCCATTTGGAGGATTTGAACCTTCGACCCAAACTTGAATCAAATTTCCGGTGACACTCCCAGGGTGAAGGTTTGAACATGAGAAGGTCATTCTCTTGATTTCGCATTTCGCACTTTTTAGCCTTTCAAGTGAGGAAGGTCGCTTTGCCTTCTTTCCAAGACAAGCTTAAAACCAGATAAACCTTCATCCATCCTCTTTCCAAGGTCTTCCAAAAGCTCGATTACTTTGACTTTCGTCCATTCAATCAAACTTAAGGTCGAAAAATGGTTGGGAGGGGATTTGGGTGTCTCCACCTTCAAGCTTGCCTCATTCACAACGTCCTCACTTTGAGATGTCATGACCCACATAAGGGGTAGTTGGTTGCCACACCCCCTTCGATTCATGATCATCCCTTGTGTCTTCCTCTTCTTTTGCCCTGGCGTCCACAAAGCCTTATTTTATGGATTGCACACTCTCTTCTTGGGTTTCTAGCGAGGCCAAGAGGGTTTGGAGCTTGACACATATGCCTTCTTCGATTACAAAGGCATGGTTCCTATTAGGGTTACAAGCACCACTAGCAACATTGTTAGCACAAGAAGGGGGAGGGGTATGATCATCATTGAGGCATTCGCTCCAATGTCCATCACGACCATCATACAAATAACAATTCCTCCCATCATAGGAGCGAGAAGGGAGTACCTCCTTCTCCTAGGGCCAATTCTACACCTTCACCCAAGGTGGGGTCTGATAAATGCTCAAATCGTGCTCTCCAAGTAGGAGGCCATGGCGATCGCATAGTCAGAACAAAATTTATAATCTCCCAACGGATGTCGGGGTCGTACCCAAGGGAACAATGTAGTCACGATCGAGCTAATAAAGAATCTAAGTAACTTATTGAAGTTCAAATAACAAAAAGGGAAAAGATATCAAAAAGGGGGATTTTAGACTAAAACTAAAAGATAAAGAAAAACCAAATAAAAGATAGAGTGATCAATGGCTTTCACCTTGCTTTCACCAAGCAAGGATAACAAGGGAGAATTGGGAGTGGGAATTCAATTCATAAGACTTGCACCCAATTGAAACCTAGGTAATCTTGGCTAAAGCTATGCCTAACTGTCTCTCGACCAATCGAGCATATATCTCATGTGTTTTCTCTTGAACTAACACAATTAAGCAATAAACCAGCCAAATAATTTGGGGAGGTCGTCCTATCTCTAGCTCGGACCCTTAAATGGGAGATTTTGCAATTGGAGCTATGTCTAGCCTTCAATCTAAGTGGATTCCCAAGTACCCACTAGTAAATCTTCCCGAATTCGAGAATTTCTCTCTCGAACAAAAACCCAAATTAGAAAGCTAAGTCAATATTTGCAACCATTGACTATAAATTCAAGCAATGGAGGATTCAATAGACCCAAATAATCAAACAAGAACAAAATCTATATATGAATTCAATAACCCAACTAGTATTATCCCTAATACAAACCCAAAATCTCAAGTCAACAATACACCAATAGAATAACAATTAAGAACAAGAGTTGAAGAATGGAAACTAAAGATTTTACAATAAAGAGCATCCAAATCTTCACTCATATGGTGTTGGTTGATGAACTTACTCTCTAAGCTTGCCAAAAGTTCCAAGGATTAGCCAAAGATGTGTTCCAAGACGGCTTGGAAGTGTTTTATGTGAATTGGGGTTTCTCCGTATGTGAAATTCCAAAACTGCCCAGCTGCTCTGCTTTCTTTCTTCGCCTATGCGGAAGGTCTGCCACGTATGGAAAGTGTCTTTGTATGGTTAACCTTCGTGTACACGGTCAAGGGGTCGCGTTCGCGGAGTATTACCTCAGTTGGCTTTCGCGTTTGCGGCTAGGATCCCGCGTTCGCGAAGGCATATACTGCTGCCAGCTACTTGCTTCTCCAAATGGTCTCCTTTTGACTTGTTTTCATCCGAATTCATCCTGAACATTTCTAAAACACAAAGACCTGCAAAATAGAAGTAATATGTGTCAATTGCACTATTTTTCCACTTTAAACTAGGAAAAGCATAAGCTTAAAGGCTAAATAAGTAGGTAAAATACCGACTTATCAAACCCCCAAACTTGAACTATTGCGTGTCCTCAAGAAACTTAAAGCTTTTAACTCAAGAGGCATACAACACAAGTGCAATTGACAATACTACAAGCCAAAGAAAACCCATTTCAAGCACCAAACATGACTTCGGTTGGTACTAATGATTAGTCAATCACATGCTAACTTACTCTAAGCACTTCCTTCGATTCAAAACACAAACTCGTGATGCAAAGGCACAATAAGAACAAGTAAGTGACAACAACCAATCCTCAAGATGTGAATCCAACCACTAGCTTACCAAAACATGCTCATTTGAATCATTTTCGGAGTTTATCAATGTCACCAACTATCCTAATTCGCATGCCTTAACAAGACCGAAAGTCCCGAAAACACACTATGTACAAAGTCAATCACAAGGGACAAATACAAACACTCACACTCACAAGGAAGTTCAAGTGCACACATGTCAAACCATAGGCTTGCCCTTCATGTAGATCACCACTAATGTAGGGTAGCCAAGATCGAAATCACCAAGGACTTGCAGGTACGATGTTGGCTAGGGCTAAGGTGAGGATATCATTTGGTTCAAGTGACTACACCTCCCTAATTCTCTTTGTTTTCATTTCAAACACCGCTCATATTTTTCCATTTTAACTTCACCTTGTTTCTCCCTCATATAACCCAAGATTTCTCCCTTTTTAATTCTTGATCATTCACACCTTATATCACCTTCACTTTATAGCACCAATTTTTGCTTTTCAATTTGCTCATTGAATTGATCTTTTGGAGCAATTTTTTATTTTTGAAGTAAGGTGCTACCTTGCACTTGAAGTGCATTTATTTTCTTCTCCTCATTTGATTACATGCACCCCCAAACTTAGGCATTTGCCTATGTTATCTTTCGCTTCCCCCCCCCCCAAACTTAGGCTTTTAGCCTACATTTCATTTTCAAGCAATTACGGAGGATGGGTGCCAAGATGGAGGTTCCAAAAAGGTCAAGGTGTTGACAAGGTACCAAAGAATGGTCACAAGCTCAAAGGGGTTCACTAGGATTTGATGTCATTGGGAATTCATTTGGGTGAAGTGACTATCAAAAAGGGCCTAAGTCATCTTCCAAGCTCGGTTACATTTAGAATTTTGCGTTAAATCGCATTCGGGGCAAGTTCTTGACGACACACATGCACGAGAATTATTCAACTAAACCTCACCACACATGGTATGTGAATCATTCAAGTTTAACTTCCTAAACAAGAATAAAGACGAGCTATTTTACCTTATTACCCTAATAAGTCAAGAGTCACAAAAAGATTAAAAGAGTTGTCACACACTCACTCTTTGCCATGCATTTTTCACAAAAATTTTGGAAGGGTATACTTGTTTTACTTAGCATGCAAGACTACTTCATTGGTACCAAACAAGTCAATTTGCAACCAAAACCTCAAAAGATGACGATTTTCCCTTAAGAATGACGTCACTCAGTCTATCATTGGGCCAATTCATCTATCTAAATTGGTGTAGCTACACAAATTGAATCAACCCAACCATCACAATCAACAAGCACATGCAGTTCGCACATGCCAAAGTGTGGGTTGCACATGCAATGCACAAGCAACAGTGGGCATGTGCAAAGCTTGTGCGGTTCACACATTATCATATGCGATACTTTGTCACAACTTTGACAAGCTCTATCTAGCCTAACGGGTACTCAGACTTCCCCTGGCTCCATAACATCCAACACACTTGCTATAAATAGAAAAAATGAAGAAGTTAAAGAAAATAACTAACAACCTAAACCATCAACTCCATCCATATCAACAAACAAACCCGACGAGGGCAAAACATAGAAAAAACAAGCCCGACAGGGGCACATCAATATCCAACAATACAAAGAAAACAAGCTCGACAAGGGCACAATATCCAAAATAAAATAACATGCTAGATAGAGTGCTAGCCACCCCCAACTAATAACGTGCAGTGCCCTCACTGCAACAAAATAAGAGAAGAATTTGAGGGGGCTCCCTGAAGGGTGTATCACTCAGAACCAGAACTGCTAGGTCCAGAAAGGACCCAGTCTCCCTCATCAGTATCCTCCTCAGCGTCAGACCCAGATAGCTTCCTCAGAGTGTTCATCATCTTTGTGAGAAACTTGCTTTGCTTCCTATCATGGTCCCTCTGCTTTTTCTGTTGCCTTTCCACCTTAGCCAACCTCTCCTTGATGTGGTGATGTTGGCTCGCTACACTAGCTAGCATAGGGCCATTGGGAGTAGTGGAGGGTGGCGGCCCTGATGCTGGTGCGGTAGAAGTCTCACCCGGACCCAAAGGTAAGCCTGCTACAAGATGACGAAGATGGGAATCCATGTCGTAGACTCTTCTCTATGAAGAGTCATTGCGATCGCGGAATGTGACATCGCGATCGTGAAACTCAGTGAAGTTGGTCATCGCGGTCGCGGGATTTGGCATCGCGATGATCATCTTTTTCCCAAAAAAAAAATCAACCATTTCGTTAAACGGGTGGTTTGCACCTTTTTGAACACCATTTTTACACCACATAGGCATCACTTTTTACCCCAAAATTTAGCAAACCAACAGATTACTAACCCCCAACTAGATTTCACTCATAATTTCATAACACAACTCCCAATTTACATATTATTAAGGAAGCAAAAATTGACACCCACTTGGGTATTAAGGCACTTACTTTAGCACAATGAGGGTGAATCAAAGAAGAGAGAACAGAGATCATACCTGAGGATTTGTAAAGGATGTTATGGAAATTGAAGTTTATGGTGGATTTTTATTTTGGTTTCCTTGGAAGAGAGAAAATAAGCCAAGTTTCAAAGCAAATTTTTGCTTTTGAAATGGCTTATGTGAACTTTAATACCTGGAAACTGCTCAGTGCCTCGTGATCGCGTGGCTTTGTCACGCGATCGCGATGAATTAAAGTCACCTGACTCCCGCGATCTTTAAGTGATCACGCGGTCGTAGTGAGTCAGAGAAAATTTACTTCACCGCGATCGATCATGATGCTTTAGTCATCCACTAAATTTATGAATTTTGCACAGTGCACTGCTTTGACGTGCGATGCCAGGTGAGACACGCACTTTATGAGGTGCGAAATGCACCACAATCGCACATGCCACTATTTTTGGTAAGTCCACTATTTGAGTGTGCACTGGCATATGCGACGGGCACTCTTCTAGGTGCGAAAATCACATTGTTAAAGGTATTTTTGGGTGCTTTTCAACACTTGGTTCCTCTTCTCATTCCTTGGGGCACCTAAAAACAAACCAAAAAGAAACAAAAAGTGAAATAAAGCATGAAAGTGATGGGTTGCTTCCCATCAAGCCACAATTTAACGTCGCGGCACGACGCCAGTTACCTCACCATCGAGAGCTCCACTTAGAAGATTTGAACCTTCAACCCAAACTTGAATTAAATTTTTGGTGATACTCCCGGGGTGAAGGTTTGAACATGAGAAGGCCATTCTCTTGATTCCGCATATCGCACTTTTTAGCCTTCAAGTGAGAAAGGACGTTTTGCCCCTTTGCAATAACAGACTTGAAACCGGTTAAACCTCAATCCAATCTCCTTCCAAGATCCTTCAAGAGCTTGATTACTTTGACTCTCGTCCATTCAACCAAACTCACGGTTGACAAGTGGTTGGAGTAAGATTTGGGCGTCTCCACCTTCAAACTTGTCTCATTTATAGCATCCTCACTTTCAAATGAACTAGTGTCTTTCATGATGAACCATTGCAACTCTAGTATCATCCGTTTGTTTTAGGCATTATGATTCTTGTATGGAGTAGTTGGTTGCCACAACACCTTCAAGCTATGAGCTTCCCTTGTGTCTTCCTCTTCAATAGGGAACAACTCAAAACTACTACAGACAATTGTGCATGTGTCAACATGAGCATTCAAATCTATGTCCAAATTTTGGATAGCAATATCAAGCATCCTCTCCTTTTGCCTTCTCTTAGCATGCCTTTTCAACAATACCTCGAACATTGGTAGCATTCTCTCATGTTGTTCCCCATAAGCCTCAAGTTGGTGAGCTTGGTTTAACATCCATTCTAGGCTCACAACCTCGCCTAACACAAATTTTTCCTCTTGTTGGGGATCAACCACCACCGGTATAAACTCACTCTCGGGGGTTGTCGTATTTCGCAAATCTTCATCATCATCCTCGAAGTGAATTTGATGGAGTTCAATGTTTGAAATTTGTTCATTTGCTTGGCTCGGAGGGTTTTCTTCATCAATATGGTTAGAAGGAGTAGAAAATTCCACCATGGGTCGTGAAACACATTTTCTCTTCTCCTCTTTTTTAGCTCTTGCATCCACAAAGTCTTGCTTTATGGATTGCATATCCTCCTCTATGATATCTTGCTTGGCCAAGATAGTATGAACCATGGCATATAGGCTTTTAGGGTAGGTGTTTTCTTCCTCATCTTGAGCAAAATGATTGGATAAATCTGCCATGGGTTGTTCGGCATGATTTATCTCCTCGCCTTCCTTTATTCTCATTTTCACCAAACCTTGCTTTATGGATTTCAGACCCTCCTCTTGGGTGTCTAGAGAGGTTAGGAGGGTTTGAAGCTTAGCCCATATGCCTTCATCGCTTGCTAATTCATGGTTCCTATTAAGATCACAAGCACCACTAGCAACATCGTTAGAATGAGAGGGGGGAGGAGGATAGTCATTAGGGCAATTGCTCCAATGTCCATCACGACCACCACACAAATAGCAATTTCGCCCATCATAGGAACATGAATGTGAATACCTTCCTCTCTTAGGGCCAACCTTACATTTTCACCGGAGGTGGGGTCCTCTACAATAACAACAAGGATCAATATCACAAGGGTTGCAACCACCAACACCTCTATCATTTTGAGATGCCATGAAATCAAACAACAAAATAAAAAATACGCACAAGAAAAACAACTATTCACAAAAATTTTACTAGAGTAAGTAAACTCAAATTCTAAACTAACTCATATGCCAAATTGTTCCCTGACAATGGCGCCATTTTTGATAAACGCTCAAATCGTTCTCTCCAAGTAGGAGGCCATGGTGATCGCGTAATCAAAATAAAATTTATAATCTCCCAATGGATGTCGGGGTCGTACTCAAGGGAACAATGTAATCGCGATCAAGCTAATAAAGAATCTAAGCAACTTATTGGAGTTCAAATGACAAAAAGGGAAAAGATATCAAAAAAGGGGGGTTTAGACTAAAACTAAAAGATAAAGAAAACCAAATAAAAGATAGAGTGATCAATGGCTTTTACCTTGCTTTCACGAAGCAAGGATAACAAGGGAGAATTGGGAGTGGGAATTAAATTCACAAGACTTACACCCGGTTGACACCTAGGTAGTCTTGGCTAAAGGTATGCCTAACTGTCTCTCGACCAATCGAGAATATATCTCGTGTGTTTTCTCTCTATATAACACGAGTAAGCAATAAACCAGCCAAATAACTTGGGGAGGTCATCCTATCTCTATCTCAGACCCTTAAATAGGAGATTCCGCGATTGGAGCTATGTCTAGCCTCCAATCTAAGTGGATTCCCAAGTATCCACTAGTGAATCTTCCCGAATTCAAGAATTTCTCTCTCGAACAAAAACCCAAATTAGAAAGCTAAGTCAATATTTGCAACCATTGACTATAAATTCAAGCAATAGAGGATTCAATAGACCCGAATAATCAAACAAGAACAAAATCTATATATGTATTCAATAACCCAACAAGTATTATCTATAACACAAACCTAAAATCTCAAGTCAACAATACACCAATAGAATAGCAATTAAGAACAAGAGTTGAAGAATGGAAACTAAAGATTTTACAATAAAGAGCATCCAAATCTTCACTCCTATGGTGTTGGTTGATGAACTTGCTCTCCAATCTTGCCAAAAGTTCAAAGAATTAGCCAAAGATGTGTTCCAAGATGGTTTGGAAGTGTTTTATGTGAATTGGGCTTTCTCCGGATGTGAAATTCCAAAACTGCTCAGTTGCTTCGTTTTCCTTCTTTGCCTATGCGGAAGATCTGCCGTGTATGCGAAGTGTATTTGTGTGGTTGACTTTCGCATACGCGGTAAAGGGGTAGCATTCACGGAGTATTGCCTCAGTTGGTCTTCGCGTTCGCGGCAGGGACCCCGCGTTCGCGAAGGCATATACTGCAGCCAGCTACTTACTTCTCCAAATGGTCTCCTTTTGACTTGTTTTCATCCGAATTCATCCTGAACACTTCTAAAACACAAAGACCTGCAAAATAGAAGTAATCCATGTCAATTGCACTATTTTTCCACTTTAAACTAGCAAAATCATAAGCTTAAAGGCTAAATAAGTAGGTAAAATACTGACTTATCAGGGTCCTCCATTATAAACACAATAGTCAGGAATATAAACTGGGATGCAACCATCAACATTACTAGCATTAAGATATGCCATGATGCTATCAACAAAATAAAACTAAACAAAAGAAAAATAACTATTCACAAAATTTGAACTAGAGTAAGTAAACTAGAATTATAAACTAACTCAATACGCCAAATTTTTCCCCAATAACGGCGCCATTTTTGATAATGCTCAAATCGTGCTCCCCAAGTTAGAGGTCACGGCAATCATCAGAGCAAAACCCATTTATATTCCCAATGGATGTCGGGGTCGTACCCACAGAGAACAATGTAGTCGCGATCTAATAAAGAATCCAAGCAACTTAGTGAAGTTCAATTAACGAAAGGGGGAAAAGTTATCTAAAAGAGGGGTTTTAGACTAAAACTAAAGAATAAAAAAAATCAAATAAAAGATAGATTGATCAATGGCTTTCACCTTGCTTTCGCCAAGCAGGGATAACAAGGGAGACTTGGGAATGGGAATTTAATTCACAAGACTTGCACTCGATTAACACATGGGTAGTCTTGGCTAAAGGTTCACTTAATCGTCTTTTGACCAATCAAGCACCAATCCTCATGGGTTCTCTTGAACCACCATGAGTAAGCAATAACCAACAATTACTTGGGTGAGTTGGGTCATCTCTAACCCCAACTCTTAGATGGGAGTTTCCAGCAACCAAACTATCTCTATCCTTGGTCTAGAATGGAAACCCCAAATCTCCACTATTGAGAGCTTTCCAAATTTAGGGAAATCCACTCTCAAGCAACAACCCAAATTAGAAAGCTAAGTCAATATTTGCAACCATTGACTATAAATTCAAGCATAGAGGATTCAATAGACCCAAATAATCAAACAAGAGAAAAATCTATATATGAATTCAATCTCCAAACAAGTATTATCTCTAATAAAAACCCAAGTTTCAATTCAACAAATACACCAATAAAATAGCAATTAAGAACAAGAGCTGAAGAATGGAAACTAAAAAATTTACAATAAAGAGCATCCAAATCTTCACTCCTATGGTGTTGGTTGATGAACTTGCTCTCCAAGCTTGCCAAAAGTTGTGAGAATAGCCAAAGATAGATTCCAAAATGGCTAAGAAGTGATTTATGTGGATTGGGGTTTCCAAAAATGGGAATTTTCAAATCTATCCTACGGCTGATGACTTCTTCATCGCGGTAGCGTGACCAATCCTTACAGTCGCGAGGCTTTCAATTTTCCTTCCACGCAGTCGCATGGATTCACTCGCGCAGTTGTATGGCTTTGATTCCCTGTGTATCACGGTCGCGTGCCTTGTAGCTCACGGTCGTGATAGCTCGCTTGATTCCATGTGCATCGCGATCGCGTGCCTTGTGGCTCGCAGTTGCGATGGCCAACTTGATGCCAGTGATCAGCAGCTCCTTTTTGCTCCATTTGGCTAGTATTCACTTGAATCTTTCCCGAACACTTCTAAAACACAGAAACCTATAAAATAGAAGTAATATGTGTCAATTGCACTATTTATCCACTTAATACTAGCAAAATCATAAGATTAAGAGCTAAATAAGTAGGTAGAATACCAACTTATCAGGCATCAGATACCTATTCTTCCCGGTTACCTTATTCAGCTGCCGATAATCAATACACATCCACATCGACCCATCCTTCTTCTTCACAAACAGAACAGGAGCACCCCAAGGAGACACAACTTGGTCTAGTAATCCCCATAGCTAACAAGTCCTGGAGCTTCTCTTTAAGCTCCTTCAACTCAGCTGGAGCCATACGTTAATGGGGGAAAGAAGAAGGCAAGACTAAGTCATTTAGTTGTAATGGAAATGGGCCTGGTGAACGTCTCTAACTCAATAGAAAAATCAATATCTCTCTTATGTGGAAGGCCTGGCAGATCAGTAGGGACTATATCTAAGAAGCCTCTAACCACAGAGACAGACTCAGGAGATAAAGGGTCACCACTAGCATCTCGGACATATGCTATATAAGTTAAACACCCGTGGGAAATCAACTTCCTAGCTCGAAGATAAGAGATGATCCTAGACAGCGCGCGGCTGATAAAACCCTGCCATACAATCAGGGATACACCAGGCACGGCTATGGTAACGGTCTTGGCATAGCAATCCAAAACCGCATGGTGAGGGGATAACTAGTCCATTCCCAGTATCACATCTAAATCTAACATATCAAGTATCATCAAATCACCTCAAGTCTCCAAATCACCAACAGATATCATACAACATCTCACAATCTGGTCCACTACTAAAGAATCTCCTACTAGGGTCAAAACAGAAACAGGCACAAATAACGGCTCACTAGCCAACCCCAAACAAGGCACAAAGTAGGTAGATATATACGAACAAGTAGATCCATGATCAAATAAAGCCATAGCGGACTGACGGCATTCATAAATCATACCTGTAATCACAGCATCTGGGGCCTCTACCTCCGGTCTCCCAAAAACCGCATAAAACTGATGATGACCTCCACATGTACGACCATCAGCCCTACCACCTGCTCTGCTACAGGGGGAACCACCTCTAGCCTGACCACCACCCCCTCTAGTTGGTAGATGAACTACTCGCAAAGGCTCGGCCAGCTAAGCGGCTGTTTGAACTGTACCCCACTGAGGGAAATCTCTAGCATAATGGCCAACCACACCAAAATCATAACACGGCCTTGATAGCCTAAACTGTCGAGATAAACTAGCAGAACCTGCATGGCCTGATGCCCCAGAAGTTTCACCTATCGAAGACTGACCCTGCTCAAACTGAGAACTACCCGAAATCTGAAGTGAAGCCTGAACTGGTCGGCTGGACTGACCTTTGTGCTACTGTGGCTGATAACCCCGGCCCCACTGGCCTAAACCTCTACCATCATGTCTACTACTACTGTAGCTACCCTAATGATAAGGACTCTTATCTCTAGCTCCCTGATCGTGTCGATGCAGGTCCTCCACAGTACGGACATAGTCTGCAATAGCCTGGAATGACCGACCACTAGAAACCAATATCTCAGTTGGTTGTCTAAGCTCTGTCCGCAATACTCAAACAAACCTGCGAATCTTGTCGGCTCGATGGGAATGATCATAGCCTCAAATAGAGCAAGCTGATGGAAACGAGTCTCATACTCAGATATAGACATGGATCCCTGCATAAGCCTGGTGAACTGCTCCCAGTGATGCTCTCGATCACTCTGAGGTAAGAACTTGGCCATAAAGGCCTCATAAAACTCGGGCCAAGGCAACAAAGGTGATGAAGATGGCCTGCAAGCAATTTGTGACCTCCACCATAACTTCGTTGGATCCTCTAACTGATAAGTGGTATATTCGACTCCATGAGTCTCTACTAAACCCAGATGGTGTAATATCTGTTCACAGGTAGTAATAAAGTCATATGGATCCTGACCCGATGTACCAGTGAACCTTGATGGTGCCAATCTCAAAAATCTACTCAATGCCTTCTGCTCTCCATATGTCATAACTGAGCGAGGAGCAAGAGGTTGTGCAACTGCTGGAACCAAAATAACAACATCACGAGGAGCCGCAGTAGCAGGCTGCGCTCCTAAACACTAAACACCTAGGGCTTCCCCCTGAGAAGATATTTGGGTTACCTCAAAAAGTGCTCTCCAATCATACCCAAAAGCTAAAGAAGTAAACCCCGAATATCTGAAGACTGAGCTGGGGCTGAAGCTGGCATAAATATTGGTGCTGGAAATGGTACTAGAACTGGTGGTACCTGGGCTGTCCCTGGGTCCATATGTTGATGCTCATGAACTAACTTTGGATCATAGTTATGTATGGGCCCTATCTCAACTTCTAGCAGGTACCACTGCTCGGGGATAAACTTAACCCCTACCTCTATAACCTCCCTGGCCCCTAGCTGGTGTCGAGGGTGCTGGAGTCAGAGGCTCATCTCCACCTGACGCCTATGCTCTCGTACGAACCATCTGCGGAAGAATGAACTAGAGCATGTGAGATTACTAGAAACTTCCAAGGATACTACACACGAGATAGAAGCAAGAAAAGTCCATTTTTCCTAAGATGTCACTATAGCCTCCCAAAGATTGAGTACGGATGTCTCCACCCCGATCTGCAAGACTCTACTAGACATTGGCTCCTATACCAATTACACTGATGAACCTAGGGCTCTAATACCAAGCTATCGTTACTCAATTTCTCAGTCATGATGGAACCTACGATCCCCCCAGTAGGCAAACCAATCCCCATAGCCCAAAATGGTTAGTAATAGGCTACTATCTAACAAATAAATAGAAGAACAGTCTAAATAAGCGGAGACAAGGGAAATAAGCTGAAGAAAGTCGATAACAAGAATATATATCAATATATCTGGAAGCTAAATCAAACTCCAAAATATGGTATCATAGTATAGAGCCAAAATTACATATAAGAAGTACAAAGGATCCAAAATAATATATACAGAAATGTGTCCGACTAGTAACAGAGTACATAATACAAAAGATAAACTAAAGCTAATCTATGATCGTTAAGAGCTTATCCTTAGTCTAAAGTTTCCAAAAGCTCCTCGCACAAGTCTTCAATGAGCTAACGAAGATGGCCCACACTAGGATCTGCACCAGAAGATGCAGAGTGTAGTATGAGCACCAACTTATAAGAAACCGGTACCCAGTAGGTATCATAGGCCGACCGAGCACATATAAGATAAAAGAGCAGTAATAAGCAGAGTAGAAGCAAATAGTCACAGAAGAAATGAACAAGTACACGGAAGCTAGCGTGGAAGTAATACAAGCAGAAAATAGCATACATGGTTAGCTACTAGAATACATATCATAGGCACAGGTGATAGGAAGAAGTAACGCACCTGGGATCCTTGCAACAACAGTATATATATAAGAAGTTTTGGAAAATGAGCGATATACCGGTAACCTAAAGTAAGGAGGAAAGGAGGAAACAGGAAACAAAAGCATGCTCGAATACAAGAATAAGAACCAAGTCAAGATATAAGTCATACTTCCAATATCCAAATCATAGTAAGAATCAACATAAGGAATAATAACTTAACTAAGCAAGAACAAGCCTACCTACAGTCTCAACGGGAGCCCATACACCTGAGGAACACAAATAAGTGAAGACAAACCCCCCGGCATCCCATATTATCGGAGCATACACTCAGCAAATAGCAAATAAGGGTAAAACCTCACACAAATGAATGAAATGATGTGATATGTTGAACTAAGTGTAATAGTAGTGTCGTATGTTACCCCCCCCCCCCCCCCCCCTTCCGATAACCCAAAGGTCTTATAAAGGAAGGATCCATGGAAGGAATTCTCTCGAGTACCTCTACTCCACTGTACACCCCTCCCTCCGATCACCCTTTACTCATAGCACTTGGTCCGGAATGATAGGGTCCATGGAGGTCTACTCGTAGACCACATACTACACTCAAACCTCAAACTATCAGTCCGGAGTGCCACCTAATCCAAACTCGTAATCAAATTTCAGAAATGCATGCCTGGATTCCATACAGGTCTAAATTAGTCAAATGAATCTTAATAACCCCCTACAAGGTGACCGGGCATATCCGAGTCTAAAATAATGGAAAAAAAGTTCGATGCTCGGCCTTACCGAGTCTAATATCATTTCGCATCAATAACAGCTTAGTTTAGCACCTCGGCTCAACCAGGTCTAATATGAGTAGGAAAATTGTGATAACTCTCTTTTAACTTTTCTTACCCCAAGAAGATCCATTAAAATAGTACCAAACCATTTCATAATCATTTTTACCAAAAACAAGCCCCCGAGGCCATGTAAGATTTAGAAAACCATAAAAGGTAGGCCCGAAGCCAAAACCATAATAAAATTAATATGGAAATCCATTTATATGCATGTTAATGGCATGCTCAATCATAATAAGTAGCCCAATGGCTCACAATCAACCTATCGGCCCTGCACATGCTGACTCGCAGACACCCCCGAATAGCCCACCAGTAGAGCCATCAGCAAGCTTTAGCTTACCCAATGATGTTGATGGGTTAAGTGAAGAGAAAATGTCATACCAGAGTAGTGATCATCTATAGTCCAGAGTCAAATCAAGGCTACACAGGACCACAAGGGTGATAATACCAATCTACAAAGAATACTACACACAACGGAGGAAAGAAATGAGGCAAACATGGAAAAATAGTCAAGAAGCTAATAACCCAACCCAAGGATGCCAATTAGTACAATTTTATCTGATATATGCAAAATCTAGGGAGTTTAGACCGTACCCTACCTATCATCCGGTGATAAGCTGCTGGAATGACGATGTCCGAGCCTGAACCGCTCCAAGAAGCTCCAAATGATAGTCAAACTATCATAAACATAAATAACACATTAAAATGAGACTTACGATACTTATATTGCTATAAATATAGTCGGGTCAAAGTTCGGGTCACCGGCAGGCCCGTAGGCTACGCAACTCGCGGCCGGAAATGAAAGAGTATCGAATGATCACAATAATCATAAGAGTGCATGCCCCAAGAATTGGAGAATTTGGGCATGAATTCCGGGCTAAAACAGTCCGCCCAAGCCAGAATTTAAGAATGGAATTTTCAGAAGTAAAATCTAAAAATTAGGCAAGAATTACTTACCACAACGAGAGAATTTATGCCAAGGAAGTAAGTTCCACAAAATCCATGAACATGCAATCACAAGGGGCAGCTTCTACAAATAATTTTTGAGCTTTGAGAAAAGGGCAACAATGGTGAGAGTTTAAAGAATGAAAAATCAGAATTTTAATAATAAACTCACCGAATTAAATGACGGGAAATGACCATGATGCAATGGTGAAATCACCCCAAGAATTTTGTGGTCAAAAGTGTAGCAAGGTGGAGTTTAGAGGCTGATGTCAATGAAAGAAATGAGTTGTGTTTTAAAAAATGAGAGAAGAATAAAGATCAACTTTAAGCTTCCTGGTGTGCCTATGCGGATGCGGCCAAGCCACTGCCTATACGGGCACGCGAACGCGGGTAGCCAACACGCACGCGAAGGCCAAGCGTTGGCCAGGCCAGGTGTCTGCCTTACGCGAATGTGGCCCGACCACCGCGTACGCAGGACTGCGAACGTGGCCATGGGAGCGCCTAGGCGAAGGCTTGGTAGAGGGGCGGCTGGCATATGCCTTATGCGAACGCGGCTAGGCCACCGTGTAGGCGAAGGCCATGCTGGTGCCATGACAGCACCAGTTGCCAACAGCCAAAACCAACATGGAAATTTCTTCGATGGACCCTCGAGAACACATTCGGGGTCCCGCAAATGCAAATGACCAGAGCTATTCAACTAAAAATGGCATTCCAGACTCAACAAAATCAATGAAAAGCCCAACGGAGGTCAATAGAACAAAAAGTGGGCCCCACGCCGAAGAACCAACTTAGGCCAATCTTTCCAAAATGGAACACCATGGCCTAAAATAAGTCAGGAAGCCTCGGGACCCGAACCAAAGGTCTTTCTAGCCCAAAGTCAATATTCCGGAGCTAACACCGCTGTCAGAATTTCCATCTGAGGTCATCTTCTCCGAATGTTGACCAAAGTCAAACTTTTAAGTTCAACTTGGCTAAAACACAAAAACTAAGACAAAACTGAATCGAACGCTCCCAGAACCCGACCAAGGATCCATCTAGACCAAAATCCATGCTTTGGAGCTAATGAAACTGTCAAAATTCGATTCTGAGCATGTATACCAAGAATGTTGACCGAAGTCAATGATATCCTAAGTTGAAGCTCTAAAATAGGCAAACAGCCAAAATGACCAAATGAACGACCAGGGCACCAAACCATCAGTCCCAGCAAGTCATAAATGACTTGGAGCCGCTACAGGAAAGTTCTAACAGTACAAAGAAGGCGTAAATGCAAATATTACTGGAAGGTTCATAACAACTATGCTAGTGACTTGAAATACCGCATTTCCAACTGTGGGGGTAGGCGGATTGCACCTACTCCCACTTGAAGCACGGGTTCATTGTTTGAGTCCATGAACCCATCAGGACTTCCTTTGACACTTTCGTTGTCACCTACCTCACTCATGGGCTACCTAAGCAATAGATAAAAATAAAAAACTAAATAAAAAGAACAAACACTCTGTAAGGTGATTACAATTCACAATCAAAAAGGCTATTCAAACATAATTCCCAGGCAATGGCGTGATTTTTTGATAACGCTCAAGTGTACTCTCTTAGATGGAGGTATCGACGATCGTTAAGCAAAATAAATTTATATTACCAGATGGGAGTTGGGGTCAATCCCAAAAGGAATTGGTGACTAGCCAATAGTGATTGTAATGAATAGACTTCACAACGAGAGTAATTGTTTACAAACAATAAAAGTAAAGAAAGGGGGGAATTGGGAAATTTGTCACAATTCTCAATTCAAAACAAGATAATAAAATTAAAGTGGGTGTAAGCAATGATAGAAGACGACTAGGGATGTGTGTCAAATGGGACTTGAACACGGGTTAGGGAGATTGCTCATTCATGTAAATTCTCTCTAAACGACATGGATAGCCTTGGTTTTAAGCATAATCATACATATTTTGATCTAACAATCATATATTCAATGGTCTTATTTCAAGCCCCATTGATTTCAATATTAAGCAACCAAGATATGATTGAGGAGGTTGATAACGCTCAAATACACTTTCCAATAGAGGTGATTGCGATTATCAAAGCAAAACACATTTTCTTTCAGCTCACTATTTACGACATGCAAAGTTGGGTGCGTCGGGCACTTTGTGAGGTGCGAAATGCACCACGTTTGCACATGCCAATGTTTTTGTGACGGGCACTCTTCCAGGTGCGAAAAGCATATTTTTCAGAGGTCTTTTTGGTGTTTCTTAACATTTGGTTCCTCTTCTCATTCCTTTGGGCACCTAAAGACAAACCAAAAAGAAACAAAAAGTAAAGTAAAGCATAAAAATGATGTGTTACCTCCCATCAAACGCACAATTTAATGTTGCAGCATGACGCAAGCTCCCTCACCCTCTAGATCTCCACTTGGAGGACTTGAACCTTCGACCCAAATTTGAATCAAACTTCCGGTGAAAATCACGGGGTGAAGGTGTGAACATGAGAAGGCCATTTTCTTGGTGTCTTATTTTGCACTTGTTAGCCTTCACATGAGGAAGGTCTCCTTGCCTTCTTTCCATGACAACTTTAAATCGGATAAACTTTGATCCATCCTTCTTCCAAGGTCTTCCAAAAGCTTGATTACTTTGACTTTCGTCCATTCAACCAAACTCAAGGTTGACAAGTGGTTGAAGTAAGATTTGGGTGTCTCCACCTTCAAACTTGTGTCATTTATAGCATCCTCACTTTTGAATGAACTAGATTCTTTCACAATGAATCATTGCAACTCTATTATCATTCATTTACTCTCGGCATCGTGATCTTTGTATGGATTAGTTGTTTGCCACAACACCTTCAAGTCACAAGAATCTCTTGTGTCTGCCTCTTCGATAGGGAATAACTCAAAACAACTACCCATAATTATGCACGTGTCAACACAAGCATTCCAATTGATGTCCAAATTTTGGATAGCGATTTCAAGAACCCTTTCTTTTTTACTTCTATTGGCATGCCTTTTCAACAATACCTTGAACATTGGTAGCATTCTCTCATGTTGTTCCCCATAAGCCTCAAGTTGGTGAGTTTTTTTTAACATCCATTCTAGGCTCACAACCTCACCTAATACAAATTTCTCTTCTTGTTGGGTTCAAGCACTACCGGTACGATTCACTTTTGGATGATTCCATGTTTTGAAAATCTTCATCATCATCCCCAAAGTGAATTTGATTGAGCCCAATATTTGAGACATGTTCATTTGCTTGCCTTGGACAGCTTTCTTCATCAATTTGATCGAGAGGAGTAGACAAATCTGCCATAAGTTGTGTGGCATGATTTCTCTCCTCTTCTTCTTTAGCCCTTGCATCCACAAAGCCTTGCTTTATGGATTGCACAACCTCCTCTGCGATGTCATTTTTGGCCAAGAGAGTTTCAACCATGGCATATAGGTTTTTTGGGTAGGTGTCTTCCTCATCAACTTGAGCAAGAGACTTGGACAAATCCACCATGGATTATGTGGCAAAATTTCTCTCATCTTCTTCTTTCATTCTCATGCCCACCAAGCCTTGATTTATGGATTTCACACCCTCCTCTTGGGTTTCTAGCGAGGCCAAGAGGGTGTGAAGCTTGGCATACATACCTCCTTCACTTGCTACATCATAGTTCCTATTAGGATCACAAGCACCACTAGCAACATGGTTAGCATAAGAAGGGGGAGGAGGATAGTCATTAGGGCAATTGATCCAATGTCCATCACGACCAATAGCAATTACTCCCATCATAGGAACAAAAAGGTGAATACCTCCCTCTCCTAGGGCCAATTTTACACTTTCACCGAAGGTGGGGTCCTCCATAATAACAACAAGGATCATTATAACAAGGGTTGCAACCACCAACATCTCTAGCATTTTGAGATGCCACGAAGTCAATCACAAAACAAAATTTAAACAAAAGAAAAATAACTATTCACAAAATTTGAACTAGAGTAAGTAGACTAAAATTCTAAACTAATTCAATACGCCAAATTATTTTCCGGCAATGGCGCCATTTTTGATAACGCTCAAATACACTCTCCAATGGAGGTGATTGGGATCATCAAAGCAAAACACATTTATATTCCCTACGGATGTCGGGGTCATACCTACAGAGAACAATGTAGTCGCGATCGAGCTAATAAAGAATACGAGCAACTTATTAGAGTTCAATGAACAAAAAGGGAAAAGATATCTATAAGGGGGGGTTTAACTAAAACTAGAGATAGAAGAAAATCAAATAAAAGATAGATTGATCAATGGCTTTCACCTTGCTTTTGTCAAGCAAGGACAACAAGGGAGAATTAGGAATGGGAATCCAATTCACAAGACTTGCACCCGATTAACACATGGGTAGTCTTGGCTAAAGGTGCACTTAACCGTCTTTCAACCAATCAAGCAACAATCCTTATGGGTTCTCTCAATAACCAATAAGTCAACTTGGGTGAGTTGGGTTATTTCTAACCGCAACTCTTAGATAGGAGTTCCCGGCAACCAAACTATCTCTAGCCTTGATCTAGAGTGGAAACCCCAAATCCCCACTATTGAATCTTCCTGAAATTAGGGAAATCCTTTCTCAAGCAAAAACCCAAATTAGAAAGCTAAGTCAATGTTTGCAACCATTAACTATAAGTTCAAGCATGGAGGATTCAATAGACCCAGATAATTAATCAAAAGCAAAATCTAGATATGGATTGAATACCCAAACAAGTATTATCTCTAATACAAAGCCAAATCTCAATTCAACAAATTCACCAATAAAATAGCAATTAAGAACAAGAGTTGAAGAATGGAAACTAAAGATTTTACAATAAAGAGCATCCAAATCTTCACTCCTATGGTGTTGGTTGATGAACTTGCTCTCCAAGCTTTGCCAAAAGTTGTGAGAATATCCAAAGATAGGTTTCCAATCGACTGGGGAGTCTTTTGTATGGATTGGGGTTTCCATATATGTGAAATTCCGAAATTGTCCAGTTGCCTCCGCTTTCCTTCTTTGACTACGCGAAATGTCCACCTTTGTGTACGCGTGTGAGTCACCGCGTTTGCGAAGGCTTGTGCTGCTTCCAGTCACTTGCTTCTCCGAATAGCTTCCTTTTTACTTGTTTTCATCCAAATTCTTCCTGAACACTTTTAAAACATAGGGACCTGCAAAATAGAAGTAATCTGTGTAATTTACACTATTTTCCCACTTAATATTAGCAAAAGTATAAGATTAAGAGCTCAATAAGTAGGTAGAATACCAACTTATCAAACTCCCAAACTTGAACTATTGCTTATCCTTAAGCAACTAGGAATTATAACTCAAGAGGCACACAACACAAGGGCAATGACAATACCATAAGCCAAGGAAAAACCCATTTCAAGCACCAAGCATGACTTTGGTTGGTACTAATGATTAGTCAATCACACGATAAGAAACATTCCCCTCTATTCAAAATACAATTCAATGATGCAATAGAACTATAAGAACAACCAAGTGACAACAACCAATCCTAAAGATGTGACTCAAACCACTAGCTTACCAAAACATGCTCAATTGACTCATTTTCCAAGTTTATCAATGTCACCAACTATCCTAATTCGCATACCCTCACAAGAACGAAAGTCCCAAAAACACATTATGTACAAAGACAATCACAAGGGACAAATAAAAACACTCACACTCACAAGAATTTCAAGTACTAACACGTATCAACCATAGGCTTGCCCTATTTTCATTTGCCACTAGCTCAAGAACAATCTGTTGGAGATCTCAAAGGGCTTTTCTAAACTTGTATTGTAGGCTCGGGGACGAGTAGGATACTCATTTGGATTCAAGTGACTACATCCTCCTCAAACTCTACATAACTTTTTCAACTCGAAACCAAAGCCATTTCATTCATTTTCTTCATTCAACACGGGGCATCATTTCACTTCTTTTTATTTGAAGCCCCAATTCTTATCATTTTCTTCACCTTGGAGGATTTTCTTTACTTTACTTTCCTTTTTGCTTTTCTTTTGAAACATATTTGTTCTTTTTGGTAATTCTTTTTGTGCAATGAACCAAGATACGCTCAATTAGCACTCCTCCAAGGTACTTTT
The DNA here is from genome assembly GCA_003996215.1 of Jaltomata sinuosa. Lineage (NCBI taxonomy): Eukaryota > Viridiplantae > Streptophyta > Magnoliopsida > Solanales > Solanaceae > Jaltomata > Jaltomata sinuosa. The sequence goes on along the minus strand of QJPP01001745.1, from coordinate 98,911 downwards.
TATCAACCCCCAAACTTAGGCTTTTAACCTCGATTTCACACTTGTGGAGTTCAAGGAGGGACAGGATCAAGAGAGGGATTCATTGTCAAAATGGTTCAAGGTTTGTATCAAGGTTTCTAAAGAAAAGTTATAAGGCTCAAGAGGGGTGACTAATGATTTAAATTAAGTGCAATAGTGGCTTTTAAGGCTAAGTAGGCTTCAATAATCACAAAGAAGTCCTAAGATCATTTATCTAACAAAAAGTAATCAAGACTAGCATTAAAGACTAACCGGGCAAGTTTTAGTTGACACAAGCAAGCACAAGAATTATACAACTAAACCTCACCACACATGGCATGCGAATCATTCAAGAAGGATCGATTTTAACTTCCTAAATAAGAACAAAGAGGAGCCATTATATATTATCAATGCTAATGAGCTAAGAGTCACAAAAAGATCAAAGGGGCTGTCACAAACATCATTCTTTTCCATGCACTTTTTCACAAAAATTTTTGAAGGGTATGCTTATTTCACTTAGCATGCAGGACTACTTCATTAGTACCAAACAAGTCAATCACAACCAAAACCTTAAAAGACGACGATTTGCCCTTAAGAATGACATCACTCATTCCATCATTGGGTCAATTAATCAATCTAAATCGATATGGCTACTCAAGGCTCATTAACAACCAATTCCATCACAACGGCATGTGTGATACAATTCTCTCATCTCCAGCAAGTTCTAATTAGCCTAATGGGTACTCTTTCTTCCCCTGACTCCAAAACATCCAACAAGCCTACTATAAAAAGAAACAAAGAAGCTTCAAGAAAAGAAACTAACAACTTAAGCCATCAATTTCATCCATAGCAACTCCAAAACCCGAAAAAGGCATACAACCAAACAAAACAAGCCCAACAAGGGCACCATAATGAGAAGGGTTGGTGTTTATACCTGATGAGTAGCAATTAGCAAAGCAATAGAAGAACTTGATGGAATTTATTTGTGTGCTTAAGGAAGAGGAGCACCTTTGTTTTGAGAAGAAAACGTTTGGGGCCTTCTGATTGTTTTTGAACATTTAGAAATACCTGGAATTTATTGTTGCCTTCGCGTTCGCGGGTGTTTTAGTGCATACGCGATAGCATGATTTTTGATTGGCCTTCATGTACCAAGCCGGTCCACCGCGTTCGCAAAAAAAGCTTGCTGGACCAATTTTCACATTTTCTTCCAGCTCACTTTTTATGACGTGCAAAGTGGGGTGCGATGGGCACTTTGTGAGGTGAAAAATGCACCACGTTTGCACATGAAAATGTTTTTATTTAGTTCACTGTTTACTGGTGCGATGGCATATGCAATGGGCATTCTTCTAGGTGTAAAAAGTATATTTTTCAGAGGTATTTTTGGTGCTTCTCAACACTTGGTTGATCTTCTCATTACTTTGGGCACCTAAAGACAAACCAAAAAGAAACAAAAAGTGAAGTAAAGCATAAAAATGATGGGTTGCCTCCAATCAAGCGCACAATTTAATGTCGTGATGCGACGCAAGCTACCTCACCCTCTAGATCTCCATTTGGAGGACTTGAACCTTCGACCCAAATTTGAATTGAACTTTCAGTGAAAATCACTGGGTTAAGGTGTGAACATGAGAAGGACATTTTCTTGGTGTCGCATTTTGCACTTTTTAGCCTTCAAGTGAGGAAGGTCTCCTTGCCTACTTTCCATGACAACATTAAAATCGGATAAACTTTGATCCATCCTTCTTCCAAGGTCTTCCAAAAACTTGATTACATCAACTTTCGTCCATTCAACCAAACTCAAGGTTGACATGTGGTTGAAGTAAGATTTGGGCGTCTCCACCTTCAAACTTTTCTCATTTATAGCATCCTCACTTTTGAATGGACTAGAATCTTTCACAATGAATCGTTGCAACTCTAGTATCATTTGTTTGCTTTCGGCATTATGATTCTTGTATGGATTAGTTGGTTGCCTTCAACACCTTCAATTCACGAGTATCTCTTGTGTCTTCCTCTTTGATAGGGAACAACTCAAAACTACTACCCACAATTATGCACATGTCAACATGAGTATTCAAATCGATGTCCAAATTTCGGATAGCGATTTCAAGAACCCTTTCTTTTTGAATTCTCTTGGCATGCCTTTTCAACAATACCTCAAACATTGGTAGCATTATCTCATGTTGTTCTCCATAGGCCTCAAGTTGGTGAGCTTGTTTTAACACCTATTCTAGGCTCACAACCTCACCTAATACAAATTTCTCTTCTTGTTGGAGTTCAAGCACCACCGATACGAATTCTCTTTCAGATGATTCCATATTTTGCAAATCTTCATCATCATCCCCAAAGTGAATTTGATTGAGCCCAATGTTTGACATATGTTCATTTGCTCGCATTGGAGGGTTTTCTTCATCAATTTGATCAAGAGGAGTAGACAAATCTACCATGAGTTATGTGGCACGATTTCTCTCCTCTTCTTTTTTAGCCCTTGCATCCACAAAGCCTTACTTTATGGATTGCACAACCTCCTATGTGATGTCTTGTTTGGCCAAGAGAGTTTCAACCATGGCATATAGGCTTTCTAGGTAGGTGTCTTCCTCATCAACTTGAGCAAGAGGCTTGGACAAATCCGCCATACATTGTGTGGCGAAATTTCTCTCCTCTTCTTTTTTAATTCTCATACCCACCAAGCCTTGCCTTATGGATTTCACACCTTCCTCTTGGGTTTCTAGCGAGGCTAAGAGGGTGTGGAGCTTGGCATACATGATTCTTTCGCTTGCTACATCATGGTTCCTATTAGGATAACAAGCACCACTAGCAACATGGTTAGCATAAGAGGGGGAGGAGGATAGTTATTAGGGCAATTGCTCCAATGTCCATCACGATCACCACACAAATAGCAATTACGCCCATCATAGGAACAAGAAGTTGAATAACTCCCTCTCCTAGGGCTAATTTTAATTTTTTGCCGAAGGTGAAGTCCTCAATAATAACAACAAGGATCATTATAACAAGGGTTGCAACCACCAACATCTCTAGTATTTCGAGATGCCATGAAGTCAATCACAAAAAAAAAATTTAAACAAAAGAAAAAAAACTATTCACAAAAATTGAACTAGAGTAAGTAGACTCAAATTCTAAACTAACTCAATACGCCAAATTATTTCTCGGCAATGGCGCCATTTTTAATAATTCTCAAATACACTCTCCAATGTAGGTGATTGCGATCGTCAGTGCAAAACACATTTATATTCCCAACGGATGTCGAGGTCGTACCCACAGAGAATAATGTAGTCGCGATCGAGCTAATAAAGAATAATAGAAACTTATTGGAGTTCAATGAACAAAAAGGGAAAAGATATCTATAAGGGGTTTTTTAACTAAACTAGAGATTGAAGAAAATCAAATAAAAGATAGATTAATCAATGGCTTTCACCTTGCTTTTGTCAAGCAGGGACAACAAGGGAGAATTGGGAATGGGAATCCAATTCACAAGACTTGCACCCGATTAACACATGGGTAGTCTTGAATAAAGGTGAACTTAACCATCTTTCAACCAATCAAACAACAATCCTTATGGGGTCTCTCAAATCACCACAAGTGAGCAATAACCAATAAATCAACTTGGGTGAATTGGGCTATTTCTAACCTTAACTCTTAAATGGGAGTTTTCGGCAACCAAACCATCTCTAGCCTTGATCTAGAGTGGTCTAGAGTGGAAACCCTAAATCCCCAGTATTGAATCTTCCTAAATTTAGGGAAATCCTTTCTCAAGCAAAAACCCAAAGTAGAAAGCTAAGTCAATGTTTGCAACCATTAACTATAAGTTCAAGCATGGAGGATTGAATAGACCCAGATAATTAATCAAAAGCAAAATCTAGATATGGATTGAATACCCAAACAAGTATTATCTCTAATACAAACCCAAATCTCAATTCAACAAATACACCAATAAAATAGCAATTAAGAACAAGAGTTGAAGAATGAAAACTAAAGATTTTACAATAAAGAGCATCCAAATCTTCACTCCTATGGTTTTGGTTTATGAACTTGCTCTCCAAGCTTTGCCAAAAGTTGTGATAGCCAAATATAGGTTTACAATTGACTGGGGATTCTTTTGTATGGATTGGGGTTTCCAAATGTGTGAAATTTTGAAACAGTCCAGCTGCCTCCGCTTTCCTTCTTCGCCTACGCGGAAGGTCTGCCATGTACGCAAAGTGTCTTTGTCTGATTGACCTTCGCATACACGGTCAGTGCATCACATTCGTAGAGCTTTACTTCAGTTGACCTTCGCGTACGCATGTAGGGCACCGCATTCGCGAAGGCCTGTGTTGCTGCCAGTTACTTGCTACTTCGAATATCTTCCTTTTGACTTGTTTTCATCTAAATTATTCTCGAACACTTCTAAAACACAGAGACCTGAAAAATAGAAGTAATCCGCGTCATTTACACTATTTTCCCACTATTAGCAAAAGTATAAGATTAAGAGCTCAATAAGTAGGTAGAATACCAACTTATCAAACCCCCAAACTTGAACTATTGTTTATCCTCAAGCAACTAAGAATTCTAACTCAAGAGGCACACAAACCAAGTGCAATGACAATGCCATAAGCCAAGGAAAAACCCATTTCAAACACCAAGCATGACTTTTGTTGGTACTAATAATTAGTCAATCACACGATAAAAAGTATTCCCCTCTATTCAAAAAACAATTCAAGGATGCAATAGAACTATAAGAACAACCAAGTGACAACAACCAATCCTAAAGATGTGAAAAACCACTATCTTACCAAAACATGCTCAATTGACTCATTTTTGGAGTTTATCAATGTCACCAACAATCCTAATTCACATACCCTCATAGGAACGAAAGTCCCAAAAACACATTATGTACAAAGAAAATCACAAGGGACAAATAAAAACACTCACACTCACAAGAATTTCAAGTACTAACACGTATCAACCATAGGCTTGCCCTTATTTTCATTCGCCACTAGCTCAAGAATAATCGGTTGGAGATCTCATAGGGTTTTTCTAAGATTGTAATGTAGTCTTGGGGATAGGTAGGATACGCATTTGGATTAGAGTGACTACATCCTCCTCAAACTCTACACAACTTTTAAACTCGAAACCAAAGACATTACATTCATTTTCTTCATTCAACATAGGGCATAATTTCACTTCTTTTTATTTGAAGCCCCAATTCTTCTCATTTTCTTTACCTCGGGGGATTTTCTTTTCTTTACTTTCCTCTTTGCTTTTCTTTTCTAACATCTTTCTTCTTTTTGGCAATTATTTTTGTGCAACGAACCAAGATACGCTCAATTAGCAATCCTCCAAGGTACCTTTTATCAATCCCCAAACTTAGGCTTTTAGCCTTGATTTCACACTTGTGGAGTTCAAGGAGGGACGGGATCAAGAGAGGGATTCATTATCAAAATGGTTCAAGGTTTGTATCAAGGTTGCCAAAGAAAAGGTATAAGGCTCAAGAGGGGTGACTAATAATTTAAATTAAGTGCAATGGTGGCTTTTAAGGCTAAGTAGGCTTCAATAATCACAAAGAAGGCCTAAGATCATTTCTCCAACCAAAAGTAATCAAGACTAGCATTAAAGACTAACTGGGCAAGTTCTAGTTAACACAAGCAAGCACAAGAATTATTCAACTAAACCTCACCACACATGGCATGTAAATCATTCAAGAAGGATCGATTTTAACTTCCTAAACAAGATCAAAGAGGATCCATTCTATATTATCACCGCTAATGAGCTAAGAGTCACAAAAAAATCAAAGAGGTTATCACAAACATCATTCTCCGCCATGCAAATTTTCACAAAAATTTTGGAAGGGTATGCTTATTTCACTTAGCATGCAAGACTACTTCATTAGTACCAAACAAGTCAATCGCAACCAAAACCTCAAAAGACGACAATTTTCCCTTAAGGATAACGTCACTCAGACCATCATTGGGCCAATTCAACTATCTAAATTGATATGGCTACTCAAGGCATATTAACACACCAATATTATCAAAATGGCATATGCAATAAAGTTCTCTCAGCTTCAGCAAGTTCTAATTAGCCCAACGGGTACTCAGACTTCCCCTGGCTCCAAAACATCCAACAAGCCTACTATAAAAAGAAACAAAGAAGCTACAACAAAATAAACTAACAACCTAAGCCATCAATTTCATCCATAGCAACTCTAAAACCTGACAAAGGCATACAATCAAACAAAACAAGCCTGAAAAGGGAATCATAATGAGGAGGGTTGGTGTTTGTACGTGATGAGTAGCAATTAGCAAAGTAATGGAACAAATTGATGGAATTTATTTGTGTGCTTAAGGAAGAGGAGCACCTTTGTTTTGAGAAGAAAACATTTGGGGTCTTCTGATTGTTTTTGAACGTTTAGAAATACCTGGAATCTGTTGTTTCCTTCGCGTTCATGAGCGGTCCAGCACGTACACAATAGCATGATTTTTTATTAGCCTTCACATACGCAGCCGGTCCACCACATTCGCGAAGAAGGCTTGCCGGACCAGATTTTCATATTTTATTCCAGCTCACTATTTACGATGTGCGAAGTGGGGTGCGATGGGCACTTTATGATGTGTAAAATGCACAAAGTTCATACATGCCAATGTTTTTGTTCAGTTCACTATTTGCTTCTGCGATGGGCACTCTTCCATGTTCAAAAAGCATGTTTATTAGAGGTCTTTTTGGTGATTCTCAACACTTGGTTCCTCTTCTCATTCCTTTGGGCACCTAAAAACAAACCAAAAAGAAACAAAAAGTGAAATAAAGCATAAAAATGATGGGCTTCTTCCCATCAAGCACACAATTTAATATAGTGGCGTGACGCAAGCTACCTCACCCTCTAGATCTCCACTTGGAGGACTTGAACCTTTGACCCAAATTTGAATCAAACTTCCGGTGAAAATCACGGGGTGAAGGTGTGAACATGAGAAGGCCATTTTCTTGGTGTCACATTTTGCACTTTTTAGACTTTAATTGAGGAAGGTGTCCTTGCTTTCTTTCCATGACAACTTTAAAATCGGATAAACTTTGATCCATCCTTCTTCCAAGGTCTTCCAAAAGCTTGATTACTTTGACTTTCGTCCATTCAACCAAACTTAAGGTTGACAAGTGTTTTAAGTAAGAGTTGACCGTCTCCATCTTCAAACTTGTCTCATTTATAGCATCCTCACTTTTGAATGAACTAGAGTCTTTTGCAATGAATCGTTGCAACTCTAGTATCATTCATTTGTTTTCGGCATCATGATCCTTGTATGGATTAGTTGGTTTCCACAACACCTTCAAGTCACGAGCATCTCTTGTGTCTTCCTCTTTGATAGGGAACATCTCAAAACTACTACCCATAATTATGCACGTGTCAACACGAGCATTAAAATTGATATCCAAATTTCGGATAGCAATTTCAAGAACTCTTTCTTTTTTACTTCTCTTGGCATGCCTTTTCAATAATATCTCGAATATTTATAGCATTCTCTCATGTTGTTCCCCATAGGCCTCAAGTTGGTGAGCTTGGTTTAACATCCATTCTAGGCTCACAACCTCACCTAGTAGATATTTCTCTTCTTGTTGAGGTTCAAGCACTACCGGTATGAATTCACTTTTGGATGATTCCATGCTTTGTAAATCTTCATCATTGTCCCCAAAGTGAATTTGATTGAGCCCAATGTTTGAGAAATGTTCATTTTCTTGCCATGGAGGGTTTTCTTCATCAATTTGATCGAGAGGAGTAGACAATTCTACCATGAGTTGTGTGGCACGATTTCTCTCCTCTTCTTCTTTAGCCCTTGTATCAATAAAGCCTTGCTTTATAGATTGCACAACCTCCTCTGCGATGTCTTGTTTGGCCAACAGAGTTTCAACCATGGCATATAGGCTTTCCGGGTAGGTGTCTTCCTTATCAACTTGAGCAAGATGCTTGGACAAATCCGCCATGGATTGTGTGGCAAAATTTCTCTCCTCTTCTTCTTTCATTCTCATGCCCACCAAGACTTGCTTTATGGATTTCACACCCTCCTCTTGGGTTTCTAGCAAGGCCAAGTAGGTGTTGAGCTTGGTATACATGCCTCTTTTGCTTGCTACGTCATGGTTCCTATTATGATCACAAGCACCGCTAGCAACATAGTTAGCATAAGAGGGGGGAGGAGGATAGTCATTAGGGAAATTACTCCAATGTCCATCACGACCACCACACAAATAGCAATTACGCCCATCATAGGAACAAGAAGGTGAATACCTTCCTCTCCTAGGGCTAATTTTATATTTTATCTAAAGGTGGGGTCCTCCACAATAACAACAAGGATCATTATAACAAGTGTTGCATCCAACAATATCTCTAGCATTTCGAGATGCCATGAAGTCAATCACAAAACAAAATTTAAACAAAAGAAAAACAACTATTCATAAAAATTGAACTAGAGTAAGTAGACTCAAATTCTAAACTAACTCAATACGCCAAATTGTTCCTCGACACCGGTGCCTTTTTTGATAATGCTCAAATACACTCTCAAATGGAGGTGATTGTGATCGTTAAAGTAAAACATATTTATATTCCCAACAGATATCGGGGTCGTACCCATAGAGAACAATGTAGTCACGATCGAGCTAATAAAGAATAAGAGCAACTTATTGGAGTTCAATGAACAAAAAGGGAAAAGATATCTATAAGGGGGGTTTTAACTAAAACTAGAGATAAAATAAAATCAAATAAAAGATAGATTAATCAATGGATTTCACCTTGCTATTGTCAAGCAAGGACAACAAGGGAGAATTGGGAATGGGAACCCAATTCACAAGACTTGCACCCGATTAACACATGGGTAGTCTTGGCTAAAGGTGAACTTAACCGTCTTTCAACTAATCAAGCAACAATCCTTATGGGTTCTCCCAAATCACCACAAGTGAGCAATAACCAATAAAGCAACTTGGGTGAATTGGGTTATTTCTAACCCTAACTCTTAGATAGGAGTTTTTGGCAACCAAACTATCTCTAGCCTTGATCTAGAGTGGAAACCCCAAATCCCCACTATTGAATCTTCCCGAATTTAGGGAAATCCTTTCTCAAGCAAAAACCCAAATTTGAAAGCTAAGTTAATGTTTGCAACCACTAACTATAAGTTCAAGCATGGAGGATTGAATAGACCCAGATAATTAATCAAAAGCAAAATCTAGATATGGATTGAATACCCAAACAAGTATTATCTCTAATACAAACCCAAATCTCAATTCAATAAATACACCAATAAAATAGCAATTAAGAACAAGAGTTGAAGAATAAAAACTAAAGATTTTATAATAAAGAGCATCCAAATCTTCACTCCTATGGTGTGGGTTGATGAACTTGCTCTCCAAGCTTTGCCAAAAGTTGTGAGAATAGCAAAAGATAGGCTTCCAATCGACTGGGAGTCTTTTGTATGGATTGGGGTTTCTAAATATGTGAAATTTCTAAATTGTCCAGCTGCCTCCGCTTTTCTTCTTCGCCTACGCGGAAGATCCGCTACGTGAAGTGTCTTTTTCTGGTTGACCTTCATGTACGCGGTCAGTGCATCACGTTTGTGGAGCTTTGCTTTAGTTGACCTTCGTGTACGCGTGTGGGGCATCGTGTTTGCAAAGGCCTGTACTTCTTCTAGTCACTTACTTCTCCAAATAGCTTCCTTTTGACTTGTTTTCATCCGAATTCTTCCCGAACACTTCTAAAATACAGAGACCTGAAAAATAGAAGTTATTCGTGTTATTTACACCATTTTCCCACTTAATATTAGCAAAACTATAAGATTAAGAGTTCAATAAGTAGGTAGAATACCAACTTATCAAACCCCTAAACTTGAACTATTGCTTATCCTCAAGCAACTAAGAATTCTAACTCAAGCGGCACACAACACAAGTGCAATGACAATGCCATAAGCCAAGGAAAAACCCATTTCAAGCACCAAGCATGACTTCGGTTGGTACTAAGGATTAGTTAATCACACGATAAGAATCATTCCCCTCTATACAAAACACAATTCAAGGATGCAATAGAACTATAAGAATAACCAAGTTACAACAACCAATCCTCAAGATGTGACTCAAACCACTAATGTACCAAAACATGCTCAATTGACTCATTTGCGGAATTTATCAATGTCACACATTATCCTAATTCGCATGCCCTCACAAGGACGAAAGTCCCAAAAACACATTATATACAAAGACTATCACAAGGGACAAATACAAACACTCACACTCACAAGGAATTTCAAGTACTAACACGTATCAACCATAGGCTTGCCCTTATTTTCATTCGCTACTACCTCAAGAACAATCGGTTAGAGATCTCAAAGGAATTTTCTAAGCTTGTAATTTAGGCTTGGGGACGGGTAGGATACGCATTTGGATTCAAGTGACTATATCCTCCTCGAACTCTACACAACTTTTTCAACCCAAAACCAAAGCCATTTCATTCATTTTCTTCATTCAACACGGGGACCATTTCACTTCTTTTTATTTGAAGCCCCAATTCTTATCATTTTCTTAACCTTGGAAGATTTTTTTCTCTTGACTTCCCTCTTTGCTTTTCTTTTCAAACATCTTTCTTCTTTTTGGCAATTTTTTTTGTGCAACGAACCAGGATACGCTCAATTAGTACTCCTCTGAGGTACCTTTTATCAACCTCTAAACTTAGGCTTTTAGCCTCGATTTCACACTTGTGGAGTTCAAGGATGGAGGGGATCAAGAGAGGTATTCATTGTCAAAATGGTTCAAGGTTTGTATCAAGGTTCCCAAAGAAAAGGTATAAGGCTGAAGAGGGGTAACTAATAATTTAAATTAAGTGCAATGGTGGATTTTAAGGCTAAGTAGGCTTCAATAATCACAAAGAAGGCCTAAGATCATTTCTCCAACCAAAAGTAATCAAGACTAGCATTAATGACTAACCGGACAAGTTCTAGTTAACACAAGCAAGCACAAGAATTATTCCATTAAATCTTACCACACATGGTATGCGAATCATTCAAGAAGGATCGATTTTAACTTCCTAAATAAGAACAAAGAGGAGTCATTCTATATTATCACCGCTAATGGCTAAGATTCACAAAAAGATAAAAGGGATTGTCACAAATTGTAACATCCCGTATATTCTTACTAAGATTGGGCTCATCCGATGTGTAAGACCCCAAGAATTTGAACCTTGAAAATGGAACCAAGGTTAAAAATGTAGGAACCACTCAAGAATTTTAAATTCATAAAGTGATCAAATAGACCAAAACGAGTGGAAGGTGTAGCACCTCAGAAAAGTTTTGAATCAAGTTTAATATCTTAAACATGTTAATTGGGTTGGAGGTATCATCTTGGTTGTGAAGCGAAGCTGCAAACTGACATAGTATCACTCGAGCATGAAAATGTGTGTACAAGGTGTAGTTGAAGTAATATGAAGTTTAAGAAGAGACTTTGGGTCACGCCAGGTTAAAAACTACGCAATGCATTGAAATTTCAAATAAGCGCACACATGCTTAACTTTTAACGAGTAGAACTCTCAACTTATAAAGAGTTATGTTGTGTGTGATATATCAAAGTAACGATCTTTGGGTCTACCTTACAGTAGCATGAATAGTTTGATATTTAAGAATTTTCTGAGTTATAAATCGTGATTTTAATTCCAGAATTTTCAAAAAATAAAGGGAAAGCAAGGGTAAATTGCTATCAGATGGCCTCACGAGAGGGTTAAGTTGTGTACATTTTTTTATGGTTATTGTTGTTTATTTATTTAATCAATTATCATCCATTTGCTTCTACTTGGAAGATAATTACAAAGAATAGTTTAGAGAGACCTCCCCCCTACTACTAAATTATTACTCTTTTGAAATTTAGTGGGTCACTTTCCTTTCTTTATTTTTTTTCTAATTGAAAACAGTGAAGTCAACAAATAGAGAAAGCATAGTTGTTGGGTCTCCTTAGCTTCCAGTAGCAGGAAGAAACCAAGTGCTATGTGCTCCTACTTTCTCAAGGATACCAATGAGGAATTTAGACCATGAAAGAGAGACAACGACGATCCTAAATGGGTAGACAACTATTAGATTGAATGAAGGATTTTGAAGGTTCTTCAAAAATTAAAGTTGGGTTTATTTTCAAATAGGTAATTTCTCTACCCCATACTCGAATATAACTATGAAATATGTATTTAGGGTGTAGTAAAAGGTGGCAATCACCATTTGATTTAAATTTTGTGCTAGCTCTTGAAATAGGTATCGATGAATTGGGGTTGTTCTTGATAGGGGGAAAAGATAAATAAAGGTGGAATTTTTTCGTGGAAATTTATACTGATTGGAAAAATATGATATTGAATTAAGGTAAATTCTTGCTCATCAATTGAAGGATTGAAGCTAGTGGTCGGCTACGTAAAAGCTACACCCACACGAATTTAATTATTTGAGACTTGTAGTACTACTGTTTGCTAGGAGGGTGTCAAAGGTATGTGAAGCTAAAACCTTTTTCGTTGTTAAGGCACAACCTAATATTGCATGTTTCTCTCTTAAGAGTCTATAGGGGTTATTTGATGTACATATATGAATAGAGCCTCTGTGTTACACGTTAAACACATGACTACATGTTTATCATTCAAACATCTATATGTTCTTCCCATTCGAACTTACTTGCCTTCCTATCTATATATCTATCTGTTAGTGTTTAAAGTATTTATATTACTCCTCCGAGTCGAGTATCCATAATGTTTTTCATGATCGTAGGAGTCTTCATTTTTTTTAAAATTCTTAAAAGTCACATGGTATATCTATCACGCTATAAATTAGAATAAATGGCCATAGTATAGTCGCACTAGTATATTTGATCACATAGCAACATAGTTATAAGATGGTATAAGGAACTAGCATTTAAATAAATATATACGGATAAAGAAGTTGGTTGTACATGAAAAGTACCACTTGAAGGCTAAACAATCGTTATCATAATTTACTTGTATAGGCCAATAAGGCATTATATGATAAAATTTACCCGTATTGAGGGGAGGGTATTCATAGGTTTTACTTGACACACATGCGCAATGTAATTCTGTGCACAGGATTGAGACTAGACCCTTATAGTGAGCCTGAATATTATGGCGTACCCGCCCTTGTGGCATTATTTGTATTTGGAGTCAGCTGGAATGTCATGCACTAGTTTCCCCTGACTCGAGCCAATACATGGCACATGTGGCCTGCGGGCAGACCCTTATAGTGAGCCTTCAAAGGGCGTACCTTATATCAGACTGCGATTTTAGTTATGTGTATAAAATCATAGCCATGAGTATTTGGGAAACACAAGCTTACACTTGACATAAATTGCCTTTTGTAGACCATCATATGGTTATTGTATTAAAAGTAGTCATTTGACATCACCTAGGCAAATTACTAGGCGCTTCATAATGATAAATAACTCATAAGACATTATATGATAAGTTAATAAGGCAAATGCATAGGTTATAATGGTATATTGTGTACCTATCATTTGCACGCTCATATGTTATAGTTCAAGACGAGAGTTTTTAGTATACAGTTTTCTATAGTTGCTCATTTCGTTATTTGATTCATTGAGCATTCCCATATGTCTGCTTATTATTTTGTCTACTTTATTTACCAGTACATATTGTAAATGTACTGACATCCCTACATTCGGGGGCGCTGCATTTCTGTATATGCAGGATTAGGTATGCCAGTAGCAAACTTCTATACTAGGTACTCGTTCCATTTTCAGCAAAGCAGTTGGTGAGATCTCCTCTCATCTGGAGCCAATAGATGTCTAGTACTCTCTAATCATATTTATAGTTATTGTTTAGTGTATCTAGGGGCCCTGTCCTGACCACCTGCAATTTTATAGTTACAGATATTATTAGAGGCTTCATAGATAGTGTTAAGTTGTTATAGTAGTTATTGTCTCACTTGTCTATATTAGTAGTAAGTCCAGTGGGCTAATATTATTTATATACATAGTCCCTTATTATCGTTTATGAATAGTAACTCTTCTACCTAATATATATCAGTCATGCAACACTTGTTCTTATGGTTCTTGTCCGCCCCGTTCACAATTTGGGCATGACACAAACATCATTCTTCGTCATGCACTTTTTCACAAAAATTTTAGAAGGGTATGCTTATTTCACTTAGCATGCAAGACTACTTCATTAGTACCAAACAAGACAATTGCAACCGAAACCTCAAAAGATGACAATTTGCCCTTAAGAATGACATCACTCAGTCCATCATTGGGCCAATTCATCTATCTAAATCGATATGGCTACTCAAGGCTTATTAACACACCAATCCCATCACAACGGCATGTGCAATACAGTTCTCTCAGCTACAGCAAGTTCTAATTTGCCTAACGGGTACTCAGACTTCCCCTGGCTCCACAACATCCAACAAGCCTACTATGAAAAGAAACAAAGAAGCTACAAAAAAAAGAAACTAACAACCTAAGCCATCAATTTCATCCATAGCAACTCCAAAACCCAACAAAGGCATACAACAAAATAAAACAAGCCTGACAAGGGCACCATAATGAGGAGGGTTGGTGTTAATACCTGATGAGTAGCAATTAGTGAAGCAATGGAAGAACTTGATGGAATTTATTTGTGTACTTAAGGAAGAGGAGCACCTTTGTTTTGAGAAGAAAATGTTTGGGGCCTTCTGATTGTTTTTAAACGTTTAGAAATACCTAGAATCAGATGTTGCATTTGCATTCATGGGCGATCTAGCGCGTACGCGATAGCATGATTTTTTATTAGCCTTCGCGTACGCGGCTGGTCCACCGCATTCACGAAGAAGTCTTGTTGGCCAGATTTTCACATTTTCTTCCAGCTCACTGTTTATGACGTGTGAAGTGGGGTGCGATAGGCACTTTGTGAGGTGCAAAACACACCACTTTCGCACATGCCAATGTTTTTGTTCAGTTCATTGTTTTTGTGCAATGGGCACTCTTCCAGGTGCGAAAAAGCATGTATTTAGAGGTCTTTTTAATGTTTCTCAACACTTGGTTCCTCTTCTCATTCCTTTGGGCACCTAAAGACAAACCAAAAAGAAACAAAAAGTGAAGTAAAGCGTAAAAACAATAGGTTGACTCCCATCAAGCACATAATTTAATGTCACAGCGCGATGCAAGCTACCTCACCCTCTAGATCTCCACTTGGAGGACTTGAACCTTCGACCCAAATTTGAATCAAACTTTCGATGAAAATCATGGGGTGAAGGTGTGAACATGAGAAGGCCATTTTCTTGGTGTCTCATTTTGCACTTTTTATCCTTCAAGTGAGGAAAGTCTCCTTGCCTTCTTTCCATGACAACTTTAAAGCCGGATAAACTTTGATCCATCCTCCTTCCAAGGTCTTCCAAAAGCTTGATTAATTTGACTTTTGTCCATTCAACCAAAATCAAGGTTGACAAGTGGTTGAAGTAAGATTTGGGTGTCTCCACCTTCAAACTTGTGTCATTTATAGCATCCTCACTTTTGAATGAACTAGAGTCTTTCACAATGAATCATTGCAACTCTATTATCATTCGTTTACTCTCGGCATCGTGATCTTTGTATGGATTAGTTGGTTGCCACAACACCTTCAAGTCACAAGCATCTCTTGTGTCTTCCTCTTCGATAGGGAATAACTCAAAACAACTACCCATAATTATGCACGTGTCAACACAAGCATTCCAATTGATGTCCAAATTTCGGATAGCAATTTCAAGAACCCTTTCTTTTTGACTTCTCTTGGCATGCATTTTCAACAATACCTCAAACATTGGTAGCATTATCTCATGTTGTTCCACATAGGCCTCAAGTTGGTGAGCTTGGTCACCGAATACAAATTTCTCTTCTTGTTGGGGTTCAAGCACTACTGGTACGAATTCATTTTTGGACGATTCCAAGTTTTACAAATCTTCATCATCGTCCCCAAAGTGAATTTAATTGAGCCCAATGTTTGAGACATGTTCATTTGCTCGCCATGGAGGGTTTCCGTCATCAATTTGATCGAGATGAGTAGACAAATCTGCCATGAGTTGTGTGGCACGATTTCTCTCCTCTTCTTTTTTAGCCCTTGCATCCACAAAGCCTTGCTTTATGGATTGCACAACCTCTTCTGCGATGTCTTGTTTGGCCAAGAGAGTTTCAACCATGGCATATAGGCTTTCCGAGTAGGTGTCTTCCTCATCAACTTGAGCAAGAGGCTTGGACAAATCGACCATGGATTGTGTGGCAAAATTTCTCTCCTTTTCTTTTTTCATTCTCATGCCCACCAAGCCTTGATTTATGGATTTCACACCCTCATCATGGGTTTCTAACGAGGCCAAGTGGGTGTGGAGCCTTGTATACATTCCTCATTCGCTTGCTACGTCATGGTTCCTATTATGATCACAAGCACCACTAGCAACATGGTTAGCATAAGAGGGGGGAGGAGGATAGTCATTAGGGCAATTGCTCCAATGTCCATCATGACCACCACACAAATAGCAATTACGCCCATCATAGGAACAAGAAGGTGAATACCTCCCTCTCCTAGGGCCAATTTTACATTTTATCTAAAGTTGGGGTCCTCCACAATAACAACAAGGATCATTATAACAAGTGTTGCATCCAACAATATCTCTAGCATTTCGAGATGCCATGAAGTCAATCACAAAACAAAATTTAAACAAAAGAAAAACAACTATTCATAAAAATTTAACTAGAGTAAATAGACTCAAATTCTAAACTAACTCAATACGCCAAATTATTCCTCGACAACGGTGCCATTTTTTATAATGCTCAAATACACTCTCGAATGGAGGTGATTGAGATCGTTAGAGTTAAACATATTTATATTCCCAACAGATATCGGGGTCGTACCCATAGAAAACAATTATATTCTCAACAGATATCGGGGTCGTACCCATAGAGAACAATGTAGTCGTGATCGAGCTAATAAAGAATAAGAGCAACTTATTGGAGTTCAACAAACAAAGAGGGAAAACATATCTATAAGGGGGTTTTAACTAAAACTAGAGATAGAATAAAATCAAATAAAAGATAGATTGATCAATGGATTTCACCTTGCTTTTGTCAAGCAAGGACAACAAGGGAGAATTGGGAATGGGAACCCAATTCACAAGACTTGCACCCGATTAACACATGGGTAGTCTTGGCTAAAGGTGAACTTAACCGTCTTTCAACTAATCAAGCAACAATCCTTATGGGTTCTCCCGAATCACCACAAGTGAGCAATAACCAATAAATCAACTTGGATGAATTGGGTTATTTCTAACCCTAACTCTTAGATGGGAGTTTTTGGTAACCAAACTATCTCTAGCCTTGATCTAGAGTGGAAACCCCAAATCCCCACTATTGAATCTTCCCGAATTTAGGGAAATCCTTTCTCAAGCAAAAACCCAAATTAGAAAGCTAAGTTAATGTTTGCAACCATTAACTATAAGTTCAAACATGGAGGATTGAATAGACCCAGATAATTAATCAAAAGAAAAATCTAGATATGGATTGAATACCCAAACAAGTATTATCTCTAATATAAACCCAAATCTCAATTCAACAAATACACCAATAAAATAGCAATTAAGAACAAGAGTTGAAGAATGAAAACTAAAGATTTTACAATAAAGAGCATCCAAATCTTCACTCCTATGGTGTGGGTTGATGAAGTTGCTCTCCAAGCTTTGCCAAAAGTTGTGAGAATAGCCAAAGATAGGCTTCCAATCGACTGGGAGTCTTTTGTATGGATTGGGGTTTCCAAATATGTGAAATTTCTAAACTGTCCAGCTGCCTCCACTTTCCTTCTTCGCCTACGCGGAAGGTCCATCGCGTACGTGAAGTGTCTTTGTCTGGTTGACCTTCATGTATGCGGTTAGTGCATCACATTTGTAGAGCTTTGCTTTAGTTGACCTTTGCGTACGCGTGTGGGGCACCGCGTTCGCGAAGGTCTGTGTTGTTGCCAGTCACTTGCTTCTCTGAATTGCTTCCTTTTGACTTGTTTTCATCCAAATTATTTCCAAACACTTCTAAAACACAAAGACCTGCAAAATAGAAGTAATCCGTGTCATTTACACTATTTTCCCACTTAATATTAGCAAAAGTATAAGATTAAGAGCTCAATAAGTAGGTAGAATACCAACTTATTAGAGGTCATACTATCTCTAGCTTTAGACCCCTAAATGGGTGTTTTTGGCGAATTGAGCTATTTCCAGCCTCAATCTAAGTGGAAGCCCAAGTACCCACTAACAATTTCACATCCGAAATTGTGAACCTCTTTCTGAAGCAAGAACACAACCAAGTAAATTAAACCAATATTTGCAACCACTAATTTAAGAGTTAAAATATAGTTAAATTACTAGACCCATGTCATATTAGCAATAATAAACACAAATTAGCAACACCCATACCCATTTATCAAGCACCCATTATCAACACATCCCTAGACAAGAAGTTTAGCTACTCATGCTAAAGAAATAAAGAACAATACCAAATGTGTAAGTCACATTCCCTTTCATTTAAGCTAAATATTCAATATCCAAACTCAGTTGTTACAAGAATGGTGATTCCAAGAGTTAGGAAGAAGGAATTGGAGTGAAACTCTTTTCTTCTTTCTTGGATAGAAAACTTGCTCACTACTCAAAACTCTTTTCCAAACAATTCAAAACTCTCTAAAAATGTGCCTAAATTGGGTTTTAGAATGTTCCCAAAATGTCACACTAAGTTGGACAAAAATGCCCTTCGGAAGTTGTGCGGTGTGACGTGCGATTCGTACGTCTTAATGTGCGCATCGCACAACTCTGTTCAGTTGGACCAGTGACACAGCTAGACTTTGGAGCTTCATGCAAAGATGCGTACAGTTTGCACCAGGCAATGTGCGCGTCGCACAGTGACCGCACCCCTTAATAGATCCTTCAGCTAACTCCATGCTTTATGCGGTCTGAGGTGCGGTCCGCACCAAAGCAAGTGCGTGTTCATCTTGTTTGCTCACTTCACACTTCAACTCCTTTTAGGCTCTTTTTGGGTCCATTTCCTTGATTTCCATCTTTGATCAAGGGTACCTGCATACACATCAATAAAGGCCATAAGAACCTCTAAATCTTATCAAAATATAGCAATAATTCATGAGTAAAAGCTCAATAGGTTGGTAGATTACCAACTTATCAGTACCAATTGAGATTAGTGTCCTTAATTATGTCTTTTTGTTGTTTTAGTCCATTTAAGTCATAGTTGTCTTATGTGCAATCCTTGTGATTGGGAAAGCTTGAGCCAATCCTATACTTAGTGAATGTTTTGCTTGAGGACAAGTAATAGTTCAAGTTTGGGGGTTTGATAAGTTGGTAATTTACCAACTTATTAGGCACTTAAGCATGAATTATTGTCTCAATCTTGTGCTTTTAGAAAAAAATTATGCCTTTGTTCTCTTAAATGCAGGCATTTGTGTGAATTGAAGATAAAAGAGGATTTGAACCTAAATAGGCAATGGAAGAAAGACAAGTCGAGATAAGAACTGAAAAGAAGCATTCTGATGAGAATATGTGTTGGACTTGCGTGCAACAAGTCCCCACCTGCATTTTACAGGTGATGAGCTGGAGGCAACTTGGACATTTGCCGGGATTATGGGCACTTGCATGCAGCAAGTCCTCACATGCGACTGCAGATGCTAATACATGTGCGCCACAAGTCACCCGAGAGGTAAAATCATCCAGAATTCCTTTGTGTATTTGGGAAGGTTTCACTGATAATTTGGATCTGTGTAAGCAATATTACCCCTAGTTTTTTCCAAATCTGTATATCGTAGAGAGTACACTTGAAGAAGTACAACTTTAGCATCTTCTTATTCTAGAATTGTGAAAACACCATTGTTCAAGGTTGAAAAGCTTAGAATTGATATTAGCTTCTCATAATGAATGGAATTGAGGAACCCCATTATGGTATAATTTCTCTTTCCTCCAGTATGAGTAGCTAATTTCTCTTCTAGGGGTGTGCGTAAATGATGGGTGTTTAGTATTTATTGGGTATTAACTATTTGTTCTTAGAATTGATTAATAAGCATGGATCTATTGAATTCTTGGAGTATTAATCTAATAATTAATGGTTGCAAATATTAATTGAGTCCTCTAATTTCACTTTTGCTTGAGAGTGGGAAGTGGAATTGGGTATATTCAATAGTGGGAATTTAGGGTTAGAACCTCATCTAAAAGCCAGAGCTAGCGATAGTCTATGCCTACACAAGCAATTATTTAGTCGTTTATCGATTATGGTTTTGGGGTTTGAGAGAACCCAAAATAGACACTCTTTGGTTGAGAAACTTTGAGTGTAGCTAAAACCAATGCTATCCGTGCTATAATTTCTTATAAGGCATTTAGTTAATACCTATCAAGGCTACTCCCTATCAAATGCACTCCCCTAGATCCTCTAATCTTGACACCAACAATCGTGTTACATCATTGTTCTTACAAACTCAATTGATCACTTGATTAAAACCATCTCCCTTATTTTACTTTATTGTTTATGCAATACGCTTGCTTATGTGATTCGGTTTACAAAATATGGTGAATCTAATATCCAATCTCAATGGGAAATAGACCCCGACTCTTGTTAGGTACTTATTTTGTGTATGACCATTTCCACCTCCTTCATTTGAGACTGATTTTGGATGTTACCAATAGTTTACTTTTATGTCGTTTAGAAAACATACTATCTTTTGAGCTCGGTTGGCCTATGATGCCTACTGAGTACCCCCGTGTTTTGATACTCATACTACACTTTTGCATCTTTTTTTGATACAGCACCGAGTATAAGTCACCCCCCTTGATCCTCTACTCGTTCATGGACTTTTGTTGTTCGGATCATGGTGAGATCTTGGCGTTTGGAGATTTACTACTTTTCATATTTTATCTACAATCCATATTTTTACGGCCCATTTCATGTCACTGCCCGATTCCCAGGTCATGATGGCACCTACAGTCCCCCCAATAGGGGTACCAATCTCTGTGGCCTGGAATAGTTAGTAATGGGCCACTAAAGAAGCGAAGCACGTACAAGAAAGAGTAATAAGAGGAAGAATGTAAAAGAGACACAAAAAGAGAAGACAACCTGAAATATATATATATATATATATATATATATATACGGAAGCTAAACCATCCCACGACCTGGTATCATAGTATAGAAGCCACTACTAAATATACAGAGTACGAGTGGGTACAAAATAAGAATATACAACTGTATCTGAATAGCAAAAAGAGTACATAAAGCCAAAGAAGAGATAAAAGACAAGCCCCGATTGTCAAGAGCTCACCCTATGTCTCGGATGTCCAAAAAGCACTACACGAGTCTCTATGCATCAATGGCAATAGCTCACACTTGGATCTGCAACAGGAAGATGCAGTAGTGTAGTATGAGCACCAATTGCAAAGCAACGGGTACCTAGTAGGCATCATAGGCTGACGGAGCATATATAAGATATAAAATCTAAATAGTAGATACGAAGGAAGTAGTCACGGAAACAAACAGAGGAAAACACACGAAAGCTAGCAACAGATAGAAGGCAAGAAGAATACAAATGTATTATGCTAGTCACAAAATATATATCACAAGGCACAGGTGAAAGAGTAGAGAATGCACCTAGATCCCTGCATCAACAATATATAAATATAAAAGGTTTAACGAACATGGCGGTATACCGGTAACCTCAAATGAAAGGAAAAGAAGGAAAAGCAACATGCATAATCATGCTAACAGTAAAATTCACAAGGTAAGAATGATCTGAAAGGCAAACTAACCAGTAACTATAATATGAATGAGTAAGATAATCTACCTACAGTCCCAACAGGCGCCTATACACCCGAGGAACACATACAAGTGAAAACAAACTCTCTGACATCCCATACTACCAGAGCATACACTCAACAAATAGCAAACAAGGGTGGAACCGTGCAAACGATGTATGATATGGTATGAAATGCCAGTGGTACCGTATGCACCTCCTCCAATGCTTGTAGGCCCATCAGGTAGGACCCATGGAATGCTTCTTCTGTATACCTCTACTCCCCCATATACCCCTCATTCGGCATTCTCAGCCCGTAGCCTTTAGTCCAAATGGAAAAGGTCCATAGAGGTCTCTGAGACCACATACAAACTCTCAATATCAATAATCATGCCTAGAATCTATCTGGGTCTAAAATCAATAAAAATTCATGTCTAGCGCTCCGGCCCAGTCGAGCCTAGTATCGTATCAAATTAGTAGAAAATAGGTCTAGCACTCCAGCCCAGTCGGGTTTAGAATCAATGTGAAAACCATTCAAAATCTCTTTTACCTTAAGAAAATCCTTAAAACCAGTTTTTTAAATCCATTTCAAACCATTTATACTGAAAATGGGCCCTCGAGGCTATGCAAGGTTTAGAAAACCGGTGATAGTTAGGCCCATATAATAGTAGTAAATCAATGTAGGAAACCTTTTTTCATGATGATAATGATCTGCTCGAGTACAATCAATAGCCCAATGACTCACAATCAACCTATTAGACCTGGACAGGCTCAATCCGCTCTACAACACAGATGACCAGCTCATAATCGCAAATCAATGTCTGGGACTCACGGACATTCCCCAGATATCCCACCATCTATGGTCCAAAGGCATATAAAAAGGCCACAAAGGATCGCAAGGGTAATACTAGAAAACTATCACAAATACTAAAGCCAATGGAGTCACTACTAAAAAATCCTAAAAGAGACGGCAAAAAGAGAAGTTGTCCGTCGCTTTTTTGGCAAAAAGCAACGGAAAAGCGATGGACTCACTTTCATGGGAAAGTGGTCAGTTGCTTTTCCAAAAGTGATGGACAGTGTCGCTTTGAAAATGACAGACACCGACAGATTAAAAAGCCATGACTTTTTTTTTCTTTTTTCCAGAAAAGCAATGCAGTCCGTCGTTTTGTTCTTGAACATGAAGAACAAAGAGATGGACATGGACTTAACAGTCCGTCGCTTTTCTGGAAATATCTAATTAATTTTTCCAGAAAACCAACATTGTCTGTCGCTTTTGTTCTTCATGTTCAAGAAAAAAGCGACGGACAGCATCGCTTTTAGGGGATTTTTAAAAAACAATTCCAAAAAAAGCGATGGACAATTAAGTCCCTGTCCATCGCTTTTTTGCATTTTTTTCAACTGCAAAAATCTGCATTTTCAGTATCCACCACCTGCTATTTATAAAACTAATTCTAATGCAGCCCAAATCAACACTAATTATTTCCACAACATTCATAAAGCAACTACAACATCAACATGAAACTAAATATGAAGCAAAACATTCATTAAACACATAAAAGATTCACCCATAGGACCTACAAAGTATTTCAAAACTTAAAAGAAGTACAAAATTATAAATAAAGTGTCAAAAAGCCAATGCAAACTAAAAGAAAGTCAATCTAAGTGGTTCTTTGAGAGACTCGATGGTCTTGCACATATTTTTATCTTTCTTCATCCGTTGTCTTTCAAAAGCTGTCAAGGCATAAGTTGTGCAATCTGCCGTCACCTGATGACATCTGTATGCAAATTTATATTAAAATATATAAAAAAATCATAAGTATTAAAGAAAACCATAATCATAAGTATTAAAGAAATTAAAATCATAATCATAAGTATAAACAAATTTATATATTAGTCCATATTCTCCCAATCTTCGTCCTCACTTGTTTCATTTTTATTAGTCTCCCATTCTTCCTTATCAATTGTTTTATTTTCATCGTCCCATTTTTCCTCCTCAGTTATTTGTCCCTCAAGAATTGCAATGGCAATCAACTCATCATCAGAAACTTCTTCTAATATGTGTTGAGGATGTTCTAGATAGTTTTCCAACTCAGCATTCACTGCTTGATAAACAACTGCAACATTGTTCTGGTACGCCACATCTAACACATTCTCAATCTCAATCCTATCCACATGCTTAGTTTTTATGACCACCCACAAATCAAACTTATCTGTACACAACAGATATGGAGCGTAATACACCTGCTTAACATTTGTGCAATGATAAAAGGATCATAGCGACCATATTGTCTCGTGTGTTTTACTTCAGTTATATTATGTTGTTGATTCACCCTAGTACCTCTATGTGAAGTATCAAACCACTTGCACCAAAATAGCCATGTTTTTTTACGACCAACCAGGATATCTAACTTCAATAATCTCTTGTATGACATCATAATATTCAATAGTTTGGCCATTACCGTGGACATCACCTTGAATGCACACTCCGTTATTATTAATTTTCTTGTACTTAGAAATTTCTTTAGTTTGAAACTTGAAACTATTCACACAATACTTAGTCATTGTCTGAATTTGACTTTCAGGCCCAAGTGCAACATCTGTCACCAATTGTGGATGTTCGACAGTATTATGTTCATAAAAAACCTACAAATTAAATTTTAGTAAATGAGTATATTATACATGTTGATTCAATATTAAGCGTAAATGAATAAATGAGCTTTTACACTTAGATATTTTTTCAGCCAATCAGAAAAGTTTGTATATATGGCATCATTACCCCATATGCTTACAAATTTATTGTTAAGTGTACATTGAGATATTTCGTAAGTTTAACACTTAGTATTTAAATTTATGTAATTCGATAACACAATTCAACAAGACTTACTTAAGATATGGTTGAATCTCGGGATAATTGAGCAAACTATGTATCACAGCTGATTGCTTTTCAGCACTAGTGAA
This sequence comes from Jaltomata sinuosa, assembly GCA_003996215.1. NCBI lineage: Eukaryota > Viridiplantae > Streptophyta > Magnoliopsida > Solanales > Solanaceae > Jaltomata > Jaltomata sinuosa. Next base: position 74,181 of record QJPP01001745.1, on the reverse strand, counting down.
ACCTCACCTTTGACTTTTTCATGAAAACATGACAATCATGGCTTTTCATACCAATCAATTTTCTTTTGTCCATATCTGTCCTCTTTCCCAAATTCAAAGCATAGCCCTCGGGCATTCTCAAATTCTTCACCTACTCACAAATTTCTCGTTTCTCATCCAATGTGAATGAAAAACTTGCCTTGGGCTTAACCACTTTACCATTTCTCATTTCCTGCAACCACAGCTCCTTTCTCCTACAATATTCCTTTAAGTCCATTCTAGCTTTTGGATTGTCTTTTGTCTTGCCCTTAACATATATTACTATGTTGAACAAATTATCAAAATATTTTTTTCAATGTGCATCACATCAAAATTATGTCATAGAAGATTATCCTTCCAATACGGTAACTCCCAAAGTATGCTTTGTTTGGTCTAGTTATGTTCAACACCATATCCAGAAAGTCTAGAACTCTCTCCAAAATCTATAATTTTAGGCAACTGACTAACTATCTCCCAAATCTGATGTCCTGAAAGTGATGGAGGTGGTGGATCATTTTCAACCTTATTCTTTTTTAATACATTTTTCATATTTCTAAACTCATGGTCCATTGGCAAGAACTGACGGTGACAATCAAACCAGTAATTTTTTCAGCCATGCTTTAAAGTGAATGCTTTAGAATTTTCCATGCAATATGGGCAAGTTGACTTTCCAGCAGTCATCCAACCCGACAACATCCCATACACAGGAAAATCATTAATAGTCCACATTAAAGAAGCATGCATAGTAAAAATTTGCTTAGTTGATATATCGTATATCACTACACCATCAAACCATAATTGTTTTAGCTCATCTATCAATGGTTGCAGATAGACATCAATCAAACTTTTTGGATTACAGGGACCCGAAATAATACAACTTAGAAATATGTAGGGACTTGTCATACTTATTTCAGGTGAGAGATTATACTGAGTAAGAAATATAGGCCAGCAAGAATAAGGTGCAGCATTATTAGAGGTTGGTGTGAAACCATCGGCACACAATCCCAATCTAACATTTCTTGGTTCTCTAGCAAAATCAAGATATGTTCTATCAAAATGCTTCCAAGTTTCTCCATCTGATGGATGAGATAAAACATTCGGTGGCCTTCTATTTTCATGGTGCCATCTCATATGTGGGGCAGAACTCATTGAAGCGTACAACCTCTTTAACCAAGGTATAAGAGATAGATAGTGCATTGCCTTAATTGGAACTATCTTTCAACCGGGAGTCCGCTTATACCGAGCATGTCCACAAAACTTACAATTGTCAAGATGATCATTAATACGAAGCTAATGATATCCGTAATGATAATAATTTAGCCGAGTTAAAATTTGGGTAATAATTTAGCCGAGTTAAAATATGGGTCAAAAGAAGGCTCGTGGGCCCTGCAACTCAAAACCGGAGATGAAAGATACCACGAGGTTCTCAATATTACCAGGAACACATGCTCCGAAAATGAGCATAATCCGAGTGAGGGAAAGTATCTAGAATATCCCCAAACCTTAAGAACAAGCTAAGGATAGAATGAAGAAATTACGGAATTTAAAGGATTAGAATATATAATTGATGATGAGAAAGTGATCACGGGCAAGAATCAATCACCCCAATGATTTATGATGAGCTCACACAGAGTTGGGAGCTTTGAGCTCAAGATAAAATGGAGGAATTCGGATTAGAGAACTTGAAGATGGAAAAGGATTGTTTAAAGGTTAGCGGTCTCTGCAAAAGTGGAGCTTCTTCGCAAATGCAAAGGCCACTGTTCACCCGTGCCTCCATAAAGTGGAGAAGCCTCCGCAAATAAGGACATTGCAAAAATGACAGAATTCCATAAAACTGGAGATCCTCAACCAGAAGAACCTCCACAAATACTGTAGAATGTCTGTAAAAGTCGTGTCCGCAAATTTGATGCAAAGGTCGCAAAAGTGGATACACCAAAACCAGCTAAACCAGCAAAACTTAGCTAAGTTCAAATGTTCGAATGGACCCTTGAGATTCATCCAAAACCCCGCGGACATAAACCAAACATGCTACTCAACTAAAAATGGCATTCTGTACTCAAAAAAAAGATAAAACTTCGAATGAAGGTCGATTTAACGAAAAGTGTGCCCCACGTCCAAAACTAACCTTTAACCAAAACAAAACCCAATAGCCCAAATAAGTCCAGAAGCCTCAGGACCCGAACCAAAGGTCCCTCTAGCCCAAAGTAAACATTCTTGAGCTAACAACATTGATGGAATTTCCATGTGAGGCTGTCTTCTCTGAATGTTGACTAAAGTCAAACTTCCAAGCCCAACTGGCCTGAAATCACAAAAAGGGAGGTAAAATCAACTTGAAAGCTCCCAGGCCCCGACTAAAGGTCCTACTAAACCAAAGTCCACTCTTCGAAGGTAATAGAACTGTCAAAATTCAATTCTGAGCAGGTTTGCTAAGAATGTTGAGTAGAGTCAACGATTACCTAAGTTAAAGCTATAAAACAAGGAAATGGTCATAATGACTTAATGAATGACATGGGTACCAAACCATCGATCCCAGCAAGTCATAAATGACTTGGGGCCGCTACAGGCAAGCTCTAACAGTACAAAGAAGGCAAAAACACGGGAATAATTGGAAGGGTCATCATATTATCCACTACTAAAAAGGACTTTCATCCTCAAAAGCCAAAAAAGGGAGTACCTGAAGGCTCAAACAACAGTGGATACTGAGCCCGCATCTCTCGGTCTCTCAGGTTGCCTTCTTGACCAGATGGTGCCTCTATTGAACCTTAACCATAGGAATCTCTCTAGACCATAATCTCCTGACATCTCTGGCTAGAATGGTTACCGGCTCTTCAACAAAAGCCAAACTTTCATCCAACTACACTGAATCCCACAATAACACATGTGAATCATCCGGAACACAATCCTACAACATAGATACGTGGAAGACTGGATGCATAGCTGAAAACATAGGAGGCAAAGCTAACAGATAGGCAACACTACCAACACTCTGAAGAATCTCAAATGGCCCAATATACCTGAGTCTAAGCTTGCCCCGCCTGTCGAATCTCATCACACCCTTCATGGGCGACACTTAGAGAAACACCCAATCACCAACACTGAACTCTAAGGCACGAAGTCTACCATCTGCGTAGCTCTTTTGCCTGCTCTGAGCTTCCCGAAGTCTGTCCTTAATCACCCAACTTTGTCTAAGGAATCACGAAGTAAGTTTGTACTCTGTGGCCTGGACTCTAAACCATCAAACCAACCCACTGGAAATCTGCAATGCCTACCATACAATGCCTCAAATGGTGCCACGCTAATACCTGAGTGATAACTATTATTATAAGCAAACTCCACCTAAGGCACATACTAATCCCATGAACCTCCAAAGTCAAGAACATAGGCTCATAACATGTCCTCCAGGACCTAGATAGTCCTCTCGTACTGGCCATCTATCTTAGGATGAAATGCAGTGCTAAGTTGAACCTCTGTACCCATCTCTCACTGAATAGTCCTCCAGAACTGAGAGGTACACTGAGTGCCATGGTATGAAATATTAGAAGCTGGAACCCCATGCAAATGGACAACCTTACAAAGATAAATCTGAGCCAGCCTCTCTGCACTATAGGAATAATAAACCGGCAAGAAGTGTGCAGACTTAGTCAGCCTATCAACAACAACCCAAATAGAGTGAAACCCTTGAGAAGCGCATGGAAATCATGCTATGAAGTCCATAGTGATATCTTTCCATTTCCACTCAGGATTGGGAAGTCTCTGCATCAACCCACCAGGTCTCATGTGCTCAAACTTAATCTGCTGATAGTTCAAGCACCGAGATACAAACTCCATTATGTCCTACTTCACACCACTCCACTGGTAAAGCTACCTCAAATCTCTATACATCTTAGTTGCGGCTAGATGGATAGAATATCTAGAATAATGAGCCTCACAAATAATTAATTGAATCAAGTCCCCAACTCTCGAAACACAAAGGTGTCCATCACACCTCAGAATACCATCAAAATCTAAAGCAGCCCCGCTAGCCTCACCCTGTACAACCTAATCACGAATATCACACAACCGCTGATCCTCAAACTGACGCTGCTAAATCTGATCAACCAACATAGGATGGATCTCAACACTAGCAAGAAATATGATGGGATCTGACAAGTCAATCCTAACCAAATGGTTAGCCAAGGACTGGATTTCCAAGGCCAACGGTCGCTTCAGAACTGAAAGAGAAGTTAAGCTGCCCATACGCATTGCCTTTTGGCTCAAGGCATTCACCACCACGTTTGCCTTGCCCAGATGGTATAGAATAGTGAAGTCATAGTCCTTCAGTAACTCAACCCATCTCTGCTGCCTAGAGTTCAGCTCTCGCTAACTCGTGATGTACTAAAGACTACGGTGGATGGTGTAAATCTCACAGTGAACTCCATATAGATAGTGCCTCTAGAACTTGAGTGTGAAGAATACCGCCACCAACTCTAAGTTATGATCCTTCAACTGTCTTGATGCATAAGCTATCATACAACCCTACTACATCAACACACAACCAAGACCAACTGACGAAGCATCATAATACACAAAGAAGCTCTGACCCTCAACTGGCAATGTCAACACTGAAGCTGAAGTCAATAAGGCCTTAAGCCTCTGGAAGCTATCCTCGCACTGATCAGACCACTAAAATGGGACATCCTTCCTAGTCAGCCTAGTCAAGGGTGCTGCTATGAAAGAAAATCCCTCAACAAACCGTCTGTAATATATTGCCAACCCAATAAAACTATAAACCTTAGTAGGAGTAGTAGGACCCGGCCAATCACGAACGGCTACAATCTTTCCTGGGTCTACCCTAATACAATCCTTAGACACCACGTGTCCTAGGAATGCTACTGACTCAAGCCAAAAATCGCACTTTGAGAACTTGGCATAAAATTGATGATCTCTCAAAGTTTGGAGTATGATCCTCAAGTGCTGCGCATGCTCCTCCCTACTCCGCAAGTATATCAATATGTCATCAATGAAGACTATCACAAACGAATCTAAGTACAGTCTGAGTACCATGTGCATCAAGTCCATGAAAGTTATTGGGCATTAGTCAACCCAAAAGACATCATCAAGAACTCATAATGTCCATAACGTGTCCTGAATGCTATCTTAGGGATGTCCTCAGCACTAATCCTCAACTGGTGGTAGCCTGATCTCAAATCTATCATAGAGAACACTGCTGAACCCTGGAGCTAATCAAACAAGTCATCTATATGCGGCATCAGATATCTGTTCTTTATGGTCACCTTATTCAGCTGCTGATAATCAATACACATCCGTATCGAACCATCTTTTTTCTCTACAGAAAGAACTGAAGCACCCCAAGGCGACACACTCGGCCTAGTAAAACCCTTAGCTAACAAGTACTGAAGTTGAACCTTAAGCTCCCTTAACTCACCTGGAGACATTCGATACAGAGTAATGGAAATGGGCTTGGTTACTGGCTCTAATTCAATGGCAAAGTTTATGTCACGCTCAAGAGAAAGGCCTGGCAAGTCAATTAGAAACACATCTAAGAACACTCTAACCACATGGACCAACTCAAGAGAAGAAGTGTCGGTGCTAATATCTCTGCAAAATCAACTTCCTAGACTAAAGACAAGAACTGATCCTAAATGGTGCATGGCTAACAGAACCCTGCCACACAACTGGGGATACGTCGGGCATGGCTATGGTAACGGTCTTGGCATAACAATCTAAAACTGTTCGGTAAGGGGATAACCAGTCAATGCCCAGAATCACATCAAAATCTAGCATATTCAATATCATCAAGTCGGCCCAAGTCTCAAGATCACCAACAACTATCAAGCAGATCGAACAACCCAATCCACTACTAAAGAATCGCCTATCGGGGTAGCAACAAATACAGGAATAGCTAATGGCTCACTATTCAACCCCCAAAAAGAACAAAGTAGGCATATACATACGAACATAAAGATCCAGGATCAAAAAATGCTAAAGCTGACTGGCGGCAGATGAAATCGTACCTATGATTACCACATCTGAGGCCTCTGCCTCTAGTCTACTAGGGACTGCATATAACTGACATCGACCACCACCTGACCGACCTATATCTTGACCACCAATCCTACCACGCTAGGCACCACCTCTACCAGGTACACCACTTTCTCTGATAGGTGGCTGCTCTGACCTCAAAGATTGAGCCGGCTGAGCGGCAGGCTGAACTGTACCTCGCTGGGGGCACTTTCATGTATAGTGAAAAATGATATCATACTCATAGCATGGCCTTGATGACCCATCCTTTCGAGATAACTTTCTGAATTGATATATCCAGTACAGCCTGATGCCCCAGATATTGTACCCTTCAACGGCTGACCACTATGACTCTGATCAAACTGATGCCCAACTGAAGTCTGAAGTTATGCCTGAACTGGTCAGCTAGACTAACACTGATGCTATTATGGCTGATACCCTCAGCCCCACTAACCTTTACCTCTACCGCCAAAATGGGAACCATTGAAACTGCTCTGATGGCATGGCCTCTTATCTCTAGATCCTAAATCATGATGATGCAAATCCTCTATAGAGCGGACATGGTATGATATAGCCTAAAATGGTCTCCCACTAGCAACTAGTATCTCAGCAGTCTGTTAAAGCTCAGTCCTCAACCCCCAAACAAACTGATAAACCCTGTCTGGCTCTTTAGGAATAATCATAGAATCAAATGGAGCCAACTGATGGAAATGGGTCTCATACTCAGCCACGGACATAGATCCCTACATAAATTTGGTAAGCTACTCTCAATGATGTTCATGGTCACTCTAAGGTAAGAACTTGGCCATAAAGGCCTTATAAAACTCTCTCCAAGTCAACTGAGGAGACTGAGAAGGTCTACAAGCTACCTGGGCCCTCTACCAAAGCTTAGCTGGGCCCTTTAGCTGATAAATAGTATAACTATCTCCATGAGTATCCAATAAACCAAGATGATAAAGCATCTCATCGCAGGTAGAGATAGGCTCATAAGCATCCTGACCAGGTATACCAAAGAATCTCAGTGAGGATAACCTCAGAAATTGGCCCAAAGCCTTCTACTCCAACTTTGTTATGACTAGGCGAGGATCAAAAGGCTGAGCAACTGTAGGCACTAACAGAACCTCTACATGGGCAGCCGCAATAGCAGGTTTTGCTCTTGAACTATGAACACCCAGGGCTGCCCCTTGAGCAGATGTTTGGGCCACATCAGAAGGCTGACCCTTAACCATACCCAATAATTGAAGAAGAAAACCCAAGATATCTGATAAAGGAGCTGGGGTTGGTGTTGATACAGATGTTGCTACTGGCCCTGGTGGTACCTAGGTTGTCCCCTGTCCATGGGCTACTGGTTTGTAACTGGCTCAAGCTCATACTCAACCACAGAAGCTCTAACTGGTGCCGCTACTCAGGCATGTCCTCGGCCTCTACCCCTACTACCACCCCGACCCCTAGCTGGAGTCGGATGTGCAGGTGTTGAAGGCTCGCCTTGGTCCACTACTGAAAATCTCGTATGAGCCATCTACAGAAGAGTGAACTAGAACAAATAATATTCTAGGTAAACATCTAGTAAAAGACGCACAATATAGAAGCAAGAAAAGATTCATGTTTCCTAAAATGCCACTATAGCCTCCCAAAGATAGGGTACGGATGTCTCTGCCCCAATCTGCAGGACTCTACTAGACATTGGCTTTTATATCAATGACATCGATGAACCTAGGATCTGATACCAAGCTATCACAACCCAATTTCCCAGGTCATGATGGCACCTACAATCCCCCCTGTAGGCATACCAATCCTCGTGGCCTGGAACAGTTAGTAATGGGCCACTAAAAAAGCGAAGAATGTACAAGAAAGAGTAATAAGCGGAAGAATGTAAAAAAGATATTAAACGAGAAGACAACTTGAAAGAATATAGTATAGAAGCCACTCCTAAATATACAGAGTACGAGAGAGAACAAAATAAGAATATACAACTGTCTCTAAATAGTAAAAAGAGCACATAGAGCCAAAGAAGAGATAAAAGCCAAGCCCCGGTCATCAGGAGCTCACCCTATGTCTCGGATGTCCAAAAAGCACTACACGAGTCTTGCGCATCAACGGTAATAGCTCACACTCGAATCTACACCAGGAAGATGCAAAAGTGTAGTATGAGCACCAATTGTAAAGCAACGGGTACCCAGTAGGCATCATAGACCGACTAAGAATATATAAGATGTAAAAGCAATAAATAGTAGATAAGAAGGAAGTAGTCACGGAAACAAATAGAGGAAAACACACGAAAGCTAGCAACAGATAGAAGGCAAGGTAATACAAATGTACTATGCTAGTCATAATATATATATATCACAAGGTATAGGTGAAAGAGTAGAGAATGCACCTGGATCCTTGCATTAACAATATATATATAAAAGGTTTAACGAACATGGCGGTATACCAGTAACCTCAAATGAAAGGAAAATAAGAAAAAGCAACATACATAATCATGCTAACGGTAAAATTCACAAGGTAAGGATGATCTGAAAGGCAAACTAACTAGTAAATATAATATGAATGAGTAAGTTAATCTACCTACAGTCCCAACGGGCGCCTATACACCCGAGGAACACATATAAGTAAAAATAAACCCTCCGACATTCCATACTTCCAGAGCATACACTCAGCAAATAGCAAACAAGGGTGGAACCGTGCAAATGATGTATGATATGTAATAAAATGCCAGTGGTACCGTATGTACCCTCTCCGATGCGCGTTGGCCCAGCAGGTAGGACACATAGAAGGCTTTTCCCGTATACCTCTACTCCTCCGTATAACCTTCCTCTAGCACTCTCAACCCATAGCCCATTGTTGAGATCGGCAAGGTCCATGGAGGTCTTTGAGACCACATACAAACTCTCAATATCAATAATCGTTCCCATAATCTATCCGAGTCTAAAATTAGTAAAAATTCATGTCTAGCGCTCCGGCCCAACCGAGCCTAGTATCGTATCAAATCAGTAGAAAACAGGTCTAGCACTCCAACCAAGCCGGGTCTAGACTCAGTGTGAAAACCATTACAAATCTCTTTTACCTTAAGAAAATGCTTAAAACCCGTTTTAAATCCATTTCAAACCATTTATAGTGAAAACAGTCCCTCGAGGCCATGTAAGGTTTATAAAACCAGTGATAGTTAGGACCGCAGCCATAATAGTAGTAAATTAATGCACAAAATGTTTTTTCATGATAATAATGATATGCTCGAGTACAATAAATAGCCCAATGGCTCATAATCAACATACCAGCCCTACACAGGCTCAATCCGCTCAACAGCACAAATAACCAGCTCATAATCGCAAATCGATGTCCGGGACTCACAGACATTCCACATATATCCCACCATTTATGGTCCAAAGGCATATACAAAGGCCACACATGGCCGCAAGGGTAATTCTAGCAAACTATCGCAAATGGAGTAAATAAGACCAACATAAGGAAACCAGACAAGGCCTAGGGTGTCAACCTAGTAAACCCAGCCCAAAGATGCTAAAGAGTACAATTATATTCTATATACGCAAAGTCTAAGGTGGGTAAGTCGTAACCTACCTGGTGTCCAATGAATAGCTGCTGGAAAGTCATTTCCTGAGCCTGAACTGCTCCGTGAAGCCCTAAATAGCAATCAAATTATTAGGAAATAATATTTACTCATCAAATGAAGGTAATAATACCCATAATGCTAATAATTTAGCTAGGTCAAAATATGGGTCAAAAGTGAGCTTGTGAGCTCCACAACCCAAAACTAGAAATGAAAGATACCACGAGGTTCCCAATATTACTAGGAACACATGCTCCAAAAATGAGCATAATTCGGGTGAGGGAAAGGGACTAGAATAGCCCTTAACCTTAAAAACAAGCTAAGGATTGAATGAAGAAATTATGGAATTTAAAGGATTAGAATAATTGACGACAAGAAAATGATCACGGGCAAGAATCAATCGACCCAATGATTTATGATGAGCTCACACAGAGTTGGGAGCTTTGAGATCAAGAGATAATATAGAAATTCATATTAGAGAACTTGAAGATGGAAGAGGAATGTTTAAATTCCAGCGGTCTTTACAAAAGCAGAGCTTTCTTTGCAAATGCGGAGGTCACTGTTCACCCGTGCCTCCACAAAAGTAGGGAAACCTGCATATGCGGACATTGAAAAAGTGATAGAATTCCACAAAAATGGAGATCCTCAACCGAAAGAACCTCTACAAATGCGATGGAATGTCCGTAAAAGTGGTGTCAGCAAATGCGATGCAAAGGACACAAAAGCAGATACACCAGAACCAGCTAAACCAGCAAAACTTAGCTAAGTTCAAATGTTTGGATGGACCCTTAGGATTCATTCGGAACCCTGCGGACACAAACCAAACATGCTAATCAACTAGAAATAGCATTTTGGACACAACCAAAAAGACAAAACTTCCAACGGAGGTCTATTTAATAAAATATGGGCCCCATGCCCAAAACTAACCTTTAACCATAATGAAACCCAATAGCCCAAAACAAGTCTGGAAGCCTCGAGACCCAAACCAAAGGTCCCCCTAGCCCAAAGTTGACATTCTGGAGCTAATGGCACTGATGGAATTTTAATTCGAGGCTATCTTTTCTGAAAGTTGGCCATATTCAAACTTCCAAGTGATGAAATCACAGAAAGGGAGGTAAAACTAACCTAAAAGCTCCCAGGCCCCGACTAAAGGCCCTACCAAACGAAATTCCACACTTCAGAGCTAATGGATATGTAAGAATTTGATACTGAGTATGATTGCTAAGAATGTTGACTAAAGTAAACAATTTCCTAAGTTAAAGCTCTAAAATAGGGAAATAATCATAATGACCAAACGAATGGCCCGAGCATCGCATCAACAGTCCCAGCAAGTCATAAATAACTTGGGCCCACTATAGGCAAGTTCTAACAGTATAAAGATGGTAGAAACACGGGAATTACCAAAAGGGTCATTACATTTTATCTGCTAGACAAATGTGTTTATGTATAGCCCTACTCTCGTACTATTGGAGGCTCTTATACAATTGACACCAAGTCTGGGATGGTATTCTTGTATATAAATATTATTGTTCCTTATTTCCTTAGGGCCCGTGATGTATATTTTGTACTCATTATGTATATATCTATACTATGTGGCTCGCTTATCATTTTTGCTTCCATTATTATTTATTTTAGTCTTTACTTTCAGTTATTGGTTGGGTTTTAACTTACCTACTAGGGGTTATAGTAGGTGCCATCATGGCCCAATTTTGGGTCATGACAGCATGGTATAAAGGCATTAGGTTCACCGATCTTACCAGTACAAGAGAAAGTCCCTAGTAGAGTCTCACAGATTAATATGATGATGTATGTATCTTATCTCCAAGGAGGCTATAACACATTCTTAGGAAAATTCTACCTTTTTGATTCTTTATTGTGCGTTCTTGACTCTATCAACTTCAATATTTTTGCTTGTTTCATTCTTTTAGATAGTCCGGACAAGATCATCAGTGGGCAAGGATGAGGCTTATATGCCTGTAGCTAGGGCCCCACCTAGAGGTTGAGGTAGAGGTATACTTATTAAGGTCGAGGTCGGGAATGAGCTATGGCACTAGCTCGAGGCCAGGCTAGGGAACCATCACAAGAGCCAGAGGTACAACTTGAGGATATTCAATATCAACTGGAAGGTGTGGGGCCAGCCTAGTCTCCAGCATAATTTGTAGCTACATCGATTCTTTAGGATACTTTGGTTAGGATACTTGGCATTCTAGAGGGTATGTCACATGAGGGGACTTTGCCTGGCACTTATAGTGGTTCACAGGTTAGATATGAGGCATAAACTTTAGCTCAGGTGGCATCACAGGGTTTAGAAGAGTAGCCTACTGATGCGGCTCCTCATATAGAGGTATTGATGGTACCGGTTATTGCTTAGCCTATCACATCTAGGCAGACTATGTATTTCAAGGAGTAGAAAATGTCCTCCTACAAGGTTTTTAGGTGCTCCGAAAGAGGACTCCCATGAGTTTCCAGTGAGCTGTCAAGGAGAGGTTGTATAACCGTGGCCTAGTGGAGTCGCACGAGGTTGATTACACTGTATTTCAGATGGATGGGTCATTTAAGCAGTGGTGGAGAGCTTATCTTGAGTGCAAACTAGGGGGGTCACCTCCCATGACTTAGGCTCAGTTCTTTGAGGCTTTCTTAGAGAAGAACATACCTTGCTACATGTGACGGAGGTTGAAGGATGAGTTTACAGATCTTCCACATGGTTTTATGTTAGTTTTAGATTATGAGGCATGATTGCATGAGTTGGACAGGCATGCTGCTATGATTATGCCAACAGAGCACGAGCAGGTTTGCCTATTTGTCAGGGGGTTGATTCTACCACTCCATTTGGTGATAGAGAAACTAGTTGCATCAAGGGACACGTTCCTTATGGTTGCTAATCATATGCAAACTATTAAGGATATATGTTGTGAGGCCTATAGAGGTGGCAATGAGAGGCCCTGCCATTAGGATGGTTAAGGGTTTCTTCGGTAAAGGTTACCCTCAGCACTTGCAGCCTAGCAGGACTGTTCAGGTAGCACTATAGATTTTAGAGAGTAGGTGTTCGAGTCAAAGTGGTCAAGGCAACAGAGTTTAGGTCAGGCTTTATGGGGTGCACATTCTAGGTATTTAGGCCATAGGGACCAGTTTGGTTCAGCCGGGTTATCACAGCAGGGTGCACTAGTAGAGGTTGCTATGAGTGCAACAAGTTGGGACACTTTGCCAGTGATTGTCCTAGGTTCAGGCAGGGCAGGTAGCAGGGTCAGCTAGTTTAGGCCTCCAGGGATCCAGTGCCACCAGCAAGATATAGTGTGTAGGGTAATAGGTGTGGTCCCCAGGGTGCACGAGGTGGTTCTCAGCCAGGCAAATCAGGTGGTCGTGGCAGATGGAGCCACATGTATGCTTTTCAAGATAGGCTAGAGGCATAGGCTTCAGATGTTGTCATCATAGGTATGATGTCTGTTTGTCATCATCCAACTTCTACTTTATTTGATCTTGAGTCTACATATTGTGAGAGTCATTGCATGTGTGTATGCATGTAGTTACTCCTGTAGGAGATTCCTTAGTAGTGGATCGTGTGTATCGGTCTTGTTTGGTGACTATCTTGGGGTATGACACTTGGGTAGACCTGATTATCTTAGATATGGTGGATTTCAATGTGATACTAGGCATGGATTGGCTATCTCTTTATCATGCGGTCTTGGATTGATTTGCCATGACTATTACCTTATGTATGCCTAGTATCCCTCCGATAGTGTGTAAGGGTACTGATAGTCACATGTCGAGGGGAATTATATCATTTCTTAGGGTGCGATAGTTGGTAGGTGATACACCCAAATTACACCTCTAAAATGAGATATAAAGCGGTTGCTAAAAATATAGAACCCAAACAAGGTTGGGATCGAATCCCATAGAGAATATGGTGAGAAAGATGTCAATAGTAAATATTTGACTGGTACTCTTTATTTCAAGGAGGGTTTTACATGAAAAGTAAAATTAACTAGTGTTTGTAAATTATCAGTAACTAATTGTATGCAAAGTAATTGTTGTTTGTGATCAAAAGTGAGAAGAAACTAGGACTATGTTCCCCATGATTTCTTAACTTAGCAGGTATACGCAACTAGTGATCTATCCTAGTGATATGCATGCAAAACTAACGATAATGGTTCAACTAAAGTTCTTTCAACCCATTTAGATAAATGTCACTTGATCACTTTTTGGTTTCATAAGTATTTAACTTATTAAGCATTGTTAATTATTTCGAATTGATTATCCTCGTTAGAGCTCAAATCATTAGATAAGGGTTGGTAACTTCAAATCTCCGTAGTTAACCTCTTTTCCTAACACTTATCTCTTTAGTCCAACAAGTAAAGATCTATGGCTAGTTCTAACGTTTGCAACCGCTAAAAAGCAATCAAAGCAAAGGAATTAACAATACATGCAAATTCACCATTCAAGATTCCCTAATTGTTTAACCTACGTTTGTTAATCCATCATAATTCTCACAACCCTGGTTATGGTATTTATCTACTAATGCTTGCAAGAATTGAATAAGAAGTTGTAGAAGATTTTATAATAAACTTACTTGTATTAACCATGAAATAATCCAACAATAATAGCAAAATATTTCAAAAACCTAAGAACAATAGTAGATATGCATTCCTTTGCTCTCAAACTACCATACAATATCCAAAATAATGAGTAACGGATAAAAGAAACCCTAGGGAAAGTATTTATAGAGATAAAATTTGAATCCTAAATGAACTGGGAAACCTGACTACGACACATCCCACGGCTTGGTCCATGGCCCATTGGCAAGTTCACAGTTTGTCAGTGTGAACTGTGGATTTCCACTCAGTGTTTCTTCCATGTTATGCCTCGATACCATGACTTGCCATGATGACTCATTGGCAAAGTGGTGGTTCATCACTCTGAACTGTGGGTCCCATTCTACTTCTCTTTCAATGTTCTGCATTGATCCCATGATTTAAGATGATAACTCATAACACATATCATAGTCCGTTGAGAGCAACCGACTACTGGGATCTAGGTTGCAATACTCTCTGGAGCAAACTCGCGATTAGGCTCGATGGCTCGTCATCGAGGTAACATGGCACGCCCCTAGCTATGAGGGGTGAACATCGAGGAGTTATACAAGCACCTACTAAACATATATACTAAACTTGTGCTAGGTTCATAAACTGATAAGCAATAACGTGGACATGAACCTGTGTTTACATATACTGAAACATAGATAACTGAATGACCCACTAAACAAGATGTACAACTGAAACAAAACTAAGTCTAAGAAGCCTCTAAAGAGTCTGCAACTGAAAATCTGATAACTAGTCGGGACAGGGCCCCGACATACCTAGTATATGATATGTACATGAAGCCAAAACATATGACCTAGACATCTTATATCTCCAGAGAGAGGTAGAGCTTACCACTGATCAATAGAAAGGCACTAGTCTACTATGGATGTATGCTAGCCTGAGTACCTAAGCCTGCATTCATAAAATGCATCACCCCCAAATGAAGGGATGCTAGTACATATAAAATATGCACTGGTATGTAAAGCAGACTGAATAACAAGTAGACATGTAAGAATGCTCACTAAATTGAATATCAAAGATAGAAAAATCTGAGCATACACATACAGGGAATGTAATTTGAAACTGAAACTAAAACTCATACTATGATCAATATCAGGGGTCCTCATATAACATCCTATGCATTACTCATTTACATATATTTAAAATTCCTAGAATTTGCCTAGGTGACATCTTTAACATTTTATATTGCTTCTCTCTTCTTTCTATAATACTAACCATTAAGAAGTCACAAGATGGCCTACTATCGGTGATCAGTGACACCTGTATGGTATCTGCAGCCAACTATCATAACCATGTGTGAAATCTCATAGTTTGGATGATGTGTCTGTCAAGGTACGCCCTCCAGGGCTCCTGTAAGGTCTATCAGCAAGCCTGTGTAGTCAAGGGAATCCACAATGGGAAGTCTCAGCTGACTCTATCTGAATTCTTTGGATAGAATAACGTTGCACGTGGTGGCCTTAAACATATCCACCACACGCTGCAGAGTAGGCTATAATCTCATCTTGCTTGTGAAGGCCTATAGTAAGCAACTCATGAATCATATAACTCGTTATCTGATTATTGATTACTTTTTTTAGCTGAAGAATCATATATCTATGTGAGTTTTACAATTATGGCTAATCTATGGACAATTACTTCCCTTAACATTCGTGACATATATGCTCAATAACATCTAGGAGTTTCAACTGAAGACACGTACGGTCATGTGAAATATATGATTTCTTTGACTAGAAAAGAGTACTATAACTCTATAGGTTTAGAACTCCATATGAAAGAGACTTATAATACTAACAATCTTTGCTTTCAAGTAGCATATAATCTATGATGACCTTTATAAGAGGAACATATGACTCCAGGTCGTGCCTTAATGGTGAAAGAGATTTTAGTTTTACATACCTTTGAGACTTTCTCTCTTACATCATATTTTTGATGCCCTTCAAAAGACTTCTTATCTATAACATAACATCATATGCAATAGCATAAGCATATAACCAAGAGGTATGAAGAGGTCAGAAAGATGATAATAGCTTACGAGCGACAAGCTTAGAAAATATGATAAATAAATGGTGTATTGCAACACCTCTCTCTTTCTGCCTTAGCAACCGAACTTATAAATTTTTATGAGGTCAATAATACTTCCTCAATACTTAACTTACAATATACATCCCATTACACATCCCAAACAAGGTCATAACTTAAACTCTTGGCTTTCGAACACTATTTCATAAGTTCTCTATCTAATGGCATAAAATGCCCCTTTAAGCTCGTAGATTAAGTTGGTAGAGAAATATAACATTTAATACAGTAATATGAATCCTAAGAACATGTAAACAACACTCTCAATCCATTTAGGCATTTCATCAAACACTTGTGAGCGACAAGCTTGTAAGAGCCATAAAAATGGTGTTTTCTATACCTAGCCTCCCTCCTTATCACAGCAGCTTGCTTCCATAATACACAACCATACACCCATCATTTAGTTAACAAAACAACCAATATATCCCTCTACATACTCTCTTATCACCATGTATATCAATTACAATGGGCAAAACATGGACTCACGGCTACTATCACTGTCCCGTGAGTCCTACCCATAAACTATACTTAAAAAAACTCTAAGAGTCATATTTATGGAGATAGAAGAGCATTCATACCTTTATCAATAAGAATCCAATCCCTGCACCTTTTTAGTCTTTAAGAAAAACACATTTTCCTTCAAGAAAACACTTGGCTAAGTATGTTTCTATGACCTATGATGAAAAACACACTTGATTCTTGAAGGTATCAACTTACCCTAGGCTAGGGAGAAATGGAGATGAAGGAGAACTGAAGAAAAATGCTTAGGAACATTTCCTGTATGCTCTGATAGAGATGGGAGAAGTCCCAAAATGTCAATATAAAAACCCAACTTTTGGCTGACTTACCCAAGGTTGCCACATGTCGCACAGTGATTGGGCAGTGCATGTATCTATAGTTAAATGTGCATAACTCTTTACTTCGAACTCATATGGACAAGCGGTTTGTTGTATTGGAAACTAGACTCAAATACCTTTAACTTGGTATATTTTAGGACCTCTAACTCTTTTTATGTTGGGAGATATACCCATTTCAAGTCAGACCATATACGAGCTTGTTTGAAATAGTCTATTGTAATGAACCCTTCAACTTAAACTTTTGTTTCAAGTCTCCCTTTTGTCTCTAACTTTGGTCTAGCACTTCAAATGGCTTGATATAAGTGTACTCTTTTATAATTATCTATTTACAACCTTACTCTCCCAGTTCATACCGATTTCTTGGCATTTGCAAATTGCGCACGTATCTTAAGTTTGAGGTATTACATTATCCCCCCTTATGACCATCCGTCCTCGAATGAAGGATACAACTCAAAATTATTCTAACTCTATTTTTTTTTCAAAAAATTTGGTAGAGTTTTCCTTATAAACATGCCTATCCAAAACCGGTCAGCTAGCCAAAGCACATACAATATGCTTTACAGAGCATCATAATAAGGAAATAATATTAAACAGATATCCACGAGGCTCTGCTTGGCCTCATACAAATAAAACTATAGTAATTGATATATCTTACCTTATACTTTGTTACCTTGAAATCTCAACTCTGAGGAATGTGTGGAATTCTCGAGTCGTAGACAAGTATCAAGTACCTGAACATATAGCATATAAATCAAGGAGTATTAATAAGTATGACTAAAATTAATACTCGAATGAAAGGAGTAATGACTTTAAGAACCTTATGGTTGTTCCAAAAATAAGTGAGGATACTTGGCCCTTATATCGGCTTTTGCTTCCCACGTGGCTTCTTCTACATTCTGACTTTTCCATAGGACTTTAATCGAAGCTATTTCTTTCATTCTAAATTTTCTAATCTGTCTATCTAGTATGGCCACTGGGACTTCTTCATATAATAATTCTTCTGAGAGTTCTATACCCTTTGTAGGGATAATTTGAGAAGGATCTTCTAAGCATTTATGTAACATAGACACGTGAATGACTAGATGCACTGCTACAAACTCTGGAGGTAAATCTACCTCATAGGCTACCTGTCCAACTCTCTTTAGGATTCTATAAGGACCAATATATCTAGGGCTCAACTTACCTTTCTTGCCAAATTGCATAACCCCCTTCATAGGCGATACCTTCAAGAATACCCAGTCATAAACTTGGAACTCTAAATCTCTGCATCGCACATCTGTATAAGATTTCTGTTGGCTTTGAGTGGTTTTTAGCTTTACCTTTTAACCTGCTTGATGGACAAGATCTGGTCCCAATATTTGAGTCTCAACTACATCAAACTAACCAATAGGTGATCTATATCATCGCCCATAAAGATCTTCAAATGGAGACATGTCGATGCTGCAATGACAGCTATTATTATAGGCAAATTCTATCAGGGGTAAATGATCATCCCAATTGCCTTTAAAGTCTAGGACGCATTCTCTCAACATATCTTCAAGTGTTTGAATAATGCGCTCATCTGTCTGTGGATGGAATGTAGTACTAAGGTTCACCTATTTTCCAAAACTCTCTTGGAATGACCTCTAAAAATATGTTGTGAACTGGGCACCACTATCTGAAATAATGGATATTAGAGTTCCATGCAAGTGAACAATATCTCTTATATATAGCTTGGCATAATCTTCTAAAGTACTAGTAGACTTAAGTGGTAAGAAGTGGGCTAATTTTATTAATCGGTCAACAATCACCTAAATCAAGTCATGCTTATGAAATTAAGAAGGAAAACCTATAACAAAATCCATGTTTAATAGCCTCTCATTTCCACACTGGAATGTTCATAGTTTGAGCTAGGCCACTCGGGCCTTTGATGTTATACTTTCACTTACTGGTAGTTTGAGCACTGTGCTACAAACTCCGTTATATCCCTTTTCATGTCATTCCACCAGTAGACCTCTTTAAGGTCATGGTACATCTTTGTAGAACCTAGATGAATGGAATACCGGGAATAATGTATTTCAGCCATTATCTTCTGTCGTAGACTATCTACATCAGGAAAACACAATCTTCCTCGGCCTTAAGGTACCATCTCCAATGCTGAAATTTTATGTTATCGAATCCTTTTCTATACTAGAGCAATAAGGGATTATCATATTGTCTTTCTTTCACTAATGCCACTAATGATGACTCAACAGTGTTCTACATAACCACACCTCTATCTTTAGAATCTAGAATTCAAACTCCTAGGCTGGCTAATCTGTAAATATCTCGTACTACTTCATATTGAACGGGAGGTAAATATACTAGGCTGCCTATAGACACATGACTGAGAGCATTTGCTACAATGTTAGCTTTACCTAGGTGGTAGAGAATATTGACATCGTAGTCCTTTAGCAACTCTAGCCACCTCCTCTGCCTCAAATTCAACTCTGTTTGCTTGAAAAGATATTGGAGACTCTTATGATCTGTAAATATGTCAACATGTACCCCATACAAATAGTGACTCCAAATCTTAAGTGTGAATACAACTGTTGCAGCTCTAAATCATGAGTGGGGTATTTTTGTTCATGCTTTTTCAATTGCCGAGAAGCATATGCTATAACCTTCCTATGTTGCATCAAGACGCATCCTAGGCCAACACCCGAAGCATCACAATAAATGGCATACCCTTTTGTGCCCTTCAGTAAGGCCAATACTGGAGCCGTAGTCAATCTATCTTTCAGCTCTTAAAAGCTTCTTTCACAAGTATCTGACTACTTAAATTTGGCTACTTTCTGTGTTAATTTAGCCAATGGGGCTGAAATAGAGTGAAATCCCTCCACAAATTTCTTGTAATAACTGGCAAGCCCCAAGAGACTACGTACCTCTGTCAGAATGGTAGGTCGAGGCTATCTCTTCACATGACCAAGAAAATCTATCTTTTGAAAGTTCACTTTAATACCTTCACCAGATACCACATGACCAATAAAATCCACTGAGTTCATCCTGAACTCACATTTAGAAAACTTGGCATATAACTGGTGCTCTCTAAGAGTCTGTAGCACTAATCTCAGATGATCTACATGCTCTGCTTCATCATGTGAGTATATCAATATGTCATCTATAAATGCAATCACGTACATATCAAAAAAGGGTTTAAAAACCCTATTCATCATGTCCATGAAGGCTGTTGGGGCATTCGTTAGTCTAAATGACATGACAAGAAACTTAAAGTGTCCATATCTAGTTCTAAAGGCTGTCTTTGAAATATCTACTTCACATATCCTCAACTGGTGATAACCAGACCTTAAGTCAATCTTTGAAAAACATTTGGCTCCCTACAACTGATCAAATAAATCATTTATTCTGGGTAGGGGTACTTATTCTTTATACACATTCGCATTGTGCCATCCTTTTTACGTACAAATAGTACTGGATCACCCCCAAGGCGATATGCTAGGGCAAATAAAACCTTTGTCAAGTAAATCTTTCAACTACTCATTTAGCTCTATCAACTCTGTTGGTGCCATTTCATAAGGTGGGATGGATATAGGTTGGGTACCGGGATCCACATCGATACCAAAGTCAATATCTCTAATAGGAGGTAATCCAGGAAGTTCATCAAGAAATACATCAGGATATTTATTCACAACGGGTACGGACTGAAGATTTGACAATTGTTTCTCAGTTTCAAGGTCTCTGCCATGAACTAGGTGATATAAACACCCTTTTACGATAAGCTTATATGCCTTAAGATAGGAAATAAACCTTTCTCTAGGCATCATAGCACTCCTTTTCCATTCCAAGACTAGCTCCCCTGGGAAATGAAATCGAGCAATATTAGCTAGGAAATCAACTATAGAATAACAAGAGGACATCCAGTACATACCCATAATGACATCAAAATCAACCATTTCCAGCTTGATAAGTTGGTAATATACCAACTTATTGAGCCTTTATTCATGAATTATTGCCATATTTTGATGTGAATTAGAGGTACATATTGCCTTTATTAATGTAAATGCAGGTACTCTTGGTTAAATGAAGAAAGCAAAGGAGTTGAACCCAAAGAGCTTAAAATGGAGTTAAAGTACGACGGTGATCAAAAGGGAAAGAATTTGTTAAGAGAGGCAAAGTGATGTGCGAGCCATAACGCAAGTGTCATCGCACATGGAGGAGCAGAAACTGCCTGAGCAATCACTCACATATGAGCCACACTGTTCCAAGCGAAATCACCCATCCTCTCGCACCTGACCCGCATAATGCTGGAAGTTTACTGCCCGAGAAGATGGGCACCTACAATCTGCAAACCTTAAGGTGCCTTCGCACTTTTATCGCACATGCCCCAAAGGGAAATTTTGTTCAATTGTGTGTGACATATTTGAGAAGGTTCTAGAACTCTTTTTGGGATCAGTACTAAGAATTATTCATCAGTTTTACTTTCCCAAGGAAGAATATTGAGAGTACACTTTCTCTCTTCATCTTCCTCATTGAAAAACGTCATTTGTAAGCAATTTGGAGCTTGGAATTTAAACTTATCTTACATAGTGAATGGAATTTTGGGAAACCCAATTGGTATCTTCTCTTATTCCTTTGATATAAGTAGCTAAATGTTATTCTAGGGGTATGTGCATGATGGGTGTTTGAAATTGCGAATGGGTGTTGATTAATTAAGCTTATAATCAATTATTGAGTATGGGTTTATTGAATTCTTCATGTTTTAATTATAAAATTGATGGTTGCAAACACTAATTTAGTTTACTAATTTGAACTTGCTTGAAAGAGGAGTTCATGAATTGAGTAAGAATTCAATAGTGGGGATTTGAGACTTCCACCACAAATCAAGGCTAGAAATAGTTTGATTATAAGAAAAATACTCATCTAAGAGTCAAATCTAGAGATAGTTTGACTCACCCAAGTGTTAATTGGTTGGTTTGATGATTAAACTATGGGGCTTGAACAAAGACCATAGTAAGTATTCTTAATGGGTTGAAAAACAATTAAGGGTAGCTTAAACCAAGCAACTCACGTTCTTAATTGAAAGTTAGTTTGATTAATCGACCCCTATCCCATATTAAGACCTCATCGGAAGCACACCCCTAGTTTTCCTTCTCTTGATTACTCAAATTGTGTTTACATCTGCTTTTGTCATATTGCGAATTATTTTCCCAAACCTTTCCCCCAATTTTACTTTTATTTGCTCGAATAATTGCTCACCCTAGTGAATTAAATTCTGATGTTTAGTGGGAAACCATCATCCCATTCTCCATGGATTCGACCACGACATCCTATTAGGTTACTTACTTGATTTGCTTGGCAATCATTACCACCTTCTTCGGGAGAGTGCTTTTGAATGCCATCAAATGGCATCATTGCTGGGGAATAGTTCTTGATTTTCTATTTGATTATCATTTAATTCACTTTTGTTGAGTGGTTGTTCTCTTTTACTCTTTATCTTATTGTTTGTGACCTTGAGTAGGAAGGATGATCCCCACAAGTACTACTGCTAGTGTTGGGAACCACATGAGTGAAGGAGCATAAAATGCTATCTCTTTACCTAATGGGGTGGAAGATACAATATTACAAATCAATAGCCCAATGATCAAGTTATTGCACATGAAAGGTTTATTTGGAGGTCTTCATCATAAGGATTCCCACAGCACATAAGGAATTTTGTAGAAGCATGTCAACCATTTGCCTTAGCCAACATCACTCAAGAATCCAACCGGTTGCGCTTATTCCCCTTCTCTTAATGGGGGAAGCTACTATTTGGTTTGAAGAATTACCAATAAGTACCATATTTACTTAGGATGAAATGTGCACCATATTCCTTGATAGATTCTTTCCTATTAACTCATAGCTTCTCTTGAGGGATGAAATCATTAAGTTCGAGCAATACCAAGGTGAACCTCTCCATGAGTCTTGGTCAAGATTTAAGAGGAAGATGGCAAAATGCCCAACCCATGGCCCTTTGGATGATATCCTTCTCCAACAATTCTACCACTCTTTAGACTCCACAAATAAAACTATTCTCAACACTTTGGCTGGAGGCGATCTAATGGACCAAACATTTGAGTTCGCTAAGGTGTTACTTGATAAAGTGACTAAAGCAAGTCATGATTGGAATACTTGGAGAGCTGAGGGGGCAATAGGTGCTACCTCTGATAACATGCTTGATGAATGGAAGAAAAATTATGCACGAAGGGATAGAGAGTTAACAACCATCAAAATTCTCCTCGAATTTATGACTAAGCACGTGACCAAGCAGAAAATTAAGAGTGTAAATGCCATTAACATGGGTGGAGTTGTGGAGCTAGTAGATGATGTATGCTACTCTTGTAAGGATGGAGAATCATCATTCATTGAAAATCATGAAATGGATTCCCATGCGAGTCTCCAAAGAGTAAATCAGAGTTCATGGAGACAAAAACATGGCAATCAAGGTCGGAACAATGTCGAAGGTACCTCAAGAATAGAAAACATGCTTGAAAGGGTATTAGAAAAGGTTGAGTCCACTAATGTGGGAGCCCAGGAGCTAAGAAATGATCTAGGAGTCCTTGCTCAAACTGTATGATCACATTCCATCGCTATCAAGCTTCTTGAAGAAAGAATGCATTGGCTCACCTCTAAATTAAAGTATGAGCAAGAAATCAACATTGTGGAGGCTTATGTTGAAGGGGAACAATAAAGCGTTACTAATGGTAAGGATCATGCCATGAACAAGCCAAAAAGAAAAAGGTTATCAGTAATAGTTGTGTAAAAAATCATGATCATCAAAATAAGGTGCCTAAGGTTTGTAAACCTTTCCCTAAATGTCCTTCTACTTTTCCACAACGCATAGTGCACGAAAATGAAAGGGAGCAAAATAGAGGATTCGAATCCATGTTGAAAAAAATTTCTATCAATGTTCCCCCAAAACAGGCCCTCGCTCAAATGCCCGATCATGCTAAGTTTGTGAAAGAAATGTTTACCAAGAAAACCTTCATAGAGTATGGGATTATCCACATATCCTCTCAAAGTAGCGCTATAGTAACAAACAAGTCTGCAATTGACTCGGATAACTGGGTTATTTTTACTATTTATGGTGCAAATGGGCTACATAAATCAACAAAGATTATGTGTGATAAAAGTGCAAGTATAAATTTGATGTATCTTGCCAATTTCAGGTGATTGGAACTCGATCACCTACTATTACAAAGATGAAATTGCTTATGGCAGACCGCTCAATGAAATACCCCATTGGGATTTTTTATGACATGTTAGTGAAAGTGGTCCAGCTTGTGTATCTAGTAGATTTTGTCATACTTGATTGCATCAGTGGTTTTGAAATACCAATTATATTGGGATAACCGTGTTTGACAATGGGGCACACATTGATTAATGTGAAATTAGGGGAACTTAAATTCTCATTAAATGAGAAAAGACAATTTTTAATGTTTGTAGGTCCATGAAGCAACCCAATGATTTCCAGACGGCCTTTGCAATTGATAAAATTAAGGAGAGTGTCGAGCTTCAATCACAAAAGAGATTTGTGGAGGGATCATTAGAGGTTGTTTTGTTGAACCATGATTGCAAACGGATTGAGGAGTATGAGGAAGTGTGTAGTGCTTTGGTAGGAATGGGGTCTTATTCCTATCCTCTAAAGAAACTTGATCTTGACCTAACTCAAGATCATGATTAGGGTAGTTCTTCAAAGCAAAATCCACTTGATGACACTTGATGACTTTTGACTAGTCCTTGAATTTGTCTAAAACTGACATAAGGAGTTACTGGGATAATACCCCAGCTAACTCTAAGTATTGAAATAAAGGAGCTACTAGCTAGGAATCATACTAGTCCTCGAAGAATGAGGACTCACCAACTCTAGAGTAGAAATCCTGCGAACCTCTAGCCACGAATCTGTGATTGAGAGCCTGAATCTGCATCATGATATGCAACAAAGAAGTATGCGTTAGTACTATAGGATATAATGTGTATGCGAGTGTATGCAATATTCATGAATAAACGTGCTTAAAACATGCTTAAATCAAAGTTCATGCATAATAGAAGAAAGCGTAGTAAATATCATAATTTAAGCAGTAAGACATAAAGTAGAGAGTTAAGCTTCAAAATGGACTATCATATAACTTAAAAGCTTGAAAGCATTCTTAGGAGAGTTTCTCTTAACCGACATAGACCATGTGAGCTACATGGAATCCAATGTATACACCCCATCAAGAGGACCCAATATACCTTGCCAGGGTATTAAGGCATAACTGGCATGATCACAATTTCTAATACCACACTGAGGGGCTAAACAACCTACGATGACACATAGTTCTGGGACATGTAAGGGTACACTAAACCCAATTAAACTCGGTCCTCAATACTACTCCTAAGACATACTTTAGCTTATATGTAAATTGGGGCATATGTGATGCCAAAATAGTTTGAAAAGCATAACAACTTATCTAATGTCATGCCATTCTCAAGTCATAAGTCTTAAAGCTTAGAATAGCCATAATTCAAATATACTTCTTTCTAAATTCATAGGTTGAAGAATTAGACATGCAATTTCATAAATAATTGAGGTCATGTTATCCAAATATGCCAATTTTTAAATCAATCCATGCATGCAAAATTGGCTATACTTAGCCTTCAATCCATGAAATAGGAATTCACTTGTAAAAACTGATGCAATATCATACAATCTATTATTAGATTTCATAATAGATTCATGAGAAAATCATTTATAGAAAAGCCCATAAGAATTGAGTAAGAACCCTAATTTGAAATCCATGAAATTCCATATGAAAATTAAGGGTTTGGGGCATAAGGGTGAAAGAATCCCTTATTGAATACCCACATACCTGAATTGAAGCTTTCTTAGTCTAGGATGGGAGGGATGGAGACTTGAAGATGAATCCCTAGCTTGAACCTTGGAGCTTGAGAAAATGGAGACCATTTTCCCCATTTGGATTGAATGAGAGCTTAAGGAAAAAGACTTAGGCTAATGGAAGTTAAAACCCTTCTAGAATTACCAAAAACAATCTCACTTAGGAGTTAAAAGGGTGGGTAATTACAAAAATACCCCTAGATAAAAGCTGAAAATAATAGATTAAAATCTCGACTTCAGGTTCTACGGACCCTTTTCAGTGACCGTAGATGGAACCACGGTTCGTGAATTAGAGTCGTAGTTTCAGAGCCAAAAATACAAGTTGCGGGTCATTTTCACGGGTTAACAATACGGCTCGTGGAACCATCCACGAGTCGTAGAAACCATTTGTGGTTGTTGGGAAAAAGGTTACCCTCAGTCTGAGTTCCACGTACTGTTTCCATGACCCGTGGAACCATTCATGGACCGTGAAAATAAGTCGTGGTTCTCAGATCTGAGGAAGGCCTGCATGACTGGTTTCATGAGTCCCGTGGACCCTTACTCGTGATTCCTAAAAGTTCAAAATTTTACAGTGTTTCTGAGTTTAAAAGTTGATTCAAATTCTGCGGTGTTACATTACCCCTTGGTGTTGCAAAAGGTAACCCACTATTTGTTGGGGAATTCTTCATAGAAACTGAAGCTTAATAGAGACTGCGTACACTCTACCCTCCCCAGACCCCACGTTGTGGGAATACACTGGGTATGTTGTTGTTGTTATTCTTCCCTCTAAAACTCAAATTCCCAAAAAATGAATCACTTTCCCTATGAATTAGTGTCTAGACAACTAGAGCTAGTTGTTAGACTGATTACAATAGAGTTATTGTAATGAAGGCACAACAGAGGTCTAGACAACTAGAGCTAGTTGTTAGACTGATTACAATAGAGTTATTGTAATGAAGGCACAACAGAGGTGTCTAGACAACTAGAGCTATCAATTAGTGTCTAGACAACTAGAGCTAGTTGTTAGACTGATTACAATAGAGTTATTGTAATGAAGGCACAACAGAGGTGTTGTGTAGATTGAGGGTTAAGAGTTTAATTCTAGAGTTGCAAGAGTGTAATTCTGAAGTTTCTTGAGCTTAGTGGATTGGTTGATAAATCCTATGAGGTAGGTCATGATTTTTTCCTCTCTTGAGCAATAAGGTTTTCACGTAATATTGTGTGTTGTTTACTTGTTCTATTATGTGTGTGTTGTTCTTACTTCCATACCATTATGTTAGTCAAGGACCTGGTCCTTTAACCATGGTGAACTCATCCAGGCCTACAATTGGTATCAGAGCAGGTACTTCCTAAACGGTTAACACCTAGGAAAGATCTCGCTCCAATGGCCGGCCCACCAAGTTTGGAAGAAGGTCAATCAACTATCAGGCCCCCTCGCTTCAATGGTCAGTTCTATGGATGGTGGAAAACTCCCATGCACGACTTCATAATGGCTAAATATAGCAAACTCTGGGATGTAATTCTTGACGGACCTCATGTGCCGATGAAGGAAGCCAAGATAGGTAAAGTTATAACCTCAGTTCCCAAGACACGAAAAGAGTATGATGAAAACGACAGGAAGAATATACAGAAGAGCTACCGAGCTAAGAAGTTGTTGGTATATGGTATAGGACCCGATGAGTACAACATGATTTCCACGTGTGAATGAGAATGTTTATAGATGGCGCATAAAGGGACCAGCCTAGTAAAAGAGTCCAAAGTTGACATGCTTACTACTCAGTACGAAACCTTCACCATGAAGGAACGAGAGTCAATTGAAGAGATGCATACAAGATTCACATCTATCAAAAATGAGGTATACTATCTCGGTGAAGTGATAAAGCCAAGTAAGTAGGTTCAAAAAATTCTCATTGTCCTGCCCAAGTCTTGGGACAGCAAAGTCAATGCAATCACTAAGGCTCGTAATCTCAAGACTCTTACCATGGACGAGCTGATAGAAAATTTGAAGACTCCTGAACAAAAGAGGCTGAAAGATCAAGGAAAAAAGGAACCCAAGAAGAAGAAAACTCTGGCACTTAAAGCAGGAAAAGGTTATTAAAGTGAAGAAGATGATGATATGGCTTATCTCACTAAAAAGTTTCAAAAAGCATTCAAAAAAAGTAGAGGATTCTCCAAAAATGGGAACACCAGCAGATCAGCTGGTGTAAATGATCTATGTAACAGGTATGGAGAATTGAGTCACATCATCATGGATTATCCTTATCATAAAATTGAGTACAAATACTATGCACAGAATGCATTTGACAAAGGAAAAAAGAAGGACCGGGTCCCTGACAAGTCTAAAAGATGAGCAACCGCTGATCAGCTTGTCAACCAAGTCCTGACTGCCTGGGGAGATTCCTCTTTTGAATCATATGCCTCTGAACATCCGGAAGATGCTTCAATGATGGTGATTTAAGATGAAGACTCAGTGTTTGACTCGCTCTTTGCTCTCATGGAAAAGTCTGTCAATGAAGATAAGGTAACCTACTTAGACATTAAAGCAAATATTCATGATTACTCACTAAATGAATTAAAATCCTTAGCAAATGTCTTGATAGATACCTTTTGTGAGCTTACAAAAGAAAATAAATCTCTTAAGAGAAATATTTGATGAATTCAAAAATGATAAAACTGCCCTGTGTGCTCAAATTGGTGAAATTGAAGAAAAATACACCATGTTGTTGACTGAAAATATAGCTTAGCATGAAAAGTTGAAAGAATCCTCACATCATGGTATAAAGGGGAAAGGGGAAGGTAGTAGCCTTCAGTTCGAACTTGAAGAAAAATTGAACAACGCCCAACTAAGTCTTACTGCTTCACCGAAGCGACTTCTTTGTTCCTCAACCTCCGAATCTGTTGATCAAGAATCTCAACGGGAACTTCTTCATAAGTGAGGTTATCCTTCACACATACATCCTCTAAAGGTACAATCAAGGTCGGATCGCCAACACACTTCTTCAACAATGCAACCTGGAAAATTGGATGAACCGCTTCTAGATCGGCTTGCAACTCCAACTCATAAGCAACACTACCAACTCTCGTCAGAATCCTGTAGGGACCTACATAGCATGGACTGAGTTTCTCTTTATTACCAAATATCATCACACCCTTCATGGGTGACACCTTCAGAAATACCCAATCATCAACCTCAAACTCCGATTCTCTTCTTCTCACATCTGCATATGATTTTTGTCGACTCTGAGTAGTCTTCAACCTCTCCCTAATAATCTAAAATTTCTCCATAGTCTCATAAACCAAATTTGTACCAATCAAAGTTGTTTCACCTACCTCAAACTAACCAATAGGAGATCTACACCTCCGCCCATAAAGTGCCTCAAAAGGAGCCATCTGGATGCTATAATGAAAGTTGTTGTTGTAGGAAAACTTAATAAGAGGTAAGTGATCATCCCAACTACCTTTGAAATCAATCACACAAGCTCTCAACATGTCCTCTAAGGTCTGAATAGTACGCTCCGCCTGGCCATCCGTCTGTGGGTGAAAAGCTATGCTAAATCTCACCTAAGTACCAAGGCCCTTCTGAAATGACCTCCAAAACTAGGATGTGAACTGAGTACCTCTATCTAAAATGATAGATAATGGAACCCCATGCAATCTGACAATCTCATGGATGTAGAGTCTGGTATAATCCTTTGCTGAATCAGTAGTCTTAACAGCCAAGAAATGGGATGACTTAGTCATCTTATCGAATATCACCCAAATAGAATCATATTGTCTGCGAGTACAAGGTAAGCCTATTATGAAGTCAATATTAACTGCTTCCCACTTCCAAGTAGGAAGGTCAATATCTTGAATCATACCATCCAGTCACTGATGTTCCACCTTTACTTGTTGACTATTTGGACACTTAGCCATAAAATTTGCTATGTCTCTCTTTATGCCATTCCACCAATAGCCTTTCTGTAGATCACGATACATCTTGGTGGCACCAGGGTGGATAGAATATCTAGAGCTATAAGCCTCTGTCAAAATCTGTTGTATTAACCCATCTACACCAGGCATACACAATCGACCCTGATAACGAAGCACATCATCTCCCCTTTGGGAGAAAACCTCTACCCTCTGCTGAAGGACTGCACCCTTCAACTGATGCAAAATAGGATCACTGTCTTGCTTCTCTTTTAGCTCAACTACCAAAGATAATTCGGACCCATTTTGAACAATAATACTACCATCCAATGCATATATAAGGTGAACTCCTAATCGAGCAAGCCGGTGAACATCCTTAGTTATTCCTTCTTTCCGTCCTCAAACAAGGACACACTCCCGATAGACAATCTACTGAGCGCATCAGCCACTACATTGGCCTTACCTAGATGGTAAAGCACACTCATATCATAATCCTTAAGAAGCTCAAGCCACCTCCGTTGATGAAGATTTAATTCCTTCTGAGTCAACACATATTGAAGACTTTTATGATTGGTAAACACATCTACGTGGACACCATACAAGTAGTATCTCCAAATCTTCAAAGCAAAAACCACTGACGCTAACTCAAAAATGCATTGGCTCACCTCTAAATTCAAGTATGAACAAGAAATCAGTGTTGTGGAGGCTTATGTTGAAGAGGAACAATCAAGCCTTACTAATGGTAAGGATCATGCCATGAACAAGCCAAATAGCAAAAAGGTTATCAGTAATAGTTGTGCAAAAAATCATGATCATCGAAATAAGGTCCCTAAGGATTGTAAAACTTTCCCTAAATGTCCTCTTCCTTTTCCACAACACATAGTGCACGAAAAATAAAGGGAGCAAAATAGAGGATTTGAATCCACGTTGAAAAAAAATTCTATCAATGTTCCCCCAAAATAGGGTGTCACTCAAATGCCCGATCATGCTAAGTTTGTGAAAGAAATGTGTACCAAGAACAACTTCATATAGTATGGAATCATCCATATATCCTCTCAAAGTAGAGCTATAATAACAAACAAGTCTGCAATTGACTCAGATAACTGGAGTATTTTTACTATTTATGGTGCAAATAGGCTTCATAAATCAACAAAGATTATATGTGATAAAAGTGCAAGTATAAATTTGATGTATCTTGCCACTTTCAAGTGATTGGAACTTGATCACCTACTATTACAAAGATGAAATTGATTATGGCAGACCGCTCAATGAAATACCCCATTGGGATTTTTTATGACATGTTAGTGAAAGTGGACCAGCTTGTGTATCTGGTAGATTTTGTGATACTTGATTACATCAGTGGTTTTGAAATACCAATTACATTAGGATAGCCGTGTTTGATGATGGGGCGCACATTGATTAATGTGAAATTGGGGGAACTTAAATTCTCATTGAAAGAGAAAAGATATTTTTTAATGTTTGTAGGTCCATGAAGCAACCCAATGATTTCCAGACGGCCTTTGTAATTGATAAGATTGAGGAGAGTGTCGAGCTTCAATTGCAAGAAAGAATTGTGGAGGGAGCATTAGAGGTTGTTTTGTTGAACCATGATTGCAAAGGGATTGAGGAGTATGAGGAAGTGTGTAGTGCTTTGGTAGTAATGGGGTCTTATTCCTATCCTCTAAAGAAACTTGATCTTGACCTAAAGAACCGGCAAACTCCTCCATCCAAGCCTCCATTGTTGAACCCCTTGTGATAGAGCTCAAGCCCTTGCGTTCGCACTTGAAGTACGCCTATTTAGGTGCCAATGAGACCTTACCAGTATTCATACCCAACAAATTAGAACAAGGTCAAGTACGAGCGTTACTCGATGTTTTGAAGAAGCATATTCGAGCACTTGGTTGGACTATTACTGATATAATTGGCATACCTTCGGAAATATGTACACACAAGATTAACCTTCAAGAGAATTGAACGCGATCAATTAAGCATCAAAGAAGATTAAACCCGGTCAAAAAGGAAACTATTAAATGGTTGGATACGGGGGTTGTTTTTCCAATATCCGATAGCATGTGGGTTAGTCTGGTCCAATGCATACTCAAGAAAGGAGGAATCACTTTTGTGCCTAACGAGAAGGATAAAATGATAGCTCTTTGGCTGGTGACCAGGTGGAGAATTTGCATGGATTATAAGAAGTTGAATGCATGGACGGAGAAAGACCATTTCCCTCTTCCATTTGTAGATCAAATGCTTGATCGATTAGCGGGGCGCGGTTATTATTGTTTTCTTGATGGGTATTCGGGCTACAACAAAATCTTAATTGCTCCCGAAGACCAAGAGAAAATGACATTCACTTGTCCCCATGGGACCTTTGCATTCAAGAGAATGTCGTTTGGACTTTGCAACGTTTCGGCTACTTTTCAATGGTGCATGATGTCAATATTCTCGAACATGGTAGAAGACACCATGTAGATTTTTATTGATGATTTCTCCATTATGGGAGATGCATTTGAAGATTGCCTAGCTCATTTGGAAGATGTGCTTAAAAGATGTGAAGAGACTAGTCTAGTTTTAAACTGGGGAAATGTCACTTCATAGTGAAAGAATGAATTGTCCTAGGTCACAAAATATCCGAAAAGGGAATTGAAGTTGACCAAGAAAAAATTAAGGTCATTTCTAAATTACCTCCAACGAAAATGGTAAAAGGGGTGAGAAGCTTCTTGGGTCATGCCGGATTCTAGAGAAGATTCATTAAAGATTTCTCTAAAGTGGCCCAAGACTTACTATATCCATATGAATTATGTCTCCTATCTCTATAAATATAAAGGAATTATTCCATTATTCCTCAGTAATAATAGTAGAATCAATAGTGCATCCATTGTGCAAATTACTAGAGAAGGAGGCTAAGTTTGACTTTGATGATAATTGCATGAAGGCATTTCTCATGTTGAAGGAAAAGCTAACCTCAACCTCTATAATTATAGCACCCGACTGGTCAAAACCATTTGAGCTAATGTGCGATACAAGTGGGGTAGCCTTGGGGCCGGTGCTCGGTCAAAGAAGGTATAAAAAATTTCATCCAATCATTATTCTAGCAAAACTTTGAACATAGCCTAAACAAACTATATACTGATCGAACAAGAGTTGCTTGCAGTTGTGTTCGCTTTTGAAATTTTTTGGGCATACCTATTGGGTACCAAACAGGTGGTGCACACAGACCATGCAACGATTAGGTATTTGATGGCTAAGAAAGATGTCAAGCCAAGTATTATTCGATGGGTTACCGGATTTCTTCATGATCATTGTGAATAACAGTCTTGGTATCTAACAAATAGCTCTAAAATTCTAAAATGCATACACCACAGCTAACAGCTCTTGCTTAGTCACAGTGTAGTTTTTTGGGTCCACATTCAACGCTTTATTGGCATAGTATATAGGGTGAAAAATCTTCTCCTTTCCTTGCCCAAGAAAAGAACCTAGAGAAACCCCATTAGCATCATACATCACCTCAAACATCTTGGACCAATCTGGTAAAATAATAATGGGTGCTAAAGTGAGCTTCTCTTTCAGGCATTCAAATTCCTTCAAACATGTATCATAAAATATGAACTTTGACTCCTTCTAAAGTAGCTTACACAAGGGGTTTGCAATCTTCAAAAAATCTTTAATGAAACGCCGGTAGAACCCAACACGCCTAAGGAAACTATGAACACCCTTTACTTAAATTGGAGAAGACATCTTGGCAATAACTTTGATCTTTACTTTGTATACCTCTATTCATCTTTCTAAAATCTTATGGCCCAACACAATCCCTTCTTTTACCATGAAATGACACTTCTCCCAGTTTAGCACAAGGTTGGTTTTCTCACACCATTTTAACACTTTTGCCAAGTGAGCAACATAAGCTTTAAAAAAGTCACCAACAACAAAGAAATCATCCATAAATATCTCAATTGTGTCTTCAACCATATCTGAGAAGATGGACCTCATGCACCGCTGAAAAGTGGAAGGTGCATTGCACAGACCAAATGGCATCCGCTTGAATGCAAAAGTACTATAAGGACAAGTAAAGATGGTCTTTTCTTGATCATCTAGAGTAATAGAGATCTGATTGTAATCTAAGTAACCATTAAGAAAATAGTACATCCTCTACCGACAAGTCTATCAAGCATCTGGTCCATGAATGGCATAAAGAAGTGGCCCTTCTTGGTCCAGAAGTTCAACTTACTATAGTCCATACAAACTCTCCAACCTATGACTGTGTGCATAGGAATCAACTCATTCTTGATAATAGGGACTACAATCATACCCCCTTTCTTCGACACACATTGAACTGGACTCCCCCACTTGCTATTAGAGATAGGAAACACTACACCTGCATCTAGCCACTTGGTGATTTCCTTCTTCACCACTTCTTGCATGGGAGGATTTATCCTCCTTTGGTGTTCTATGCTTGGAATACAATCCTCCTCTAGCTGAATTTTATGAGAGCGAATCCCTAGAGGAATCCCAATAATGTCAGCCATAGTCCAACTAATATCTCTCTTGTATAACTACAAAATTGACACCATACATGTAGACTTGCTAAAACTATCATTGACAAAGTATCCTCAGGCCCCAAAAAGACATACTGCAAGTAAGATCGGAGAGGCTTAAGCTCTAAGACTGGTGGTTGGTCAATGAAGGGCTTAGCTGGAGGAGTCTCACGATTCTTCAAGTCAAGATCCAACTTCTTAGGAGCATAAGAATGTGAACCTCTACCATACAAAACATTTACTGCCTCCTCATAGTCATCCATGTCCTCAACATCTAGATTCATGATCACGGCTGCTAAGGTCTCAATAATGAACTTCTCTTCAACTAACGCATCAACCACATCATCAATAGTGTCAATCACAAAAATAACGCTCATATTTGTAGGTTGCTTCATAGACTTGTAGACGTTGAAAATCACCTCTTCACATTCAACCTGAAATGCAGCTCACTGCATTCTACATCAATCAGTGCTCTCCCAATAGCCAAGAATGGTTGCCCTAAGATGATAGGAACCTCGAAATCTACCTCATATACTAGAATCACGAAATCGGCAAAAAAGATGAAATCAACGACCTTCACCAACACATCATACAGTATCCTAACTGGCTTCTTAACGGTACGATCCACCATTAATAGCCGCATAGTAGTCGATCAAGGGCTCTAAAGCCCAAACTTCTTATAAATTGCAAGCGGTATATGATTGACGCTTGCACCAAGATCACAGAGAGCCTTAGTAAAATTGTAGGCCCCAAGTGCATGGAATAGTGAAAGCTCTGGGGTCTTCCTTTTTCTTAACTAAAGATTGTGAGGCAATGGCACTACAAAGGTGCATATTATCAGTTGGCTCAAAACTTACCATTTTCTTCTTGGTCACCAAGTCTTTCATGAACTTGGCATAACCTAACATCTGCTCTAGCACTTCAACTAGAGGAATGTTCATAGATAGCTGCTTTAACATAGAAATAAACTTATGAAACTTGACGTCTTCCGCGTTCTTCCTTAACCAATTGGGGAATGGAGAAGGTGGTCTAGGAATATGATTCAAAATTTTAGGAACCACTTTTCCTTCCCCTTTGCCAGAGAATCTTTTTTTATAACAACTGGAGCCTTACCGATTTCTTCATTCTCAACCTCAATAACTGTCAACTGATCACCATCAGCCGTATCTTGCTCTTCTCCCACTTCATGCACTATCACCCAAGACTTAACAAGAACCTTATCTTTTGGATTCTCAGCTTCAACAACCTCTTCTGCCTCATTCACCATTACCTCACCACTTCGTACCTCCATATATTGACCATTATTTTTTGAATTAGGTAAGGTGTCACTAGGCAGCGTACCTCTTTGTCACAAATTTAGAGCTGCAGAAACTTGACTCATCTATTGCTTTAGTTGCTTGATAGAAGTGAAGTGGAAACTGACTACCTTATTAATACTCGACAAATCTCCCTTAATATCCTTGATTCCAGACTCAGTAGATTCAGCTCTAGCTAACAACCTTTTCAGCATCTCCTCAACTTTCAATCCAATAGGCTCATTGGCTGACGGTTGATTTTCTCTCACTCTAGGTGGAACATATACACCACTCTAGTTGTTTTTTTAGCCGTCTCCCTCTAGTTCCCTTCATCTCTGTTGTGCCTCTCTTAGTTGTTGTCTCTATAATTGTTCCAACCTTGATTCCTTGTAGGATGTATAGAAGTTCCCAACGCATTCCTTGAATGCACATTTTCACAAAAGAT
The DNA here is from genome assembly GCA_003996215.1 of Jaltomata sinuosa. NCBI lineage: Eukaryota > Viridiplantae > Streptophyta > Magnoliopsida > Solanales > Solanaceae > Jaltomata > Jaltomata sinuosa. Next base: position 37,987 of record QJPP01001745.1, on the reverse strand, counting down.
ATTTCAGAAATGCGGTCTTTTGCAGTCCAAACTCAATGCTCTTTAATGATTGATGTAATCCACCACAAGCTCATCCTTTCTTTGCTTAGTGTCGATCAACTCATCATGCTTACCGTTTGTCGAGTGTTGTAAAAATGATTGAGAAACTCCTTTTTGAGTTGCTCCTAACTATCAAGGGACTCATGCAAGTTGATATACTAGTCAAATGAATTTTTCTTTAGCTAACGAACAAACTGTCCTACCAAAAAGTCACCATGTGTTCCAGCATTGCTACAAGTTTCAACAAAGTGAGCAATGTGATGCCTCAGATTTTCTTTGCAAATTATTGTAGCTTTAGTAGTTGATAGTTTGTTGACATGGGTAGACAATCAATCTGTTTGGTATAAGCTTGGAGTAATACAATGAATTTTATGGTGTTTCACCATATTGAGCCCTGATGGTGTTTGTTATCATGTCTTGCAATTGCTGGACAGATAATGCTGAACTAAAGCAGATTGTTTCTCCATTTGAAATTTGAACTTGGCAAGTAATTCCTTAACGTTCTTATTTTGTGGAACGAATCTAGGCGGACAAGCAGGGACGTGACTCGACTCTCCAGGTGCGAAGGCCTCCATCCTGATCATAAGTTGAGCAATTTGAAGATTTTTATAATCAACAGATTTCTTCAAGGCTTCACTGATTTGTTCCATCATTGCAAACTTCTTGTCCATGTCAGTTGCGCCACCCATCAAGGCATTAATCTTCATTGAAATTGGAGTATCCGTTGAGTCCTCTGATTCACCAAAATTGAAGCCAAATTGAGTGATTGGGCCAACATGACTGAGCTCAACATATGTGGCAGTGGTAAAGTCTTTGCATAAAACATCATTGATTTTTCTGAAGTCCATTACAGTAATTGAATTTATCATTTTTCGATTTGCAGGAGAAAGAGATGAAGAGCAAAATTGGTCCCACACGCGTGTCAAAATTTATTTGCAACAAATTTTTGAAGCTGCTGAAAATTAACTGCAACCAAAAAATAAATAAAAGAATAATTTTATTGAATGAATCTTGTAAGTACAATTATTTTGTTCTCTTGATTCTTCTCTCCTAAGCTTCTTCGTGATTCGAGGGACTTCAATAGCGTATTTATCAAAATGCAGAATGATTTGAACCTCCTAGAAATGCGTTTGATCTCCAGGAACATCAGACAATACTTCATTGTTTCGAGTTGATCTCCAGGCAAAACTCCGTTGATCAATCCTTTGAAGAACTGTGTAGTTGATGCTGGTGGTTTCTCCAATGCTTTCTGAATGTCTTCATAAAATTATGTAACCCTCCTATTTATAGTTATAGGAGGTAGACAATCCAAGTGTAAATAAACTCTCATGTCTCATTCTGATTGATTCATGTAAGTCTCCAAGCTTATCACAAATTCTATGTGATAAAGTTACTCGTGATTGGCCAAAACATGTCGTTTTGGACACTTGATGACTTTTGACTAGTTCTTGAATTTGTCTGAGATTGCCATATCATTCGAACACGTGGCATCATCTTGTCGGTCTTGAACTTGACTGAGATGCCAAGTCACTTTGACACGTGGGATGAATTTGGACTTCAAGGTGAAATAGACCTTGGACTTGAATTCAATAAAAATATACTCTTATTTACTTGTGAAGTCCAAATTAATTATTCAACCCAAATGAATATAGATTTAATCCAACTTTTGTATGAATTTAATCTAATATGTGTCTACACTATCTATTTTAAGATATTACTCTTTTAGAACAAACTGTTGTAAGTTTTAGATAAATTAGTCAAGTTATATAATTTTGCTAGTTTTTAGAAATTGAAAGGTATAAATTATATCTAAAAAAAAGACATTTAAATTCTAAATATTTTTACAAAAAATATAACTAAACATTACTTCAATTCCAACTTACAAAATTTTCAAAAAAGTATTTTATTTTTTATTTTTATGATCAAAACACATAGAACGTCGGAAAAAAAAGGGAAAGAAAAGAAAACCCAATATCTCACACTCTGATCAAAAAAGTTGTCCTTAAAAAAGTGCAACTTAAAAGGAAAGTACAAGAGTACTTAATGGGTCTTCCTAGATGTCACGCGAATCCTGTCGATTACCATACGCTCAAAGCGCACATTAGCAGTAATGGCCATCTTCTCCCAGAAATAGGCGGGACTTTTCGAAACTTTTCCCCCCTAAAATTTCTCTCCACCCACAGTTTTTTTTCCACCCTTACCAAAAACCCTAACCTGCCAATATAGTTGAAAGAATTTGAAGAAAAAGGCGATGAAGGATAGGGGGTAAGATGGTAATAGCATCCATTAATCAGGAATTAGTGCTAGTTAAAAAGGGACAGGTTAGCCAAAACAGGTAGTAACTTTCTTGGGGAGCCAAAACGTCTGCGTTGACAATTGCGACGTCGTTTTGAGAAAAAGGGGGGGATAGTAGTAGTAGTTGTAGTATTAGTATTAGGAGGAGGGGAGAAATTTCCAATGGAGGAGAGAAAGTGCGATTTGACAATTATGGAGGATATTATTGAGAAGGATAAGTTTGCTTCTTTGGAGGATAATATAGATCTTAAAGAAGAAGAAGGGATAGTTTTGACTGAGGTCGTTAAACCAAAAGGAAAAAGAGGGAGACCCTCCAACAAAAAAAAGGAATCTGGAGAGCAAGAGACTTGTTTGAAGAAAAACAATAATCTTGGTAGGAAAAAGAATGATGTCAATGGAAAAGAAGAGGAAACTGATAGTAAAAGAGAAGAGAAGACGATTGATTCTGATGTAGTGACTACTGATAGGAGGACAAGGAAGTCAAGTCAAAAAGCTAACAAGAAGTTAAGTGAATATACACAGCAAATGGCTGAATGGGATGAAGAAGACCGTAATACAAGTAAGAAAAGAAAGGGTGGAGGTAGGAAGCGTGTCATGAAAACACAAGAAGAGAATGGTGATAGTAGAGAGGAGGGTAATGGGAGTAAAAAGCATAGGGCTGAAGGAGAAGAGAAAGTGGAAGGATCAGAGTCTGGAGGATATCTTATGCGGCCAAGGAAAGATAATGGATCAAATCCCCGTACTAGAAAGAGGAAGGATGAGAATGTAAAAAATCTTGCTTCATTTGAAAATCTCATCATTTAATTTATTCTTTCTAACCTCAAATGACCATTTTAAATTCAATACATGGCCAGGGTAATGAGATTGAATCAAATATGTGTCATCAGTGCCAGAGGAATGACAAAGGAAGGGTTGTTCGGTGCACCAGATGTAAAACAAAGCGATACTGTGTTCCTTGCATGACCACATGGTACTAAAAACTTTTAGCAACTATATTATTGATTATGTTTGTTTGTTGTGTAACTTTTTTGAGATTTTAATTGTAAGTTGGACTTGCAAAGACATAATACTCTGCTCCTTGTGGCTTTATTTCAGCAGTTGGTCTCTTGATGAAATATTTCATTGTCACAACTGATATGATGCCAAGCGTGATGAGCATTTTAACAACTTGAAGCTTTATATGTCCAATCTATTTTGTTTAATATTGTCAACTTTAACATAAGTTATCATTCAATCATGTAGTTTTCTTTTCGTTTTTCTCATCAGTGCCTTTCCCTTTATGATCAATAATAGGTACCCTGGGATGCCCGAAGAGGCTTTTGCAAAGTCTTGTCCTGTTTGTTGTCAAAACTGTAATTGCAAATCATGCTTGCGTTTGGACGGGCCAATAAGGGTTGGATTCTTTTGCTGTCCCACTATAATTAAGTTACAGTCATATTTTGCAAGTTATCACTATGTGATATGCTCTTATCGTGAATCTTTTTGCAGGCTTTGAAGAACTTACAATGTGAGATTAGCAAAGAAGAAAAGCTTGAATATCCTAAATTCATTTTGCAAAAACTTTTGCCTTTCTTGCGAAGATTTAATGCAGAGCAAGTGATGGAGATGGAGATTGAAGCTAGGATTCAAGGTTCTATTATCTTGTTTAAAATTGATGCTGCAACAATTGTTTATACTTTTCAATTGATATGCCATATTCTTTTTATGTGGGAAACTGTAAGTGTACATTTTATGATCCGGTTAGGTAATATCTATTTGCTCGGTTAGAAAAGATAACAACAGTCATTTTCCATATATATGCAGTGTTGAATTTGAAATGTCAAAGAGGGTTTGTTTTAATGTACTTGCTATTTCCCAGATAAGAAAACATAGTTTCATGTAGCAGGTAGAGAGATACTAACTTCTTCCAGGAAAAACTGTATGCCTAATGCATCTTCACTTGCTACTTGTTGTAACTAGAATTTCTTTTTTACATCTGGGCAGGGTTACCAGTGTCAGAGTTAATGCCGCAGAAGGCAAAGTGTCAGAAGAATGAGCGAATGTACTGGTAAGCATGAAGAACTTCTTCTTTCCACGTCAGTCCTTTTGTATGATGTTCAAATAAGCTGAATTGAGCAATGTTTTGTGCAGCAACAACTGCAAAACATCCATTTTTGATTTTCACAGAAATTGTTCTAGCTGTTCCTATGATCTTTGCCTTACTTGTTGCCGGGAGCTTAGAGATGGTCACCTTAAGGGAGGCGATGAAGAAGTCATCATGGAATTCATTGACAAGGGGGTTGCTTATTTGCATGGTGATATGGGAGCTGATTCTGTACCAGCTAGAACTGGAACTTCAAGAAGGCGATCTTCCAAGAAGATGGTTGAAAATGATTCGGTGGGCAATGCCAGGTTTGCATTTGAAATGGAACCTGGGGATAATGGAGGGCTTCTGCCAGAGAATTCTGGTGGTCCTGCTGGTGAATGGAAATCCAATGAAGATGGTAGCATCCCTTGTCCACCACAGAATTTTGGTGGTTGTGGTAAGGGGATTTTAGAGCTGAAGTGCCTGCTGGAAAAGATAAAATATTCAGTCTCTGAGTTGTTAACAAGAGCTGAAGATATTGTCAAAAGATTTGAATTGGAATGCATGCCTGAAATTCCTCAGGGACCATGCTTCTGTAGGAATTCAGTGGATGAAAATGATATGCAGAAAAGTGAAATGTGTAAAGCAGCATCTCGTGACGGTTGTGATGACAACTATTTATACTGTCCAGCAGCTAAAGATCTTCAGCAGGAGGATCTGAAGCATTTCCAATGTCACTGGCTGAAAGGTGAACCTGTGATTGTCCGCAATGTGCTTGAGACTGCGTCAGGGTTAAGCTGGGAGCCCATGGTTATGTGGCGAGCCTGTCGCCAGATAAAGAACTTAAACCACCCTCTTCTTTTGGATGTCATTGCTATCAATTGCTTAGATTGGTGTGAGGTCAGTTTAATACTTGCGAATCTCACATTCCTCAACATTCTCTCCTTTTTTCGAGTAATTCTACTTGTGTTGGTAATCCCTAGTTTTCTTTACCATTTTTGTCTTCTTCCTAAAACCATCAGTTGCGGCTTTTTAGTTCTTAGTTTGGCCAGACATTTAAATATTGTAGCTAAATTTCTTAAAATTTTACTTTCACAATAACATCGGATATTTATTCTATCAGTGCAGTACATCAGATTTTTTTAAATCTTGCTTAGGACTTTATAGAGTTAACTGATTGAAGTACCTATCAGTTTAAAGTTTATATCAAAATCTAAGCACTTGATGCTTAATACAAGGTGTATTGCTATGGTTGCAACCCTGTTAGTACGTTTAGGTAAAAGCAACTTAATGGTTGTGATTTGTAGAGTGTTAGTAGGTTCCAAGTATCTTTTTGGATGTGCTCCAATTGGATTAATTTATCCTTGCTTGGTTAGTTACCTTATTATTGATAAGTTACTTTTACTCTATTTTGTTTTTATTGAACTAGTTAAAATTTGTTTTTAATGTTGCTAATTCTATTAATTGTGGATAATGCTGTTTTCTCTATCATCCATAAAATGTATGTTCTTTTAAGTGCTGTGTGAATCAATAGACTGCTTCATTTACATTTTGTCAGACAGTGACAGTTTAGAAGAATAACTTGATTAATGTTAGTTATAATATCAGTTTTTTTTTTCATTTCGAAACTTCTTGGCAAACACCACTAGCCACATATATTGTGACTTACAAGTGATATATACAAATAATTAAAGACGTTTGTGGTTAGATAATAAAGTTTGTGGCTCTTTGGATAGAAGTGAATATACAAATAATTAAGGACATTTGCGGTTAGATAATAAAGTTTGTGGCTCTTTGAATAGAAGTGAAGACTGTGAAGTCAATTTGAATGGGATTGAAGAAGTATGAAGGGAAGCATTAATTTGTTAATACATTTTGCTGTGAAGTGCACAGCTAGCAGCAATCTCAACTTCAGACCAAGAAGCAGCGTGTACAAATGTCAGACCTGTGCTTTATCTTTTACCATTTGTTGTAAAGAAATGGAAAACTGTGTCGGTACATGCTTAGTTTGTGTATCTATTTTGTTGTATGCGGTATGTGTTTTTTGTTTCATTTTATTTATGTGCTTTTATCTTTTAATTCTTGTATTTTGAAATCAACCCAAACTATTCATGTCTCCTTTTCTTGAAATAAATAGCTCAATGCGTTTTCTCACAGACCATGTAGAATTTCAGGTTTACTGGAACCAGTGATGTTCAATGTTTTAACAATGTTTTTCTTTCTCCATTATAGTTTCTGAAGTTGGTTATTTGTTGTTAAGTGATTCTCTAGGTGTGATGAATAATTTTGTTATTTCTTGGATGACTACAGGTAGAAGTTAACATCCACCAGTTTTTTAAGGGATATATGGAAGGTCGAATTGATAATGCTGGCTGGCCCCAGATTCTGAAGTTGAAAGATTGGCCTCCATCTGATTTATTCGATGAACGATTACCTCGACATGGTGCGGAGTTTGTTAGAAGCTTGCCTTTTAAGGAGTACACACATCCACAAAGTGGCTACCTAAATCTTGCTGTCAAACTGCCAGCCAAATCGTTGAAGCCCGACATGGGACCAAAGACATATATTGCGTATGGAGTTCCTCAGGAGCTAGGGCGTGGAGACTCTGTGACTAAGCTGCATTGTGATATGTCTGATGCGGTATACCTTGTTTTTGTCCATTCTTTTGGCATGCATAGTCTTTTTTATTTTCTTTTGCATACTATTCTGCCTTGGGCACAGTTGGGGGATATTTTGTTGAAGAATGTGGACATTCATGCTATGCGGTTTATTTGCAAGCGACTTTGTAAGTGTGATTTCATTAAGCTAATAGAAGCAGGCAAGCTGGGTCTACATGTTTTCCTGTCAAAATAAAAAAGGAAATGGAAGTCCTGAACATGTACTAAACTGTTGATTACTGTGTTCACAAATAAAAGATGTGTTTTCTTATGTTAGGTTTCTTCTGTTAAATTTATCTACTTCAAAATTGTTTTGTAGGTGAATGTGTTGACACATACTCAAGCAATAAACCTGACGCCTGAGCAGCTTTCAGAAATGGAAAAAGTGAGAAGAAAACATGCTGACCAAGATAAAACAGAACTTCAGATGGCTGAGGACGAGAAAAAATGCAAAAATGCAGTATCGTCTGAATTGATTGATGACCACTCCGTGCACAGTGAGAGATGTAGTAGAAGAGATGAAAAAACTGATCTATTTGAAGTTCAAAGCTTGAGTAGTGAACCAGATTGTGGCAATCAGTCAATTATTCCATCTGCTGCTTGTGTGGAACCAGAGGGAGATACTGGTGCTGACATGGTGATAAATGGTGCAATCAATTCTATTAGCAATTGTGAAGCAAGTGGAGGAATTAAAATTGATAATGATAAAAGTGATGAGTGCAAAGATAACCCAGTGTTTGGAAAAAATGAAGTATTTGAGGATATAGAAGGGGGTGCACTCTGGGACATCTTTAGAAGGCAAGATGTTGCCAAGTTGGAGGAATATCTCTTGAAGCACTTCAAGGAATTCAGGCATATCTACTGCTGCCCGGTACCACAGGTATTAATAAAACTTGCTAAGCTTTTTACTTTGAAATGTGCGAGGTGTTTTTTTTTTTTTTGGGGGGAGGGGGTAATCCTGGATCTTTCATCCACATGTACCATAACTCTGCAACTTGGTGAGATATTAACAGTTATCTGTAGTTAGATGAAAGGAGCCTAAATAATGTGCAGTTTCAGCAAGAAAGCCAAAGAGTCAGAGACTAAGTTCCTAACTTGATGTGGCTGAAAATATTCTTTCAGATATCTAGTACTCCCTCCGTTTCAATTTATTTGTCTGGTTTTGACTTGACACGGAGTTTAAGAAAGTAAAGAAAACTTTTGAATCTTGTGGTCTTAAACTAAAGATATATAGAATGTGCCAAATTGCTCTTTATTCTTGTGGTCTTAAACATGCCATGTGGAAAATTAGAACAAAAGAGTTGCCAAAAAAAAGAAAGAAGCATTCCTTTTCTTTTTGAAATAAACTAAAAAGGAACATACAACAAACAAATTGAAGCGGAGGGAGTAAGAGAGAGAGGGGGAACAAGAGTTCTAAGCCCAAACAGACTCTTCTATCACCTTTTTAACTGATTCATTATGTTATTTACCTGTACATGACAATGAACTGCAATTGCTGTTGCCTTTTTTTTTTTTGGTATATGCAGCTTAGTAGTCTGCTTGCTCACCTTGGAGACAACAACCTATCATGTTACACGATGTGATGTTACATTTTGGGCAAGGTTTTTCAATATGGGAAATCAGTTTTTCCAAGATGAGAACATAATTCCAAGTCTTCCAATTTGAGCCTGTTTGGATTTGCTTAAAAAAGTAGTTTTTAAGCAATGTGATTAAAAGCTGAAAATAAGTGCTTATAAATAAGTAGACAAGTGTTTGGATAAAAAGTGCGAAAATTGAAAAAAAAGCTGTTAATGTGTTTGGTAAACAATTGCTGTTAAGCACTTTTTTGTTATTGGAGAAAAGGAAAGATGGAGAAGCGGGATGAGAATGAGAGAAAAGAGAGTACTTTCATATATTTTAGGGCTGAAAAGTGAGGGTAGTGTTGGAATTTGAGAAAATTATAAGGGATAAAAGAGTAAATGTATTGGTCAAACTTAAAAAGAATTTTAAGCTAAAAGCAAAAAGCTGGGAGGTTCCAGCTTTTTTTAATCAGTTTTTAGCTTTTTTTAATTGCTTTTCTGCTTTACCAAACACTCAATTAATCTAAAAAAGAGATTAAAATCTGGTTTGACCAGATTAAAATCTTATCCAAATAGGCTCTTTGTCTTTTAACTCTTTATTAGATGGGGTGGGATTCAATCTTTCAAAGTTTGGGCGAGGAAACAATTTATATCATGATGTTGGAACCCATAAAAGTGAAGTTTGGTTTTAGTCTTTATGACATTTATGAAGAAGATGCTTTTGGTTGATCTAGGCTTTGTAGAAAATGTATATCATTTCACTGATTAAAAAAGAAAAGAAAATGTATATCATTTCATTTTTCTCGAGGTTAAATTTTTTTAATGGTCTTTGTCTGTGTCATTTATGCTTTAATATGAAAATTTTAATGGGCACCCAATGTTGTGATTTAGTGGTCGATGAAGTGGGTACAAACCTTAGAGATCAGGGTTCAAATCCTTGCGGAGACAAAACATTAAGAGGTTTTTTCCCATTTGCTTAAGTATTGGTGCTTAGAGTTACCTAGTATGTGTTAGTGGGAGGTATTAGGTACTAGGTACTCGATGGAATAATGAGGTGTGCGAAAGGTTGCTAGGACACCACAATTATTAAAAAAATAAAAATGCTCATCTTTAATTTTTCATGCTTATGTTTTGTTATGTATTCTATATCTACTACAATTTTATATGCTTATGTTTTGCTATGTCTGGAGGGGATCCTTGGAGCAACGGTAAAGTTGTTTCCGTGTGACCTTTAAGTCATGGGTTTGAGCCGTGGAAGTAGCCACTAATGCTTGCATTAGGGTAGACTATCTACATCACACCTTTTGGGGTGCGGCCCTTTTTCGGACCCTGCTAAAACGTAATGCTATGTGCATTGGTCTGGCCTTTCTTTTTAAATGTTTTTCTATGTCTTCTATAACTACTAACTTTTTTGGTCTTGTACCGTAGGTTGTTCACCCTATACATGATCAAACATTTTACTTGACTGAGGATCACAAAAGGAAGCTCAAGGAAGAGTATGGTTAGTGTTCATATATGAGTACTTCAGTTTTATCTATTCAACAATTAAACCTCTTTACTTTTTCCTTCTAACCGTTTTTGTATTTACTCTGTATTTTACAGGAGTTGAACCATGGACCTTTGTTCAAAAATTGGGGGATGCAGTTTTTATACCTGCGGGCTGCCCTCATCAAGTTAGAAACTTGAAGGTGCAGTTATTTGCCAACTCTCTCTCTCACCCACACACATATTCCTCTCTTGATTCAAGACTCTTTCAGTTTTACTTATTATTTGAAGCCTATATTGCTCGGACTCTTCAAAAATGTCAACGGGTGCGTGTCGGATTCTCCAAAAGTAGTGTATTTTTGGAGAATCCGACACGGGTGCGGCATGAAAAGTGAAGAGTCTGCGCAACTTGGTTTGAAGCTATACTATCATATATGTTATGCAATCCCTAGAGGTTGTGAAGGATAAATTATCATGTATAAATACTAATATATCCTTGGTATGTATTAGGATGAGCAGATGCTGCCATGCTATATTCAATTATGTGACTAAATTAGTGTTCAAGAAAACTCACTAATACTACAACTGTAGGACCTAATTGTAGTAGAGGTATATAATACAAACTTCAGGACTCTTTCTGTTGAGTTCTCAATTGTAGAATCATGAATTATCATTTATTTGTTCAAAGTTCTTATTCTTTATTTGAGAATGAAGCAACCAATCATCCCTTACAGACGAGTATGTCAGTTACTCTGATATCTATTAGCTTTCATATACTTTGTAGCTACTACAATGATATGATTAAAGCTTCAGCCTTCTTAAGGTATTCTTCACATGAAGTTGGTCTGCTTTGGCAATCACTTCTAAATTTATGGGATGGGAAGTTTTAACTAAAAAATTACAGTTGTGGACACCAAGATCTAAAAGCACATGGATTAGGATGTGAGAAAGAAGCTGCAACAATACACAATAAGAAGAATCGAAGGAGGAGAGGAAGCGTAGGTTTTTGTGATATTTTTGTCTACTAATTATGAAGTGGCTAATTATTACTTGTCCGTCTCAATTTATGTGGCATTGTTTGATTTGGCTCAAAGTTTAAGAAAAAACGGAGGACTTTTGAAATTTATGGTCTAAAACAAACCTTGGTTATTTGTGTCGCTATAAATCATTTTATTAAGGATAAAAAGTGAATTTTAAAGTTAAATTGTTTCTTATTAAAGAAAGGTGACATTTTTTTTGTGACAGAGTAAAAAAGAAAAGTGTGCAACATAAATTGAGATAATTAGTTTTGAAACGATGGCTAAATTTTAACTACCGGTGTCAAAATTGATCTCCCCCCCCCCCCCCCCAACGCGCGCACACACACACCTTTAAGCAAAGGTTCCTCACTTTGGACATGAGCTTTTAATGTAGAATAAGGCCAAGTGGATAAGTGTTGCTCGCGCAATGAAGAATTTTCATAGACCAAAAGAATGTAACATATAGGGGAAGTTGTCCAAGATGACACTTCTAATACTACCGTCTCCATTTTTTAGGGACACCAAAAGCTTTAGAATATAAAATCTACTAATTTAGATGAATCAGTAATTTTTTTTTTAAATACTAAACCATAGCTACTTTGCTGCCTATGAGGAGCCTTCGTACATCGGAGGATCCAAACACTAAGTGGGCGTTTGGCCATGAAAACCAAAAACTTGTCACTTTATTTGGAATTTTTGGAGTTGGAGTTGTGTTTGCCCATGCCTTTTGGAAAGACTTTTTAGAATTTAATGTGTTTAAAATAACTAAAAAGTAAAATAGTAAGATGGAAAATAGTGAAAACAACCTTTTAGGTGTTTTCACTTTTCCAAATACAACTTCAAGTTGTATTTGGAATTTTTATTTCCAAACACCATTTTATGAATAAAGTGAAATAATTTTCCGAAAAAGAGTGAAAAATTCTCATGGCCAAACGTCCACTAAATCCTTTCCTCATAGGTACAAATGTAAAATATCAGCATTATCCACTTCAATTTCTGAGTAATTTCACATATGATAACTTAACTTGTATTTTATTGCGCCAAAATCACTAAACTACTTTGTAATAAAGAAATCACTAAATTTTACAGAAGTATCAAGAAATTGTGATATCAGAGCAATGTTGTATGACTTTTCGCTTATAAAAAATAATTTAGTAATTTTCCTGATGCTCAAGTAAAGTTGAACCATAGTCTTCTTTTGTTATAAAAAATAGTTTAGTAACTTTGGTGCAATAAAGTGAAAGTTGACTACCCTTCAATTTCATCATAATTTCTTATTTCATTTGCAACCTTCAGGCGTATACGCAGGACATACTTTAAAACTTAATTCAACCATAACCTTATCTTACATTTTTCATTAAACATGAATGACAACTAGTAAAAATGTGTTTTTGAGTCCAAGAAAAAGCTGAACTTAATTAACTTTCCATCACCCCCATTTAGTTATTGCTGATCCATATTAGAAAACATAAATAAGAGATCAAAACTGGTAAAGTTGCTGCCATGTGACCAGAAGGTCACGGGTTCAAGCCTTGGAAATAGCCTCTGGCAGAAATGCAAGGTAAGACTGCGTACAATAGACCCTTGTGGTTGGGCCCTTCTCCGGACCCTGCGCATAGCGGGAGCTTTAGTGTACCGGGCTGCCCTTTTAAATAAGAGATCAAAACTATAAGAAACATCAAAGTGAAATAATGTCTTCAAAATCTAGTTATATAATATAGGTTATTCAATTACATAAACCGAAATGAAACTTTTTTTCTTTTTTGAATAATTGAGTTTCCATAGAAAAACATCCTGGCAAAAGTATGTACAAGACACATGGCTTTTCTGGCGCCAAATTTAGGTTAACAAGATTTTCTTTTTTTCATGTGTATATCTAAGAGGATCTTTTTGAAAAGTTGGGGTATTATGACTATATTTTAAAGAAGTGGATGGAATTCTACAATCCCTAAAAATTTAATACCACAAATGCGCATTTAGATATAACAAATGCACGCAAGGCACTGTTTTTTCTTGTTTGCAAGTGCTGTGGAGTATTTAGAGCTTGTTGATTTTGAGTGGAGTTTTGGGATGTGCTATATTGATGTTTGTTTTTCAAAAGTCATATGACAGGAAGCAACTATATAGCTTGGTTCAAGCATGATTTGTTATGTTCTCTGATTTTAAGATATCCTTTAAAATTTTGAATCTAGGTCTTCTGTTAGGGTATATTATTGTGAGAATGCAATGCACTGGGTATGTAGTTGTTGTGAGGGTATAATATTGTTGTCAATGCAAGCTATATCAGTTTATTTTGGCTGTGAAACTAGTACACTATCAGTGGCCTGTTAAAGCTTGCATTTGATAGAATTCTGTTTAGCTTGTTCTTAAAATTGAAAGACAGATGGGTTGAACATTAAAAAAACATTCGATGTATTATTGGTTGCTTTGCAACAATCATAAAAAGTCTTGCATAGTGGCATCCTAGGAAGGTGAGAATCTCTGGTGCTTGATAACTACTACTATGGGATGTAAAGTTGATTCTGGGTGGTGAGCTAGTGGGGCCAACTCAATGCTGGCACTTTTTTGGACAATTTGAAGCAGCAAGTACTGTCACAATGTTAAGATTCTTTTGTTTATATCCAAATGGTTGAAATTTGAATATTACTTTCAATTTATGTTATATAGTTTGACTCGGCACATAATTTATGGAAAACAAAAAAATGGAGACTTCTGGTTTAAAATAAGCCATAGATAAAGTAGTAAGTTTAAAGTTACATTGTTTTCAAATATAGAAATGCGTCATTTTTTTTGGTATGGGCTAATTAGTAAATAATTTCGCATAAACTGTAAGAAAGGATCTTTCTCATCTCTATTACATCCATTTTAGGTTGGTAGTTCTTTAGTTCTATTGTTTATCTGAGTGTCACTTGACTGTTAGTAGGACTCACCTCTCATAGGAGGTGAATTGGTAACATTGTAAGCATCAAGAAGGGCCTTCCGACTCTTTCTTGGAGAGTGTGATAGTAAGTGATAATTATGGTTGACATAAGTTATTCCTTTTATCCCATTACATGTGATATTCTTTCTGTTTAGTTCTCTCAAAATATTGACACCTTTTCAGTTATTTTTGTTGACATTACTTGTTGGGACCTCACTTGATATAAAAGTTGATCTTTTTATTAGAAGAGTTAGATGACTAAACATGGAACTATTGTTATTTTTCATTTGATTGTTAGCAATATAAGTGATTTAAGTACTTTTGTATATTTAGTTTGTGTTAAATGTCGTTAAAGAACCATGAGGTCTGAAGTCTCAGGTTCAAATCACAGCAGAGACAAAAAAAACACTAGGTGATTCTTCCCATCTGTTCTAGCCTTGGTGGACAGAGTTACATGCTACCTGTTGCTAGTGGGATGTGGCAGGTATCCTGTGAATTTAGTCGAGGTGCACGAAAGCTGACTCGGACACCACGGTCATAAAAAAAGTGTGTTAAATGTCTATTTTTGTTTCTAAACTTTGTGTTCACCGACAAATGCAGTATTGATGTTTACACAAATGTTATGCATAAAAAAATCAGTGATGCATAATTAAACAGGATATGAGAAAACTAGTAAGGAAATTTGAATAAAAAAATTCAAGTTAGTTTTTTGAAATTGATCGGTGTTTTTATTTCATGTCACCTAATTCCAGGTGTTTTAATTTTTTCATGTCTATGTAGTAGTTTGTTTTTAAGTTATATTTTCCGACATTGCATTTATTGGTATGTGTATACTGTTTTTTCTTCATTTTTCTTTATTCATAAAACATAGCTTATAATCTTGGGTTTTGCATTTAAAGTTTGCAGGTTTTGACCATTTCTATGCTTTTCACCTTTAACAATGTGGTGCTCTATATTAGTAACATCTATCAATACTCTTTCTAGCTGTATTTGTATTCTTTTTGAAATACCGGGTGGGCTCATCATGCATTGACAAAGTATGGGCCTGTTCTGTTTAGTAATTTCTGCTAATCTTGAACTGCAAGTTTGAGTTATTGTTTTAATCTTTTATCAGAGTGAAATTTCATTAATATGTCTGGTTGCTAGTGTTTACTTTGAACTATGCTGTTGGGTACTTGAATTGACATTGTGCAACAAGTTTAAAAATTTGATGTTGACTTGAAAATACTTTCACCTTTGTGTAACAGTCCTGTATAAAGGTTGCTCTTGACTTTGTGTCTCCCGAAAATCTTCATGAATGCATCCGTCTGACTGAAGAGTTCCGCACTCTTCCCCAAAATCACAGAGCCAAGGAGGACAAGTTGGAGGTATATCTAATTGGTTAAGGAGTTTGGGTTCTTTGCTGCTATTTGTTCAGGAGTGCTTACAGTATTTTATTAAAGGGGTGATTTATGGTAGTTTGGTTTTTTGGTCAATTGGTGTTTTATACTTTAACCTTGTTTCTATAGTCTATTGCTTTCTTCTCTAACTTTCCAGAATTTGGATGTTTTATAATGTTATGAAGTGACAATGAGTTGAATCCTGCATTTGAGGAAAAAGTGTTAACCAGATGGATACAGAAGTAATCTTATAATCAATTGTCAGTTGACAAGTGGTCACATTTTGATTATGAAGAAGTTATTTTGGTCCGTTTTTATTTGTTCTTGTGCTGAGGGTCTATCTGAAACAACCTCTCTACCTCCCAAGGTAGGGGTAAGGTCTGGGTACACTCTACCCTCCCCAGACCCCACTTGTGGGATTACACTGTTATGTATTTTTCGTGTGTTTATGTTTTCTTGGTGGTTGCTTAATTGTGACAGGTGAAGAAAATGAGTATTCATGCAGTGAGAGAAGCTCTAGTTGAATTGGGAGGACTTCCAAAGTAAGTCTCATCAACTCTAGCTTCTCGGTTTGTCTCTATTCGCCTCTAATAACCATGTTCCTGTGAACTTTTCCCATATTTTGTGGTTCCTTACCTTATATATGAATCTATAGAAAGCAATCTACATGTAAGTATTTATTTCTTGGTGCTGAAATTTGTTTAAGGGTGAGCTGGTCAACCATCCAGCAGCTGGATAGTTTCTCAAATGAGTTCATAACATGAAATCAGAATGCCCTGTCACCATATTCTGATCTCTGAGTTAAATCTAGGTTCTGTTCTTTGTTTTAAAATCTCTCTTCATTACACGCCTGTAAATTCTGTGTTTTAAAATCTCTCTTCATTACACGCCTGTAAATTTTTGCGGGAAGAACTATATCTTCAGTTTCATGGGGTATCAGTGGAGTTTTGGTTCTTGCTCACAGTATCCAAAATGTTGTCTTATTTCCAAGCTATAATTATTTGCAATTACTTTAGATTTCAATTATCGCCCTGTGTAATTGATGTACTTTTGTATATATTTCATGGTGCCTTATGACTAATTTTGTATCTTGATTCATAGGGATTCGACTGGTGATAGTGAGGAAAAAAAATCATAAAATTATACAGTTAAGGAAGATGATAGAGAAAATTCAGGAGATGATCAGAATGTGATTTGCCAGGATTTAAAAGATAACAAGACAAGATTCAGATGAACGTCGGAATGAATTGACAAAGGCTCTTTAAGTGTGACAAAGCACTTTTTGGATTATGAATATATAGGATTATCCAAGTTTGGTTGTACTTAGTTAAATCTCCTTGTTATATAGTCCGACTCCTTTTTTGTTCAGTTTCTGGGGCTATATATGTGCATCTTAAGTTTTACTATGTTTTATTTTTGTCTACCTAGTGCTTGCGAGTTGTCTGACTAGGTTGGTAACAAAAATAGTGTAAACCTGATGTTCACTGACTTAATTATGTTGAAGATCATCTTCACTTCAATATTTTTTTGGTTGAATTACGAAAAGAGTCCTCATGTCTCCTTCCAATGTATTTGTATGTCATTCATTGCTCTTCTAGTAGGGGGATTAAACTAGTGTGCTAGGAAACGGGTTGAGGAGCCGTCCGTCACCTTGGACTATTGTTGCATACTTTTTAGATTTGTTTTTAGATGGAGGGGAAGAAGTTAGTTTTACGGCTAACACTTTCGGTATTAGGCTTCGTTTCCGGCTTCCAACTGGTGGTATACATATTTGATTGGGAATATCTGGAATATTGGGGGTGTGAAACTTAATTATTTTGCTATTGATTAATGGTTTTATTAAGGGCTATTTGATTGTTTAGTTATGTGGTCTTCTACGTGCAATATCGATTTATATAAATTAAGCCAAACACATATACATGCCCTCAAATTTGTCTGAAAATTTCATTTAGACACTTAAACTATGTCTTGTTCTAATTGAACACAAAATTATACACAAGTTTGTTCTTATCAGACACAACATACTGACTTGACACATTTCATAAATAAATGCGTGTATTTACGCGTCTGATGTGAAAAAAATTATTTCACATAATTAAAAAAATTAGAATAAAATTCAAAATAAGGGCATAGAACACACAAGAATTGAAAAGAAATTTATTTTTGTGACTTAATTTGGATAAATAAAATCAGACGAACAATGAAGAACAGAATAATGAAAAGTGTGTATGAAAAATTAGGGTTTAAATAAAAGCTTTTAGAGATGGTGATATTACCATTATAATTCATGTCAATCAATGCTCACGCGCCTAAATGCTGTACAACCCACACTTTGTGCCAAGTCAGCATGTTGTGTCTGATAGGAATAGAACAAGGCAAAATTTAAGTGTCTAAATGAGATTTTTGGACAAGTTTAAGAGCCCGTACATGTGTTTGGCCTATAAATTACACGAAATCGTAGCATGATTTGATATATGAATGTGTCATATCACTTGCTTGTAAATACATGTATGTGACCAGCCGTGTATTTAGGTTAGCTGGAACGAAGGGGGGTTGTTTAATGGATAGCAAAGTTTTGATGTGATGTGATGTGATGTGATGTGATGGTGGCATTAAAAATTTAGACACTTAGAATTAAAAATTGTTTCAATTGATTACCTGAATTCGTACGGGGATATAGGAGTGGGCGTTTGACTTTTAGATTTGTTTTTTCAACTTTGGTAATTGTTCAATGAGTCTAATTAATGAGCTATTTTTCTGTTTAAAAATGGGTTACTCTTTTAGTTAAAAATTGATTCTGGGGACGTCAGTACGAAATAGTGTACCGAAGATGTAAAGTTACAAAATAACAAAAATATCATAATCGCAACTGAAACCATAATATAACAGAAGTTGAAATATAAACAATACCAAGAGTTTGGAGCCTAAAGGGCAAATTTTTTTAATAAAAAATTTCAAAGAACCAACAAAAAATGAAAACAAACCAAAATGGCAAAGACGTGTACTGCCCCACACCTTTGTAAGAAAATTAACGTGAACGTCAGTTATACGTTGTAAGGCGTGAAAGACAGCACACCTTGTAAGGCGTATATAGCCCCACGCCTTCCCTTTGTTCCCAAGGCCAGTCAGACTTTGATTTTCACCAACATTTGATTTTCTTGTCTTCCATTGAAGAACTAGATTTCTTGCAATGAGAAAGTGCAGCTTGAATAGCAGATTGTAATTCTTCCATAGTACTATCACTACTTGAAGATGATGATGAATTACCATAATTACCTGTCACGCCTCGAGGCTACCTCCTAGACGTAACACGGGACTTAGGATCACAAATAACTCCAAGCTAACCCTTTGGCCTTAGCATGACGTAAGTAACATAATAATAAACATAGTGGAAGCATGAATAACAAGAGTAGGCAATCCAACTAAGCATAAGGTAAAGGTCTAAGAGTAATAGAATCTAGAACATATGATACCAAGTGTCTAGCTATGCTGAAAGCCTCTAAAACTAACATAAGGAGTTGCTAGGACAATACCCTAGCTAACTATAAGTACTGAAATAAAGGAGCCTACTAACTAGGAATCATACTAGTCCTTGAAGAATGAGGATTCACCAACTCTGGAGTAGAAATCCTGCGAACCTCTAGCCACGAATCTGTGATCGAGAGCTTGAATCTGCATCATGATATGCAACAAAAAAGTATGCGCCAGTTCTACAGGATATACTGAGTATGCGAGTGTATGCAATATTCATGAATAAACGTGCTTAAAACATGCTTAAATCAAAGTTCATGCATAATAGAAGAAAGCGTAGTAAATATCATAATTTAAGCACTAAAACATAAAGTAGAGAGTTAAGCTTCAAAATGGACTATCATATAACTTAAAAGCTTGAAAACATTTTTAGGGGAGTTTCTCTTAACCGACATAGACCATGTGAGCTACATGGAATCGGATGTGTACGCCCCATCAAGAAGACCCAATATACCTTGCCAGGGTATTAAGGCATAACTGGCGTGATCACAATTTCTAATGCCACACTGAGGGGCTAAACAACCTACGGTGACACATAGTTTCGGGATATGTAAGGGTACGCTAAACCCAATTCAATTCGGTGCTCAATACTACTCCTAAAACATACTTTAGCTCATATGTAAATTGAGGCATATGTGATGCCAAAACTGTTTGAAAAGCATAAGAACTTATCTAATGTCATGCTATTCTCAAGTCATAAGTCTTAAAGCTTAGCATAGCCATAATCAAATATACTTTTTTCTAAATTCATAGCTTGAAGAATTAGGCATGCAATTTCATAAATAATTGAGGTCATGCTATCAAAATATGCCAATTTGTTTAAATCAATCCATGCATGCAAAATTGGCCATACTTAGCCTTCAATTCATGAAATAGAAATTCACTTGTAAAAACCCATGCAAAATCATACAATCTAGTATTAGATTTCATAATAGATTCATGAGAAAATCATTTATAGAAAAACCCATAAGAATTGGGTAAGAACCCTAATTTGAAATCCATAAAATTCCATATGAAAATTGAGAGTTTTGGGCATAAGGGTGAAAGAATCCCTTATTGAATACCCACATACCTGAATTAAAGCTTGCTTAGTCTAGGATGGGAGGGATGGAGACTTGAAGATGAATCCCTAGCTTGAACCTTGGAGCTTGAGAGAATGGAGACCCTTTCTCCCCTTTTTGGATTGAATGAGAGCTTAAGGGAAAAGACTTAGGCTAATTGAAGTTAAAAACCTTCTAGAATTATCCAAAACGATCTCACTTAGGTGTTAAAAGGTGGGTAATTACAAAATACCCCTGGATAAAAGCTGAAAAAATTGATTAAAATCTCGACTTCAGGTTCCACGGACCCTTTTCATAGACCGTAGATAGAACCACGGTTCGTGAATTGGAGTCGTGGTTTTTGAGCCCAAAATACAAGTTGCAGGTCATTTTCATGGGTTAACAGTACGGCTCGTGGAACCATCCACGAGCCGTAGAAACCATTCGTGGTTACTGGTAAAAAGGTTACCCCTAGTCTGAGTTCCACAGACTGTTTCCACGACCCGTGGAACCATTCATGAACCGTGAAACCAGTCGTGGTTCTCAGACCTGAGGAAGGCCCTGCATGACTAGTTTCATGAGTTCTTTGCATGACTCATGGTTTCGTCCACGGCTCGTGGACCTGACTCGCGACTCTTAGAAGTTTAGAATTTTGCAGAGTTTCTGAGTTTAAAAGTTGATTCGAATTCTAGGATGTTACATTACCCTTTGGTGTTGCTACAAGTAGCCCACTACTTGTTGGTGAATTCTTCATAGAAACTGAAGTTGAATATGCCCATCTTTTTATTCCTTATTACTATTATTGCTATTCTTCCCTCTAAAACTCAAATTCCCAGAAAATGAATCACTTTGCCTATGAAATTGCATGTTTTTTCTGCTTTGAAATGACAAAAATGGCCTCACCATTCTCATATACCTCTTTACAACTTGGCTTACATCAAATTTCAGCTTCCTCTGTTTTTCCTTCTCTTTTTCTCTTTTTTTCTATTTTGGGTAATCCAAAAAGGAAAAATGATTTGGATTTTGGTTTTTGTTGATCTTTTGGTATGTTAAAAGAATTTGTTTGATGATTATGAATATGGTGAAAGCTGTGTTTTAGATCATTATAAGAATTATTATCATCATCATTGTTAGAATGTTGATTTTGATGATATGACAAACCTCACCTAAGGACCTGGTACCCTGAATGTGTACTCTTATGCTTCGGTCAATAGTACAACTGGAAGCTGTACTATCTCTGCCAGTCATACAGCAGGGCAACTAAGCAACATCCAATAGGAGGTGGCTAGATTTTTATCTTGTCTTCTATTTAAGAAGAATTAACAAAAGAAAACCTAGTTTTTACAATCAATGATATTGTGATCTCCAAGCAAAAGCCGTCTCTTTCAAAACAGCCTCAACCACAAGGACCTGTTCCAAGAATATCTCTTTGTAGTGTTTGATGTTGAATCTTTGTAATGATCTGTATATGAAAACCTACTCTTCGATTTATGAAGTCTGGTGTAGGTATCTTATGTTTCATTCTCATGTTATCATTTAGTGTCTAGATAACTAGAGCTAGTTGTTAGACTGATTACAATAGAGTTATTGTAATGAAGGCACAACAGAGGTGTTGTGTAGGTTGAGGGTTAAGAGTTTAATTCTAGAGTTGCAAGAGTGTAATTCTGAAGTTGCTTGAGTTTAGTGGATTGGTTGATAAATCCTATGAGGTAGGTCGTGATTTTTTCTTTCCTTGAGCAAGGAGGTTTTCACGTAATATTGTGTGTTATTTACTTGTTCTATTATGTGTGTGTTGTTCTTACTTCCATACCATTATCTTAGTCAAGGACCTGGTCGCTTGACCATAGTGAACTCATCCAGGCCTACAATTGGTATGAGAGCAGGTACTTCCTAAACGACTAACACCTAGGAAGGATCTCACTCCAATGGCCACCCCACCAAGTTTGGAAGAAGGTCAATCAACTACCAGGCCCCCTCGCTTCAATTGTCAGTTCTATGGATGGTGGAAAACTCCCATGCACGACTTCATAATGGCTAAAGATAGCAAACTCTGGGATGTAATTCTTGACGGACCTCATGTGCCGACGAAGGAAGCCAAGATAGGTGAAGTCACAACCTCAGTTCCCAAGACACAAAAAAAGTATGATGAAAACGACAGGAAGAAGATACAGAAGAGCTACCGAGCTAAGAAGTTGCTGGTATGTGGTATAGGACCTGATGAGTATAACAAGATTTCCACGTCTGACTCAGCAAAAAAAATGAGAATGTTTACAGATGGCGCATGAAGGGACCAACCTAGTAAAAGAGTCCAAAGTTGACATGCTTACTACTCAGTACGAAACCTTCACCATGAAGGAAGGAGAGTCGATTCAGGAGATGAATACAAGATTCACATATATCAAAAATGAGGTATACTATCTCGGTGAAGTGATAAAGCCAAGTAAGCAGGTTCAAAAAATTCTCAGTGTCCTGCCAAGTCTTGGGAAAGCAAAGTCGATGCAATCACTGAGGCTCGTAATCTCAAGGCTCTTACCATGGACGAGCTGATAGGAAATTTGAAGACTCATGAACAAAAGAGGTTGCAAGATCAAGGAAGAAAGGAACCTAAGAAGGAGAAAACTCTGGCACTTAAAGCGGGAAAAGGTGATTCAAGTGAAGAAGATGATTATATGGCTTATCTCACTAAAAAAGTTTCAAAAGGCATTCAAAAGAAGTAGAGGATTCTCCAAAAGAGGGAACACCAACAGATCAGCTGGTGCAAATGATCTGTGCCACAAGTGTGGAAAATTGAGTCACATCATCAAGGACTGTCCTCATCATAAAATTGAGTACAAAGACTATGCACGAAATGCATTCGACAAAGGAAAAAAGAAGGACTGGGTCCCTGACAAGTCCAAAAGATGAGCAACCATTGATCAGGTTGTCAACCAAGTCCTGGCTGCCTTGGGAGATTCCTCTAGTGAATCAGATGCCTCTGAACATTCGAAAGATGCTTCAATGATGGTGATTTAAGATAAAGACTCAGTGTTTGACTCGCTCTTTGCTCTCATAGCAAAGTCTGACGATGAAGATGAGGTAACCTACTTAGACATTAAAGCAAATATTCATGATTACTCACTAAATGAATTAAAATCCTTAGCAAATGTCTTGATAAATACCTTTTGTGAGCTTACAAAAGATAAGGAATCTCTTAAGAGAAATATTGATGAATCTGAAAGTGATAAAACTGTCCTGTGTGCTCAAATTGGTGAAATTGAAGAAAAATGCAGCATGTTCTTGACTGAAAATGTAGCTTAGCATGAAAAGTTGAAAGAATCCTCACATCATATTATAAAGAGGAAAGGGGAAGGCAGTAACCTTCAGTTCGAACTTAAAGATAAAGAGGAAAGGGGAAGGCAGTAGCCTTCAGTTCGAACTTAAAGAAAAATTGAACAAGGCCCAACTAAGTCTTACTGCTTCTCTTGAAAGAAACTCGACACTAGAGCATGACCTGGTTCGTGTGAAAAATGAACTTGAAAAGTCTCTTAAGTGGACGACTTCTTCACAGGTTCTAGATAGTATAACTAGTCAGAGGTCTGATAGTGGCTATGGTCTTGGATACAAAAAATTAAATTCCCCATGTAATCCCTACAACAAGTATGATTCTGTTGCTAACACCTTGTTGTGTACTTACTGTGGTAGAAATGGTCGTGATAAGAGTAGTTGTCCAGCTAAGTTGTCTGCTGAAAGGAACTACTCTGCTTACTTTAAAAAAAAAGAACACAAGAGAAGATTAGGTTCCAGGTCAAAGAAAACCAAGTTGCCTGCCTGGACAAATAGAAGCCCGATTTCTCCTTTGTCTCCCTACTAGGAACTCAAGAGTTTGAGATCCCAAGTCTAACAAATAATACTTCTTGCAGGATAGAGTGAGAGGGATCAGTCGAGGATGTTTTATGGACAGTGGCTGCTCAAAGCATATGACAGGAAGGACAGAAGATTTCCTCTCACTCAAGGCTATCCAAGGAGGAAGTGTTTCCTTTGGAGATGGGAAGAAGGGATACATTCTTGGTGTAGAGAAGATTGGTAAATCATTTTCACATGTGATAGAGAAAGTGTACTACGTGAAGGGACTAAAATACAGTTTGCTCAGTGTCTCTCAAATTTGCGACAAAGCTAATGAGGTAAAATTTCTCTCTAAGTGCTGCACTGTAACTAGTCTCTCGACTGGTGAAATATTTCTAATAGCAAGAAGGAGTAGAAACATCTACATTGCCAACTTGGAGTTAGTCTCTAGATCTGATCTTACTTGCTTGAGTGCTCAAGAAGACGAAACAAAACTTTGGCACAAGAGGTTGGGACATGTTAGTTCATCACTACTCAACAAGTTAATCTCCAAGGACCTGGTTCTTGGTTTGCCTAAAATAAAGCCCCCAGAAGGAAAGTTTTATGGCGCATGTGCAAGAGGCAAGCAAGTCAAATCTAGCGTCAAGCCTAAGAAGCAAGTCAGCACTTCTTGGGTACTTGAGCTTCTTCACATGGATCTCTGTGGCCCACTTTGAGTTCCTAGTATGGGAGGCAAAAAGTACATCTTTGTGATTGTGGACTATTACTCTAGGTTCACCTGGACCATGTTTCTCAAGTCAAAAGATGTAACCCTCTCAATCTTTATCACCTTTACCAGACAAGCTCAAGTCAAGTTTCAGGGAACTATTAGTGGGATCAGCTCAGATCATGGTACAGAATTTGAAAACTCCAAGTTCAATGAATTCTGTGCACAAAATGGCATCATTACAACTTCTCAGCCCCTCGTACTCCACAAAAAAATAGAGTGGTAGAAAGAAAGAACAAAACTCTAGTAGAGTGTGCAAGAACTATGCTGGTGGATGGATTGTTCCTCAAAGCTTTTGGGCGGAGGCAGTGAACACTGATTGCTATATGCAGAACATATGCTTGATCAGGTACCTGTTAGACAAGACTCCATATGAGTTAGTGTTTAAAATGAAGCCCAAGCTGAGTTACTTTCGTACTTTTGGGTGCAAATGTTTTAACTCAACAATGGAAAGGAAGTTTTCGGAAAATTTGAAGCAAAGAGTGACGAAGAAATATTTCTTGGTTGTTCTTCTACAAGTAAGGCATATAGAGTCTTCAACAAAAGGACTCAATATGTGGAAGAAAGTGTCCATGTGCTCTTTGATGAGTCTGGTAATCTAGCAAATAAGGAGTCGTTAAATGAAGATGAAATAAAAGCGTTGCTGCAACTCCAAAAGAATGATCCAGAGGTACATGAGGATGATCAAGTGAAACAAAACGCTGGAGGTGATGTTGACTCTGACCATCAAGTTCTTGAATCCATAAAAGAACCATCCACTTCTAAGTTCCCTCAAGACAATGCTAAACCCCTCTCTCTGGAGATACCATAAAATGGGGAACAATCAGAAGGGGTACTTGGTCCCAATCAGGGAGATTCATCAGCAATTAGGTCCAACTGGAAACATAAAATCTCCCACTCTATGGACAATATCATTTCTCCACTTAACTCTGGCATACACACCAGGTCCATGTCCATAAACTCTCTAGCATTCTCAGCATTCATTTCTTAAATTGAACCCAAAAGCATCAAGGAAGCACTCAGAGATGCAGACTGGATCAACGCTATACAGGATGAACTGCATCAGTTTGAAAGGAACAATGTATGGAACCTGGTCCCTAAACCAACTGACAAAACTATTATAGGAACTAGGTGGGTGTTCAGAAATAAGAGAGATAAAGAGGGAACCACTATCAGGAATAAAGCAAGACTGGTTGTTCAAGGATGTAATCAGGAAGAAGGAATTGATTATGATAAAACCTTTGCCCCTATTTCAAGGTTAGAAACTATCATAATTCTTAGTGCCTTTGCTGCTCATATGTAGATCAAACTCTTCCAAATGGATGTCAGAAGTGCCTTTCTTAATGGGTATCTGAAAAAGGAGGTGTACATCAAGAAACCCCCAGGATTTGAAGATGCTGATTATCCATTTAATGTGTTCAAACTGGACAAAGCTTCGTATGGGTTGAAGAAGACTCCAAGGGACTGATATGAAAAGCTGTCAAAATTTCTGCTAGAAAATGGATTCAAGAGAGGGAGAATTGACAAATTTTTTTTCCTGAAGATTACAGGAAGAAATCTGCTCATAGTTCAAATTTATGTGGATGATATTATCTTTGGGTCTAATCTGGATTCATTATGTGATGAGTTTACTAAGCTCATGAGCGGTGAGTTTTAAATGAGCATGATAGGAGAGTTAAATTTCTTCCTTAGTTTACAGATAAAGCAAGAGACAAAGGGAATCATGATAAGCCAACAAAAGTATATAAGGGATCTTCTGAAGAAGTATAATATAGATGATGCAAAGCCAATCGACACTCCTATTGGGACATCATCCAAGTTAGATAACGATGAACCTAGTCCCTCTGTGAATGAAATAATGTACAAAGGAATCATTGGTTCACTTCTCTATCTTACAACAAGCAGGCTTGATATTGTGTTCAGTGTTGGTATGTGTGCAAGATTTCAATCTTTCCCTAAAGAATCTCATCTCAAGGTAGCCAAAAGAATTGTCAAATATCTCAAGGGAACGCCAAACATGGTCTTCTTCTATCAGTCAGGTAACAATTTTGAATTGGTAGGGTATGCTGATGCTGACTATGCAGGGACCTGGTGGACAAGAAAAGCACTTCTGGGATGACTCATTTTCTTGGTTCATCACTGATCTCCTATAGAACTAGAAAGCAGAATTCGATGGCTTTTTCCACAGATGAAGCAGAATATGTAGTGACGACATCCTACTGTGCTCAACTACTGTGGATTAAGCAACAACTTGAAGATTTTAGGGTGATTAACGACTATGTGCCACTCATGTGTGACAACACCAGTGCTCTCAACATGGCCAAGAATCTAGTGCAACATAAGAAGACCAAGCACATTGATGTCGACATCACTTTTTAAGAGATAATATAGAGAAAGGGACAATTTGCATGAAGTTTTGTAGTATAGAAGATCAAATTGCTGATAACTTCACCAAACTACTAAGAAGGGACCAGTTCCAAGGGAATCGTTTAAGGCTTGGTGTAATGAATCCCAACTAATCCCTCTCATCACTAGAGAACTCCCTTACTGGCTAGAAAATTAATTACAGGTATCCAAGAAACTGTATATGTGTCCAGATCTAACTCAGTCTCATACCTTTACAGGTATACACACTTGGTAGAAAGGGAACAACTCAAGAAAAAGGGAGTGATACGCCCAAATTACAACTCCAATTACGAAGCGTAAGCGGTCGCTGTCAAATATAGAACCCAACTAAGGTTGGGGTCGATCCCACAGGGAATAAGGTGCAGATTAAATCGATAGTGAATTAAATGACTAGTAGTCGATAGTTTCCGGTAAATTGGGGGGTGTTGTGTGAACAATATTTAACCAAAGCAAATAATAATGTGCGATTAATAATCAATATGAGAGTGAACTAGGGAAGTGTTCACCATAGCGTCGTAACAATTTTGACTCAAGGTTTAACCGGGTTCGCTCTATATGCATATCACGATGTGATTGAACTTATGGTATCGTTTAAACGTTTCTCAACCAATTAGACAACTTTCCTTTTCAATTCTCTCGAACTTGAAAAGGTGAACTTCCTTATTTCAATCCTAAACATCAAGTAGATTAATCTAGTTACAGCATTAATCATGAGACGAGAATTGGTAGTCTCGAATCCTTGTAGTTAATCAAATTTCCCGGTTTTAATCTCTTTACTCAAGCAAATTAAACCTAGGCATGTTCTAATGTTTGCAACCACCAGAAAACGTTAGTAATTGAATGATTAACCACGTGACAACATAAAGATAGAACCCTACGCTACCCGGAATCTATATTGCTACTTTAGCCATGGCTCCCACAACCCTAGTTGTGGGAAGTTAGTTACTCATGCTATTAGGAAAAGAGAAGAGATTTATATTCATAATAAAGCGAAAAGAATCTTACAATATAATGAACACAAACTTCAATTTATCCAAGAACAAGAATCCAAGATCCCAAGAACAATGGAAGAACAAGATTGAAGAAGAAGACAAACGTGTTTGTTGTGTTTCTTCCTCTCAAAAGTCGCTCAAAATGATCCTAAAACTAATGGGTAATGAATTTGTAAAATCGAATGAATATAAAATAAACCTAACTTAGGTATTTATAGGAGTCCAGGAAATAAACCCAAAAACGTTCGGAATCCGCGTTGCGTGTTCTGCCTTAACTTGACGGTTCGGGTGACGGACCGTCACAAGCTTGACGGACCGTCACAGTGGCCGTCGCCACTAGGCAGTGTGCTGCCTTAACTTGACGGTCTACTTGACGGACCGTCAAGTGTGTGACGGCCCGTCATGGTGGCCGTCACCACTAGGCAGTGTGCTGCTCGACTTGACGGTCTTATTGACGGACCGTCACATGGGTGACGGCTCGTCATGGTGGCCGTCACTCTTAACCAGTGGCGCTCTTTTGATCGTATTTCCTTCCTTTTCTACGTTTTTTGCTATTTCCTGCAATTCCAACATAAAAGCATCAAAAACGACGACTGTTGCTTGAAAACTCACGATTATTCTTAGTTAAAGGAGTCAAATGTGCCGTAGAATGGCGGCACATCAACACCCTCAACTTAAAACGTTCGCTTGTCCTCAAGCAACATGACAACAAAAACAAAAAGACGACTCAACTAAGACTTGTGTCACTAGCAAATCATGGCCCTTCAACAGTTCATCCGATTTTAAATCAAGCCACCCCCCGCTAGCACACAAATGTATTCAACATTAACTTGCAAGGATCCAAACATGTCATTCAGATATGATAGAACATTATGCATACACACGCGCAGCTATCCTAACAGTCAATAGATAATACGGAGATCTTGGTGCCCTCACCACAAAGAAGTCCCACACACAAGATTTAGGACTAGGTAAGACGCTCACACTCACAAACGAAGTCAAACGATGCACATGCGATGCCATAGGCTTGCCCTTACTATTCTATTTCAGTTTTTTTCAGAGAGCCACTCAGGATCACTACAGGACTTGTTTAGGCTTGTAATGAGGCTTCGGGTGCAGGGAGGATACGTTTGGGGAATAGTGACTAAACCTTCCTTGGATTCACCGACCTACTATTTCCACATAACTTTACTTTGTCCATCCTTATTCACCTCTTTATTCCCTTCTTTCTAGCTACAGGTGCGGCCTCTTTATTTTGACAACTCTTTTTTTTATTTCTTTTTCTCTCTTTTACATCTCCTTTTCGTTTCTTTTTCTTTCTTTTCTTAGACACACACCCGGAGTTTTCATTCTCTTCACAACCAATCTTATCCATCCAAATTTTCTTATCATTTACCTCTATAATAGCCACCCTCAACTTAGGCTGATTGCCTGAGTTGAGGTGCACGATGTCCAAGGAAGGACCAGGGCCAAAATAGTGATTCAAAGTTTAAACAAGGAACGGTGACTGGTTATTGAAAGAACAGGGTCAATTTTTGGCTCAAACAGGGATCAAAGGGATTATTTACATTTGGACGGTCTTATAGGCTAAGTGGACTGCACACAAAAAGGGCCTGTGATCCTTTCCTAAGCAACCAACTTCAAACTTAACAAAATAGACCGGGCAAGTTCTAGATGCATGCACAGAGTAAGAATTTATAACAATATGCTCACACACACTTGGCACCAAGAACCCATACAACTACCGACTATCAAAACAACCGCTCGGCTTAAGCATACTTATTCTAATCATGACCACACAATGACATTCAAGGATCCCGAACAGTCAATTGTTTCAAACATAAGTACAAAATGAACAATTTTCAGAGGGGGCTCCTTTTAGTTCAATTTTCAAAAAGCCAAGCCATGCTTGCTAGGGGCATCACAACACAATTTTAAAATTTAAACGACAACCTAAACATGCCAGTTCTACTAGATAGCACACCGGAGGAAAAGAAACATGGCAACAAAAACCTCCGGTGGTGGTACTCCTACCCCTAGCAAAAGAATGTAGCATTGTCCTCAATGCTCAAGTAAACAGATATTCAGAATAAGGGAATAGGGGTACCTGGGAAACCTAGGTTTCCGTACGCGGCTCATCAACATCTGGGGTCTTTTCAGACTCCGGTGCCGCACTGGATGATGCCCCACCTGCTTGGGCCCGCACTCTCTCCTGTCGCAGCTGCTCATCTATTACCGACCGCTGCTTCGCGACCTCTAACTCGTCCTCCTCAGCTGACGTCTTTTTGTGCTTCCTCTTCTTTGATTTCTTTACCCCACTTTCACCTACTTGGGGTTCACTAATTTTCAGAGGCCGACCCATCAAATCCACAATCGTGGTTTCTTCGTCCAAGTCCACGAACTCAGAAGTCTCCTCATAAAGCGCTTTTTCTTGCTTGAGGACTGTGATATCATTTTTCACCTTCTTTAGCTCCGCGTCAAATCTCGCCAAGTCCGGGATGCTCATTTCATTTAGCCTTGCATCCATCCGGGTTTCCATCGCATCGACCCTTGCGCGCAGCCCCTCAAATAGCTTCAGAGCCTCCCGTATTGCTTCATCAATGGTGGGCTTGAACAAATCTGTCCAAGCGGCAATTTGTTTATCCAACTGTTTCTGCTTTTGCACCATTTTAGCAAAATTTCGGGGGTTCATGTGATATTCTGGTGGTAGAGGGGGCCTTGCCGCAGTGCCCGAGCCTTCAGCAGTAGCTCTCGTTGTCTGTGAAGTTTTTGGATCAAACACCGCAAGTGGCATTTCTGTACCTGATGGGGTGTCGGTTGCCTCGGAGGTGGATGTGGTTGGCTCTTCGAAGATCTGAGGCTTATGAATTCTTATTTCAAACTTAGTGTCATCCCTGGATTTGTCGATATTTTGCTTTGATGACGCTGCCACTTGCTTATCAATATCATCCCATATCGGCACCTCTGCACGCCTGCATAACTCAGTCACTAGGCACGGGAACGACAAAGAAGAAGTAGTTTTTATGGCCCTGGTCCGCATCTCGTCTGCAATTATCATTCCGAAGTTGATGACGTACCCGGTTATCAAGCTTGCTACAAGGATGGCTCTTCCCTCATCCAAATTATTGTCTCCTCCTGTTGGAAATAACCTGAGCCGCACAACCGCCCACCAAAACTTGGCTACGAAGCTTAGTGATTGCTTCGATATCCGTCCCCTCTGAGTCAGCCAAGAAGGTGAGCCATCAGTCAATGTTCGGGCCAACCACGGTCTCTGCGAGTAGGCGTTGGAAATCTTGTCATGGAACTCTGGCATGTCAGGTGGAGGGATGTATTCCGGGCCAAAGAGGACTCTGTTGATCATTTCCCGTGAGATGTCCACTTGTTTACCCCGAACTGGCACCCTGTCCTGCCTTGGTGCTGATTTGACCCCTTTTCCTGGCTCGCATTTGCTTTCCAATAGTGCCAAATAGTTGGCATAGAATTCCCGGATTAGCTCTGGATAATAGAATCCCGGGGGCGAGCTCATCCACTCGAGCTGATACCTCTGGTACTGTGTCTGAAGAACCGGGTATTCAGGCAGATCTGTGGTCATGATTTGCACTTCTTCAGCTATCGGTCTTTTGTGGCTTCTCGATTTCGTTTTGGTAAGACCGTCAAGATAGTGCTTCTGAGCCTCCTTAAATGCCCACCGGATCGATTCTCTGTCCGTGGGTGCACTCCCTGCAATTCTGGTGGTTTCGGGACCACCTACATCCTCCGGATTGGGGCTGGAGCTACCACTTTCATCCGATCCACTACCGCTCCCCGACTCACTGCTAGATGACCCACTCTCCTCTTCAGACTGGGAGACTTGGGTGGTTCTTCGTTTAACTAGCCTGGTTTGGTAAGTCGGGGCTGCAACTATTTCTTCGTCGCTACTCGGTTCATCAATTAGGGTCCGAGTTGTAGCGATCCCTTCTTTCTTCTTTAGTGCTTGACCGCGACGCGGTTGTTGTTTTGGGGCCATGTACCTGCACGTGAACAAGTCAAAACATGTGAGAACAAGAACACACTCAACGATACCTTCTGTCTAAGAGTGACGGTTTGGGTGACGGACCGTCACAGGTGTGACGGACCGTCGCACAGATCGTCACTCTAAGACAGTGAACTGCCTAAGGGTGACGGTTTGGCTGACGGGACGTCACAGGTGTGACGGGCCGTCACGCCGACCGTCAACTCTAGACAGTGAGTTTTCTCCTTCTTTGAGGCATTTCATCGAACACCTTGTGCTCAATTCGGGGTATTGCTATATTTTTGTGGGATTTGATTTCATAAGGTCACCACCCATCAAGTAATTAAGTTCATGGGTTACTCAAGACTTCACCCATGTCTAACTTACGATTTCAAACAACAATACCACTCATACCCAACAACATACATAATTTTACAAATACATAAACCCAACAATTCGCCCGACTACACCTCCACTAATTTGCCCCGTGTTACTCACTAAATCCAACTATGAAGAGTTTAGCAACATACCTTGATTTTGTTAGTAAGAAGGAGTCGTTATTCCCTTTTTGAGTTATATGAACCAATGGACAACTAGCGGGAAATTTGTGGTTTCTTGCGTTTTGAGCGATGGTGAAGAAGGGAAAACGGGGGTGTGGTGCTTGGGAGCAAGTTGAGGATTTGCTTGGGGAGAAGATGGATTTTAATGGAGGTTTGGAGTTTGGGATTTGAAGATAAGCGGTAAAATGATGAAGATGAAGTTAATATGTACCCGGGCGGGTCGGTTTGGTTATGGGTCGGGTCGCCCAAAATTAAACAAAGAAAACTTACCTGATGCGCTGCCTGGAGTGACGGTCCGTCAAAGTCTCGACGGTCCGTCACATTGGGGCGTCACAGTTAGGCAGTGAGCCTTTTGAGGATTATGGGTGACGGGCTGAGATGACGGTCCGTCAACATGTTGACGGTCCGTCACTCACCCCGTCACTACTAACCAGTGGTTTATGAATATTTGTCTCCAAGTGACGGTCCGTAGTGACGGTCCGTCATGTTCATGACGGTCCGTCAACACAAACCGTCACCCTTGGACAGAATACACTGTTACGTCCACTTTTTGTACCTGCACACTCAACGAACAAATTAACCAATTCTAACAAGTCAAATTTTTCTAAGACTATACTACAACAACAATTTATGGGTTGCCTCCCATACAGCGCCTGATTTAACGTCGCGGCACGACGCGGGTGTCTTGATTACTCAGACTTCATCAAGATACACCAGAGACAGAACATGTACCTCCTCTGGGAGGCCCAGATATTGCTTTATCCTCTGCCCATTGGCTTTGAACAACTCACCATCTTTATTTTCGAGTTCGACTGCACCGGATGGGAACACTTGGTGCACTTTGAATGGTCCGGACCATTTGGATTTGAGTTTCCCGGGAAATAATTTGAACCTGGAGTTGAACAACAATACCAAGTCCCCTACCTTGAACTCCCTTTTCTCAATTTTCCTGTCATGATACAGCTTCATTCGTTCCTTGTAGAGAGCGGATCTCTCATATGCTCGCAATCGGAACTCGTCCATCTCATTTAATTGTTCCAACCTTAGTTCCGATGCTTCTTTCCAACTGAGATTTAACTTTTTGAGCGCCCAAAGGGCCTTGTGCTCAAGTTCCACGGGCAAGTGACACGCTTTACCAAAAACAAATTGGTAAGGAGACATACCTATTGGCGTCTTAAACGCTGTTCGGTACGCCCAGAGTGCGTCATCCAGCTTCCTCGCCCAATCTCGCTGGTTCACATTCACAGACTTAGCCAAGATCTCTTTAATCTCCCGGTTCGACACCTCGACTTGCCCACTGGTTTGGGGGTGATAAGGTGTGGCTACCTTGTGTTGCTTCACTCCATATTTTGCTAGAGCAGCCCGGAACACCTTATTACAAAAATGTAAACCTCCATCACTGATGATTGTGCGAGGGGTGCCAAACCGAGCAAAGATGTTTCTTTTTAAGAACGCCACTACACGTTTCCCTTCGTTATCGGCCAAAGCAACCGCCTCTACCCACTTTGACACATAATCCACCGCTACCAAGATGTAGCGGTTCCCGTAAGAACTTTCAAAAGGGCCCATGAAATCTATTCCCCATACGTCGAACAATTCAACCTCGAAAATAGTGGACATGGGTAGCTCTTGTCGGCGAGAGATTGCTCCTTTTCGTTGGCATTGATCACAGAACTTGGCAAATTCATATGAATCTTTCTGGATTGTCGGCCAATAATAACCACACTGTAAGATCTTTCGGGCGGTTCGATTACCCGCATGATGTCCTCCAACTGGGGACGAATGGCAAGCTTGCAAGATGCTTGTCATTTCCGCTTCCGGTACACATCTCCTCATTATGTTGTCAGCACACAACCGGAATAAATACGGCTCATCCCAGAAAAACTTACTTGCATCATGGAGAAACTTTTTTTTCTGGTGGAAGTTCAAACCTTCCAGGATCATGTCACTCACCGCATAATTTGCGAAGTCAGCGTACCAAGGCACCATATCACGTGACGCAGCCATCACCTGCTCATCCGGGAATGCATCATCAATCTCCGGTTCATCTATTCCGCTCTCTTTCCCCTCAAGCCTGGACAGATGATCCGCTACCTGATTCTCACACCCTTTTCGATCCTTGACTTCAAAGTCAAATTCCTGCAACAATAGCACCCAACGGATTAGTCGAGGTTTTGCATCCTTTTTGGTCATCAGATACCTCAAGGCTGCATGATCAGTGTGCACCACCACTTTTGTGCCAAGTAAGTATGCTCTGAATTTCTCAAAAGCGTATACAACCGCCAGCAGCTCCTGTTCTGTCACTGTGTAGTTCTTTTGCGCCCCATTTAATGCTTTACTAGCATAATAAATGGGATGAAAAAGTTTGTCTCGCTTTTGTCCCAGCACAGCTCCGAGTGCAACACCACTTGCATCGCACATTATTTCGAACGGTTTGGACCAATCCGGGGCAATTATGATAGGAGCATCCACTAGCTTTTCTTTCAGGCATTCAAACGCCCTCAAGCACTCAGCATCAAATACAAACTTCGCCTCTTTTTCAAGCAACTTGCACAATGGGGTAGCAACCTTAGAGAAATCTTTGATGAATCTTCGGTAGAAACCGGCATGACCAAGAAAACTCC
Organism: Jaltomata sinuosa; assembly: GCA_003996215.1. NCBI lineage: Eukaryota > Viridiplantae > Streptophyta > Magnoliopsida > Solanales > Solanaceae > Jaltomata > Jaltomata sinuosa. Next base: position 2,837 of record QJPP01001745.1, on the reverse strand, counting down.
TCACACCCTTTACTGAAATGGGTGGAGGTAGTTTCTTGATGACTTCAATCTTGGCTCTATCCACCTCTAGACCTCTCATAGATATCTTGTGCCCTAGTACAATGCCTTCTTTCACCATGAAATGGCATTTCTCCCAATTCAGCACGAGGTTTGACTCTTCACACCTTTGCAATGCCTGACCCAGATTAGCCAAGCAATCATCAAATGTATCACCCACTACCGAAAAGTCATCCATGAAGACCTCCAATGTGTTCTCCACCATATCAGAAAAGATAGACATCATGCATCTTTGGAAGGTTGCAGGAGCATTGCAAAGACCAAAGGGCATGCGTCTAAAAGCAAACGTACCATAGGGACAGGTGAACGTGGTCTTCTCCTGATCTTCCGGGGCTATAGATATTTGGTTGTACCCCGAATATCCATCTAAAAAGCAATACCAACCTCTTCCAGCTAATCTATCCAGCATCTGATCCATAAAGGGCATGGGGAAATGATCACGGAGAGTACAGGAGTTTAGCTTCCGGTAATCCATACAGACTCGCCAGCCCGTGACAGGTCTTAATGGAATCAGCTCATTTTTGTCATTTGCTACCACAGTCATTCCTCCCTTCTTAGGAACACATTGCACTGGGCTTACCCATTTGCTATCAGAGATTGGGTAAACCACTCCAGCATCGAGCCATTTGATGATCTCTTTCTTCACCACCTCTTGCATTGGCGGATTCAGTCTCCGCTGGTGCTCGGTGGTGGGAGTGCAATTTTCTTCTAGCTGTATCCTATGAGTACAAATACCTGGTGGGATGCCAATAATATCTGCAATGGTCCAGCCGATTGCTCTCTTGTGTCTCCTCAGAGTGGATAATAACGCTTCAACTTGATATTGTACTGTTGACACCCAATTTTGACCTCCCTATACCTCTCTCGGACTGTTATTTTAATAATAATAATTATTTTAAATATTAATTTATTTTACATTTTTTTACTTGATTCATTAAATGAATTACTTGTTAACACTTTGAAATTAGTATATAAATATATAATTATTCTCTATTATTACTATTTTTATCTTAAATTTCATATGATATTACATGTCATTTATTTTTACGTACAAAATGTATACGAAATTTATTTATAATTTTAAATAATATATTTTGTTTGTTAATTATTTGTTAATTATCGTTAGTTATTATTTTATCTATTAAATTACATATGCAGTATGTTATTAATTAAATAGCAGCCTAATTCTAATTTTCTTCCCAATTTATTTAAATTGTAGCCCTTATCTATCCAATTCATTTCAATTATAGCCTAAATTTGAGCCAATCTGACCTAATTTTAATTTCAAATCTGACCTAGGATGAGCTCAAATCTTAGCCATTGATCTAATACGATCAACGGCCAAGATTAAAGCTCACCTTTTCTTACCATTTAATCACACCATCCCCCAAACCCTAATCCCATTCTCCTCCACCGCCCCCTCAAGCTCTCTCTCCTCTCTTTCTCCCTCCTCACCGCCGCCACCATCGCCGCTTAGCATCGGCGGTCAACAACAACGCCGGCACCACCCTCCCCCTTCGCTGCCTCTCTCTTCCTCCTCTTTCTCCTATTTCTACTCCGTCGGACCCGCCGACGAAACAGCGGCGAGTACCGCTTCTGGTTCTGGTGCCCGACCAACAAAGCTCCAGCCGACCAAACCCCATGAACACCACCCTCACCTCTTCATCTCCACCAAAAAATCACTACCAAAAACCACTAGACAAACCCCACCAGCAGCGGCGAAAACCCCACCGCCTCAGTGTTGCTGCCACCATCTCCTCTCTCAACTCCCTCCATCGCTGCCTCGTTCTCCGGTGAAACCCCACAAAATAGAAACCCAAACCCCCTCTCCATTGACACTATTAAAATCCCAGAGGTTTCCTTTCCTCCGACGGATGGCGTAAGACTCCGACGAAATTGAATGACGATTTTCTTGTCAGATCCGCCTGGGGTCACCCTGTGTTGCGATTGGTGCTCAGGTGTATCATATTCTGCTCCATCTCATTCTCTCGTATTACAGGTTCTAAATCCATTTATGAGGGTTTTGTGCATGTTCATTTGATTTTACGGATTTGTGACTGACCACTTATGCCGATTACAGTATGTGGAAAATCATGTTTTTACGAAGTTGCTATAAATTTTAATTCTGAAAGTTCTTATGAGTTTACTTTGTTGTGAAACGGTTGTCTAAGCATGCCTAATTACCATGTATTATGGCAAGCATGGAAATGATGGATGATTTGTTTAATATTCCCTTCTCGTGTCATGGCTGGTTGTTGGTTAGGAAATACAACCTATATTCCTGTCTGGGGAACTTATACTTACTTCCGAGTCTTAAAAGTCTTGCTATTTTCCCTCTTCGATTAACTCTGTAATCTGCTGTGCTCATTACTCGTTCATTTTGGATTATAATTGATTCAGTCCAAGCACGATTTTGCATTACATTTATGATTAGAATAGCCATGTTATTTATCTATTTGTGGCAAATTGGTCTTCCTGCCTTTCTCCTTTCGGATTCAAATTGGAGACAACTTGATACTTGATTATCCTTGATAAATTCTATTGTGTAATTGATTGACCACATCATGTAATCATCCCTTTGAGTGATTTTCCTTCCTTTTGTGGATTAAAGTAGACTTAGTACCTAGACAATTTTGGTATATGTTGACTTGATTGGTGCAATTGCTTAATTCCACAAAATGGGTTATAATGAGAAGAGACAGATTGTACGGAATATTTACTATTTTGAATTTTAGACAGCTTGTTACTTGCTTAATTATGGTAAAATAGCATGATTCTTT